>KV751389.1:892693-903312 GCA_001698575.1 Mola mola | reverse complement strand
TTTTTCTGGATTCCACAAATGACATGATGTGAGGGAGGGCTGCCGCAGCCAATGAGGAAGGGGTGTGTTTATGTGGGAGGAGTTCATTTTGTAAGAGAATAAAAATGGTGTTGCTGACGTTAGCTTAGCAGTAGAGGCGAATCGATGCTAACAGGCTTCTCCTTTGTTATCGAGTCTTGGAACATATACTATATTTAATCTCAAAAACAAAGTGCAAATGTGACGTATTTTATTCATATTTATATTCTCATTTATTTTATCGTGGTATGTAAGTACTCTTTACTATTGTTTCCTTATTGTGTGTACAAACCCGGATATTTGCTTTTATATTAAATGTATTATTACTGGCCGTGTCGGGTGCGATTTGCTTTTTCCATTATCATTATTGAGTATCCATATCTAATAATTCAGACAAAAATTCAGAAAGCTTGGTAGCTCACATGTCGAGTTAGCAGGATTTTATTAGTGGAAGTTTGTCTTCATGCTGAAAATGTGCGTCACAATAACTCGTAACGCATCTCAAAAAAACACGAAAAAGCAAAATAATTCTTCAACTCATCAGAAGGTGACACGTGAACTCCGCTCTGACTCCGCCCCCTCTGAGTGTCGCTATAGTGCAAAAACACAAAAACGTTTGGAACGTTTCTTGAAGAAAAACAACAATATTATTATTACACTTACTAACAATAATAATTAGAACACAACATGGTAACCATGGCAATATAAAGAAGAGTTTGGTTCCAGCAGCCGGGCCAATTTTTTTCTTTCAAGTATCTTTCAACTCACACACACACACACACACACACACACACACACACACACACACGCACACGACAATACAATACAAACAAAACCTGCAAGTCTCCTGGCAGGTCTTGACAAAAGTAAACTGACAGAAAGCACAATAAAATTGTAATATGTGACACAAGTTGCATAGTTTTGAGATTTTTCCGTTAGAAGATTCTCAGGCAGCTTGTCGCTCAGGAGTCCAACGGGTCGAGAGGTTCTCGAACGTCTCACACACATAAATAGGCCTCGCTCCCCCCTCGAAGGGCAAAAATAAATTAACGTTTGTCCTCAACGTGCCGTCGATGCTCTTTCTGAGTTCTGCTGGAGGACAGTTTTTATTCCCAGAGGAAGAGCGACGGTGACTCCTCCCCTCCGGGCCGGCCTGTTCCGGACTGACCCGGCCTACGAGCAGCCGCACTCCTCCACGATCATGTTCTGGATGTCCTTCTTGATGATCTTGTGCTCCTCATTGTGGTACAGCATAGACATGGCACGCAGCCGCGTCGGCACGCAGCACGACCTCAGGTTCTGGAAGGGGCTGTGGCCCCTCATGCGGTAGTGGCTGATGACGGTGGAGTGGAAGGACAACATGGACCCCGTGATGCTCGCCACGTGGGATGGACACTCCCCCTCGCAGTAGTTGGCGTGGTAACCAGGCGGTGCGATTATCCAGTCGTTCCAGCCAATGTCCTTGAAGTTGACGTAGAACTGTCGTTTGCAGCAGACGCGCACCTTCCCGTCACACTCCAGCCCGCGTTTCCTGCGCCGCCGTGAGTCGCCACCATCCTGCCGCACCACAACCATGAGGAAGGGCCTGTGGGATTGTTCCCGCTGGTTGGTTCGCTGCGACGTCTCTGAGCCGCCAGAGACCAGGACGAGCGTGGCGCTGGCGTCGACGCACAGCGGACAGGACACCCGGAGGCTCAGCGTCGTGCTCTCGGCGCTCTCCATCAGCGCCTGCACCGCCGCCGACACCGAGAAAGTGTGCCAGCCGCTGCGACGGGTGTCCACATTCTTCTCCGCCAGCAGGATATCCTCTTGCGGTGACGACGGGCGGCGCTGCTGGAAGAGGCGGATGGTGACTTTGGCTCGGCTGCGGTTGGTCTTGGCCAGGCGGAGGAAGAGCCAGACGTTCGCCTGCTCCACCAGAGACAGATCGCCGCCCTCCTTGGACAGGACGAAGTTCACCACACCCGGAGACTCGCCTGAGACGGACAGACAGACAGAGAAGGTCACCGCACCGTCACGCCATCCGCCCATCCGCCAATCTGTCAATCATCCATCCATCCATCCATCCTTCCATCCACCCATCTGTCCATCTGACATCCATCCACTCATCCATCCATCCATCCATCATCCATCCATCCATCCTTCCATGCATCCACCCATCCATCCATCCATCCATCATCCATCAGTCCATCCATCCTTCCATCCATCCATTACTCCATCCATCATCCATCAGTCCATCTGACATCCATCCACTCATCCATCCATCCATCCATCATCCATCCATCCATTCTTCCATCCATCCATCCATCCAACCATCCACCCATCTGTCCATCTGACATCCATCCATCCATCCATCCATCATCCATCAGTCCATCTGACATCCATCCATCCATCCATCCATCATCCATCAGTCCATCCATCCTTCCATCCATCCATTACTCCATCCATCATCCATCAGTCCATCTGACATCCATCCATCCATCCATCCATCATCCATCAGTCCATCCATCCTTCCATCCATCCATTACTCCATCCATCATCCATCAGTCCATCTGACATCCATCCATCCATCCATCCATCATCCATCAGTCCATCCATCCTTCCATCCATCCATTACTCCATCCATCATCCATCAGTCCATCTGACATCCATCCATCCATCCATCCATCATCCATCAGTCCATCCATCCTTCCATCCATCCATTACTCCATCCATCATCCATCAGTCCATCTGACATCCATCCATCCATCCATCCATCATCCATCAGTCCATCCATCCTTCCATCCATCCATTACTCCATCCATCATCCATCAGTCCATCTGACATCCATCCATCCATCCATCCATCATCCATCAGTCCATCCATCCTTCCATCCATCCATTACTCCATCCATCATCCATCAGTCCATCTGACATCCATCCATCCATCCATCAGTCCATCTGACATCCATCCACCCATCCACCCATCCATCTATCCATCATCCATCATCCATCCTTCCATCCATCCATCCATCCATCCATCCATCCATCAGTCCATCTGACATCCATCCACCCATCCATCCATCCATCATCCATCCATCCATCCATCCACCCATCCATCTATCCATCATCCATCCATCCACCCATCCATCCATCCATCATCCATCCACCCATCCATCCATCCATCATCCATCCATCCATCCTTCCATCCATCCATCCATCCATCATCCATCAGTCCATCTGACATCCATCCATCCACCCATCCATCATCCATCCATCAATCCACCCATCCATCCATCCATCATCCATCAGTCCATCTGACATCTATCCACCCATCCATCCATCCATCATCCATCCATCAATCCACCCATCCATCCATCCATCCATCATCCATCAGTCCATCTGACATCCATCCACCCATCCATCCATCCATCCATCCACCCATCATCCATCCATCCAACCATCCATCCATGCATCCATCATCCATCCATCAGATTTAATTCTTTTCCTTCTCAAAAAGAAAACCAAACATTTGATGAAGATCAGTCGCTGGTCTGTGATTGGCTGACATGAGTTTCTCCTCCCTAAACAAAACTAAAACAGTGATCACATCCATCCATCCATCCATCCACCCATCATCCATCCATCCAACCATCCATCCATGCATCCATCATCCATCCATCAGATTTAATTCTTTTCCTTCTCAAAAAGAAAACCAAACATTTGATGAAGATCAGTCGCTGGTCTGTGATTGGCTGACATGAGTTTCTCCTCCCTAAACAAAACTAAAACAGTGATCAGACACACACACACACACACACACACACACGTGTGTCCTGAGTGCATGTCAGAACTCTTTAGCTTCGGTCGTGGCACTTGGGCAGCCTTTACAGCAGCTAATAGCTCCCACCAGGAGCTCGGCTGTCATTACACAATTTACAGCAGCAGCTCTGAAAAGTGAAAGAAGCTGTTCGAGAACCTCTCTGCTGCGCTGCAGGGAATTTTGGGAAAGCTTACAGTCGGCTAGAGAGGAGCTGCTGAAAGCTGTCTGCTGTATTCTGGGAGTTTGTGGCTGATGGTCGGGCAGTCCGGATCCAGATAGCTGAGGTTATCTCACTGCCCGAGAAGAAGAGTTTGGGGCCAAGACGGGGGAATGGAGCAGCAGGCAAAGGAATGAACATCTATAAGAGTGGGTACACGTGGGACTGGTTAGTGGTTCCCTCTGAGAGTGTCACCGTATCGCCTCCCTAAGGGTACGCAGGAGCCACTTTCAACACGTTTACAGCCAGGCTCGATGATTGTTCCCTCTTGTTCTCTGTGAGGAACCGGGAGTCCGTCTGTTCCCACAAGAACCCCTGTGATCTCCCCGAAAAGTTCACCATATCTAATGACACGTCTGACACGAAGGAACAATGAGGAGAAAATCAGCTCCTCTCACGCAACCCCCCATGCTGACCACAAGGGGGTGCACAGTCACTGCTCGGACGAGGACCACGTGGGAGCAATTTATTTGACTCCTGACTACTTGTTTTTCCAGAATTCTGACCTTGATCCCACGTGACTCTCATCCTCTCCGTATGTGAACAGTTCAACCACGACTTCACCTTCTTTTGTTTCAGTGTTGGTCAGCACACACACACTCAAGTCCAGACCTGGCTCCCACACTTCCTGGAAACCTGCAGGCCAGACAGCGAGCTAATGACGGCTTTGTCCACCGTCGCAGTTACATAATGCCTTGGCATCACCTCTCCTCCCTCTGCCAGCCGTCTGCCGCTCGTGGGCGTCCATACACAAAGTTAAAGTCACGATCTGAGGGTTCATGAATGTCAGCAGCAGCGGCTGTTTTTTGGGGGTGGCCGCCACTTTAGCAAGTCCATTGACGCCGTTTAACCCACAATTCGGAGGCGATTATCCCACTGACATCATCGCCACCTCAGCCCGAGTAAAAAATTCACTGTTTCTCAGAATGGTTGGTGACGTGTCCTGACAGCGATGACGGCGGCCACGCTGGAGTTCTGTCGTCACATTTCCTGCTGGCTCGATGGAGTCCAGAGTGAGCTTCTGGTCGAGGCCGGCAGGAAGCAGCAGGAGGTGCAGACAGGAAGTGAGATGGCCTCACCACACCAGAACTGTCCTTTAAATTCACCTCAGTCTGATGGGCAATGGGGCTCCCAGCTTCCTGCCTAATCACAAATCCAGTTTAAACCATCGCAAACACGTAGAGATGCCCGACGCGGCCGCCCAGTTTGGAGTATTGAGGCTCACCTGCTGCGCTCTGGTCTACTGGGCCACTTTTTAAAACGTCATCAGAGCGGACGGAGAGACGCAAAGTAAAACGATAACATTTCCACGGTGTTCCCATGCCGTCGTGTCATTGGTGCTCCTGCTTGTAAGTTTAATTTCCAAATTCAAACTACAAGCAGTGTGAAAGGTTCAGAAAAGACGTTCCAGCAGCGGAAACGAGCAGCCAGACTCCGACAGTCCTTAAAAGGATCTGTGCTCAGTCACACACAGCGTGTCAGCTCTCACGCAATATCCCAGGTTAAAATGTAAATAACCCAGTTTAAACCGTCAATAGCCCAGTTTAAACTGTAAATAACCCAATTTAAACCGTCAATAACCCAGTTTAAACCGCCAATAATCCAGTTTAAACCATCAATAACCCAGTTTAAACCATCAATAACCCAGTTTAAACCATCAATAACCCAGTTTAAACTGTAAATAACCCAATTTAAACTGTCAATAACCCAGTTTAAACTGTAAATAACCCAGTTTAGACCGTCAATAACCATGTTTAGACCGTCAATAACCCAGTTTAAACCGTCAATAACCCAGTTTAAACCATCAATAACCCAGTTTAAACTGTAAATAACCCAATTTAAACTGTCAATAACCCAGTTTAAACTGTAAATAACCCAGTTTAGACCGTCAATAACCATGTTTAGACCGTCAATAACCCAGTTTAAACCGTCAATAACCCAGTTTAAACTGTAAATAACCCAATTTAAACCGTCATTAACCCAGTTTAAACTGTAAATAACCCTGTTTAAATGATCATTAACCCAGTTTAAACCGCCAATAACCCAGTTTAAACTGTAAACAATCCAATTTAAACCATCAATAACCCAGTTTAAACCGTAATTAATCCAGTTTAAACCGTCAATAACCCAGTTTAAACCATCAATAACCCAGTTTAAACCATCAATAACCCAATTTAAACCGTCAATAACCCAGTTTAAACTGTAAATAACCCAGTTTAGACCGTCAATAACCATGTTTAGACCGTCAATAACCCAGTTTAAACCGTCAATAACCCTGTTTAAACTGTAAATAACCCAATTTAAACCGTCAATAACACAGTTTAAACTGTAAATAACCCAATTTAAACCGTCAATAACCCAGTTTAAACTGTAAATAACCCAATTTAAATCGTCAATAACCCAGTTTAAACCGCCAATAACCCGGTTTAAACTGTAAACAATCCAGTTTAAACCATCAATAACCCAGTTTAAACCGTAAATAACCCAGTTTAATCAATAACCCAGTTTAAACTGTAAATAACCCAGTTTAAACCGTCAATAACCATGTTTAGACCGTCAATAACCCAGTTTAAATTGTCAGTAACCCAGTTTAAACCGTCAATAACCCAGTTTAAACTGTAAATAATCCAGTTTAAACCATCAATAACCCAGTTTAAACTGTAAATAACCCGGTTTAAACCGTCAATAACCCAGTTTAAACCGTAAATATCCCAGTTTAAACCGTCAATAACCCAGTTTAGACCGTCAATAACCCAGTTTAAACCATAAATAACCCAGTTTAGACCGCCAATAACCCAGTTTAAACCGTCAATAACCCAGTTTAGATCATCAATAACCCAGTTTAAACCGTAAATAACCCAGTTTAGAACAACAATAACCCAGTTTAAAATGTAAATAACCCAGTTTAGACCATCAGTAACCCAGTTTAGATCATTGATTATTCACCTTTGACACTACCTACGCTGGCAACAGTCTGTACACATATCCCAGCAGCCCCTGGGGCGTACTATGGCTCTAACTCATTTAATTGAAAGAAGCTTTGCGGAGCAGCTAACAAAGCTAAACAAGAGTTGCGACCAACAACAACACTCCTCTGCTGCATGGTCACAAACAAAAAACCAAACAAAAGCAAATGATGATCAAATCAAATCAAATCAAATTTTATTTGTATAGCCCGAAATCACAATTTACACATTATCTCACTGGGCTTTGACAAACTGTACAGATGTGACATCCTCTGCCCTTAGACCCTCGAACCAGGTGAGGAAAAACTTAAAAAACCCTAAACAGGGAAAATAAGAAACCTCAGGAAGAGCCACAGAGGAGGATCCTTCTTCCTAGGACGGACAGACGTGCAATAAATGTCACTTGTACAGAACACAAAAACATGATAACAACAGTTCATTTAGAATGACTAGAATAGAATATGATGCCTTCTTCAGGCCGCAATATCCCATGATGCACCTCGTGTTGCATTCAGGTAATCTACAACAACTCGTGAACTGAAATTGCAAAGGTTGTTCTTCATCTCATCTAGGGTTTGTTGACGAGCACCTGAACGCATCATCTTTCTGGGAAGAGGAGGAGCGTTGTCCTCCAGAGGCGGAGCTCTGATTGCTAAATCTGTATTTGAGTGGAGTGAACACACCCTGCTGCTCGGTTCCCTGTGTTTACTGAGACCACCACAGTCAGCGTGTGTGTGTGTGTGTGTGTGTGTGTGTGAGCTCATTGTCATAATCCCTCCCTTAATAGATGAGCTGTGCGTAAACATTAGCCAAGTGTGTGTGTGAAGAGGAGGACCACTCCTTCTTCTTCTGCTGCTGCAAAGACAGTCAGGCAAGAAGCAGCTTCTGTTGGTGTCTCAAGTGTGCGCAGCTGTTTCTGTCCTCCTCCCGCACACACAACCACTGGTCACATGCGACAGGTTGGTGCTGGTGGACTCTGGCGTCCGAACACGGTTCCCTGCGTGTCACGTTTACATCATCACCTCCATTGTGCTTACAAGCTACAAAAAGTCGAACCTGTTGTGGTTTTCCTGCCTCACGCACACCAAGGCTAGATGAGGAGCTAAATGCTAACACGTCATTTTCATGTATTGACATTCCAATCCACATTCCTCCATTTTTATCTCAGGACTCTGGCCTTCACCCTCTGACTGACACAAATCCTCATTCATGACCCCCAAAACTCAGCCACCTTCACTGGCACCCAGTAAAGTTCCACATTTCCTCGGTAGCTCTTCTTCCCCTCACACCACACTGCGGAGCTTCGAGAACGGCCCTTTCATCGTCTCTGCCTCACACCTTCACGATTTGTCTGCGTTTGCTGCCTCTTGCTGATGCTTCCAGTCAGCAACCGGCCACATTCACACTGCGGGGGACAGTTACACCTGAAGGCAACACGGAGGCTAGTGACAGTGCCACGGTGGCTACCAGTCAGTTACTTCAGTCGATTTTTTAAAACCCGATGCCCACAATCCTGATCCTGAACAGCAACAGGAATATGCCAAAAATTGACGTGTGCGCCCAGGACTAACGAGCCAGAGGCGACAAATCCCCGTGTCTGCGGGGTTCACTGACATCAGGCGGACTGACACGTTAGCGGGATTTGGGCTGAATGGGGTGTCACTGCGCTGCTGCTCCGCCGGCCACTGTGGCCTCGGACGGCCTGTCCGGAAAACTTTGTGACTGTCGCTGAGAAAACATGGTGCCACTGTTGAAAATTAGCCAACAAGCTAACAGTGGCACATTTAGAGAAATGCTGAGTGATACATAAATAAAGGAATGAACGACATGAGTGCACTGCGGGAAACATCCCAATGTGATGGGCTCACAAGGGTTCAGCGAGCCGACTTGAGCACCGTCACTGCAGGAGCGAGCCTGTGACGTTACGGTCCGCCCTTTCTTCTGTCTCTTAGTTTACATTCGCAGGGAGCAGCGGGTCGGCTCCCACAGCTCCCCCTCCCCGTCTCACGCTCACAGCACCGCAGGCTCGATTCAGAAGCTGCAGCCGTTCAACAGCTGCTCACTTGAGAGGTTTTTACAAGACAAACTGCCAAGATTCAGTTCACACAAACATTTTGTCACCAGACTCGTCCAAAGTCCGAAAAGTTGGCGCGCTCCTCCGACGTCACCAGATGAAGGCGTTTAAATGTAAGCGGAACTTGAAGAAACCCCTCAGTTTCTGACTGCCAGGCTCAGCTTGGCCTGCGAGGGGCAGCGGTCTGCTGCGACGGAGACAGGCGACGCCCAGGCGGCCTTATTGGCACCACATGTGAACGCGCACCGTCCTGATGGAAGGAGTGTCCCGAATGTCAAACTCTGTCATCGTCAGCCGGAGCACAATCAGAGCGTGGGCACACACGTGCGCACACACACACACACCACAACACACACTTGTAAAATAATCCCGCCTTGTGTAGTTTGGGAGGATCAAAGACGGCAGAAGAAGAAGAATTCAGGGAGGGACAGAAGGAGCGCCATGAGTGGACGGAAATTTTCATGGTCTCAAAGGTCTCTTGGATGGAATTCTACACCTTTGCCTCCTCCAGTTTGTGGGGACCTATGAATAAGCTAATTTAGCCCCGCCCCATCCCCACTCGTTGACCCGCCCCTCACACCTCTGTCATCTTTTGACTTTTAAACAAATCTACTCTAAGCTGCACAATGTCCACACATGTTTGAACCAGATTCGGATTCCCAGGAAGAAGAAGCGGAGCTCCTTTTACAAGGACGCCTACAAGTTGCGTTCTTCACGTTTTCATTGTCAGACGTGAGACTTTTATCCGTCAGGACTCGTCCGTGGGGCGTGGCTACATCTTGATTGACCTGTCCCGCACGTCCTTCTCCCCTGGGTGCTCCCCTCCCCCGATCCGCTAACATGGCTGATTCACTCATTCAGACAGCGGCGAAGCAAAGCATCTCAATCGCCCCCTGCTGGTCGGCTGCAGTGTAGTTCATAAGCCCCTCCCCCTCCAAGTTAGCAGATGGGCCAAACTTAAATCTCAGCGTAAAATAAGTGTTTCCAGTAGATGGTTTCTGTCATTTTAGGTCGTTCTTATCACACTGATGTATATTCACGTGTTTATTTTTATCATGTTTGGTTTTAATTAGCAGTATGAAAAGGAAGTGAAACAGCTGAGCGCTGAAACGCCACAAGCTGTAGCTAACAGCAGCTTTTAGTGGCAGCTGTTAAAGATGTGAACGAGTGTTCAACGTCAGCACGTGCGCTGAGGCAGCCCAGTGATTGTCCTGGCAGGCAGCGTCCCGGAAGCTCGGACAGCCTCGAACACGCTGCCAGAGGGAACGGGAGCAGCCAAGAAGACGAGAAGAACGGAGAGAAGGTGAGTTAGAAATGAAAACATGCTAATTCTTTTCATTATGCACCGTTTCCTCTCAGAGAACCGGCTCGGAGCTCGGCCCGGGGTGGCAGGTTCGAGTCCCCAGATGGACAATGAGCGGCTTCTTCTGCCTGCTGGGCGGCGCGGGGTAGGCCGAGGTTAGCGGGAAACGCGGAGCAGCACATGAAAGTGGATTGTGGAATGTCGCTAATGATGTGTTCAATTAAGTTCAATTAGCCTAAT
>KV751389.1:846050-859344 GCA_001698575.1 Mola mola | reverse complement strand
CCCTCTGTCTCTCTCTCTCGGTGTCTCTCTCTCGCTCCCTCTCTCTCTCCCCCCTCTCTCTGTCTCTCTCTCTCCCTCTCTCCCTCTATCCACCTGCATTACGGGGACTCTGGATCCGTAAGCACAATCCTGCAGCGTTTAACGAGGCCATGAAGCTCGTCCGCGTTGGTAAAGAGACAAACTCAAGTTCTTATTTTCTGTTTTACCTCTAGCTGGTTTGCATGCTAACTTGAGCATTTCTTCTCCTGTTCATGTTTAAAACTATAGTTATGGACACATATTGCGGCCATTAGTTGTTTTTTAGTAGAGGAGAAAGTTGTTGTTGTTTCCCTGATTCTGGGGGACAGAACCGGTCCGGGCCAGCTGGGGACTGCGCTGTCTTCCAGGTGATTTCTCTGTACAGGCCGCAGCCTCGCCTCTTCTCCACACGTCCGGTACGTCACTAAAGCAGATGTAGGAGTGCATTTTCACACACCGAAATCTGCAGTGATTCATGACGCAACATCCTGCAGCGCTGCAGCTCGTGTCTTTTTAAGGGCATGAAATGTTGAAAAGACACAAAAACTGCTTGGAAATGTTTTCACTATCTCTGTTTATGTGAGAGCTATCTCAGTAAGCTTTTGTAATTTAGGTTGTGGTCACATGAGCAGTTGGTGACTAAAGTATTGGGGAATCACTGCTTCTTGGAAATTTACACAAAATCATCTATTTGTTTCAATGATGCTCATGTAGGCAATTAATCGTCCGACTCCTTTAGTTCAGTTTACAGTCGCATCCCTTTAAAAAGTGAATCATTCCAAAAAACATGTATGAGAATACGTATGAATAAACAAACACGAGAACATGGTTCTGCGTGCTCAGCGAGTCAGTGGTGACATGTCACTGATGCTTCAGAGGAGAAACGCTGGGACGGTCATCCAAAGGTGCCGTCTGAAGTAACGATAAAACAACTAAAGAGACATTCAGAGTGCGTGGAAAGGTCATCATCCGCAGAGATGTCAAACAAAGATGTGATATGTGGCCATTTATGTACATACAAATTAAATACCAAGACGTAACTGTCGATAAATGGACAGATTCCAGATTCAGATACGTGTCACACACACATATTTAGATTATGTGTGCAAAATGTGCCACATAAATATTTGAAATATCTCATTTAAGGTGACGTCTGTGATTTAATTCGTATCTAAATAACATTAAGGCATCAGATATATTTTTCCAGTATTTGGATATTGGAAAAGCAGATATATAACTCGACATAACTGTCACTGACACGAGTATGTGCGAGGCACATATATCACATATTCGGCTTAGTTGAGATTTGCTTGTGGCTCCGACGCGCCAGTGACCGTGGAACCGGACCGGGACTGTACTTTAAGTCCTAAGCTCCACCTCCTTGGACCACCAAGCAGCTCGGTTTCAGTCAGCTCTGTGATGAAGTCTCGACTGACAGCTGAGTTGTGCTCGTGATTGGGTGGGCGGCCTCGTCGTCATCACGGCACCGCTCTTATCTGGATGTTTTGGCTTCATTTTTGTGAACAAACGCGCTCACTGACGAGGACGGTCGATGTTTTCCTCAGAGGTCTTCAGGGTTTTTACATTTCGACGGACGAAGTCACCTTTAGGTGTTTGGGTGCTCAGTCCGGTGTTCTGTCCACAGGCGACACCGTCAGCAGACAGGGAAACCATCGCTCCAGCTCCCGATCTGCCGCGGCCCGGTCAGAGGTCCCGCTCCTCCCCTGGACGGCCACCGTGACCCGCCAGGGCACCTCAATATTTGTACCGAGCCTCTGCCGCGTCACTGCACTTCATCATCATCGTCGGTGTCACGCGCATGAGCACGTTGATCCTGGCAGCGCTGACGTACTTTCTGAGAAACAGCACTTGTCGATGAGGAGGGAGAAGTGTTGAGAAACGGCCCGACCACAAGGCTCATTCGGGCCAAACCACCGTATGCGATCTGTCCAAACATGACAAAGACGAGGGGAAATTCTGAGCGAGAGGCAGAAGGGTGGAGGAGGGAAAGAATAACTGCAGTTAGGAAACCAAGAGGAGAACGGTGTGGTTTCACAGCTGGCCACGCAGACCGTGTGAAAACATAAACCGGCTTCTTCCTCGCCGTGAAAACGAAACCTCTCGATAGGAAAAGGTCACAGGTTTGATCCCGACGGCCGCAAACGTCCACGTTTTACCTGAGCTGACCGTAGGCTGACACGAACAACTACGAAGAGACACAACGGGGCTACAGAGAGACATAAAGCCACTGCAGACAGATACAAAGTTTCCTCAAAGAAACTGAAAAACCAACTGAGACACGCAAAGACTACAAGACGGCACCGAATTCCCTTGCAAACAAGTGCAGTGTCCACAAAGAGAAACCAAAACACACCAAATGGCTTTAAAAAAAAAGCAAAAATGTCTAAAAACCTGCAAAGACACAAAACTGGCACACTGACGCACGAAGCAAGAATGTCTACAAAGGAAAAAAACAAAACGATGAATTGACACAAACTCGCCACGAAGCTTCAAAATGAGCTCGGATGGAAAAACTACGGTGACGTGAACGTCGTGTCTGTCCACAACAAAGACGCTCCGGATGAAGGACTCCGGAGCTGCTAAAGTGAAGGCCGAAGTGCAAGACGAAAATCAGAATCAGAATCAGAATCAGGATACTTTATTTATCCCCCAGGGGAAATTGTTTCTTTACAGGTGCTCCTTGTAAGCATAGAAGAGATAGGTTTAAAAATATATAAAGAACAAAACATACATAAAAGGAGTGTGTACATTAATAAAAAGAGTATATACCGTAAGGCGTGGATGGTGTAAAATAAATAAATGTGTGATGGAAAATAAATAGTGTAAGAGAACTGCAGTATAAATACGAATGATCTGAAAACAAAGTGATGCAAAAGGAATATGATGGGCCACCAAGTGCTTTGTGTCTGGGGGGGGGCCTCTCAGGTGACCGTTTCCTGCTTGGCAGAGCAGAACTTGCGTCCACTGTTACATCAGTGAGGACCAGACTCCAGCGTTTTAATAAGACAACTTTCAGAAGGAGACATTGGACGGAACTGTGGCCTGTGGCAGCTGAATGTGCTGATAAGATCCTTCCCGCCCGCAGCAGAACAAAAAGCCCGTCCGACTGGCGCTTCAATCTGGATTTCCGGGCGCGTACGGGGATTTGAACCTTTGTCAATTCATCCACAAACTTCGCCTGACCCGCAGCTGGAGCGGCTTCTCCCAGGAGACGCAGGGAGAGATCAAACAGTGGGGGGAAAACGAGTGTAAAGGGATGTAAAGCAGTGAGGCGCAACAGGTTTCCCTCCCCGCCGCGATGACTCACAGCTACGGTCCACCTGTCGCTGGCCTCGATCGCCCGCCTCCCCTCACTCATCCTGTGTTCCGTTACCGTTCAAGCACACGTGTGGGGATGATGGAGAGAAGAGTTTTTTAATCGCTTTAAGATTGTGAATCATCGCTCTCGTGTGTTTGACTTCTCTCTCTCTCTGAAGACTTTTGAGTGCCCCAGTAAGGCCACGTCTGTTATCTAACCGCTGTCGACAGATCGACTCTTGTTTCTGAGTAGAACTCGAGCTGTGTGATGTTGCTCAAACTGCAGCGTCAACATCTTCAGAGGCAAAACCGCATTTTGTCCTTCTCGCTGGATGAGATTGCATCGATTGTTATTTATCCGACGGACTGTGACAAAGTGTGCGGTTTGAAGTTTATTGTGCACCGCAGCGAGTGAAGCGGCTCAGTGACGTCTCTGCCGGTTGGCCAACGCGGCTGATTGACCGTACATAAGGATGGACGCCATGAAAGCCCCTGAAAAGTGGAGCCGGGACATCTGGATGGCCCCCTGGCGGCTGGCTGCAGTTTAGCTCATAACCCCTCCCCCTCCGTGTTAGCGGATGAAACGGATCGTTGTCACGTATTCCACTCAACTTCAGGACTTGTTCGCCATCGGCACCTTCTCAAAGACGGAACTTTTAAAAGCCAGCGGGACACCAAAGGAACCGGCACTGAAAGGCGGAGAAAATATTCTCTACAATCTCCTGTAGGAAAACACGTGTCGGTGAGGAGAGCTCACTGTGAGAGCGCAGAACTGTCTGGAGATCTAACATAGACGTGACCTGAGCTCACTGCAGGTGTGTGCCGCACGTCCAAACATCTGCTCGGAGCTGCTAATCCTCCTAATCATCCCAGCTCGGGCCCCAGGGTGGACTCACACACTCCGTTAAAGAGCTGCACTTGCAGATGAAAAGGAAACGAGAGCGCCGTGAGAGTTCGTTCGGTTAGCTGAAGTCTGTCATTTTTCTCGGAAAGCCGATCTCGAGCGGCGCGCCTGACGTGCACGTCTCTCCACTCTCTCTGAGCAGCGTCTAGGTAAACGGGCAGCAGAATGTTCTCGCCAGAGGAACACTGGCACGGCTCGCTTGTTTGAACGCTCTCAGTTTCCAGTTTCTTGACGAGCAGCGTTTGGGGCCTTGCTTGTCCCTGACACACTTCAGTAAATCCAACACATTAATATGCACAAAAAAATTGTCCTTCTCACAGTTCAGGTTATTCAGGGTGAAGCAGAGGTAACACGAAGCGAGTCTATTTTCAAGTTCACTTCGGTCAAACTCTCCCACATTAAGCCCCCTGCTCCAAAACCAAATGCCAACCAAACTAAACAGGCTCTTTGCGAGGGAAAAGGAAGCGTCTGCACTGTCGGAGTTACCTCCGGTACCGGCCAGACGGACGCACGGGGAGAAGCTTTTCCGACGGCAGGGAGCCGGAGAGCTGTTACCACCGCGACCACGGACTTCACTCAGAAGGCTGTGAAGGCGCCGACGCTGCTACTCACAGTCGCTGAAGCCCCGTTGGCACCCAGCGTTACGGGTCCGTTTGGTTCACACATTGTTTTGCCTTCCCGTTGTTAAAGGCTGTGAATGGTCCCCTTAAACAGCAAACTGTACCGAGCCAGTTTTGTCACCCTTCACTTGGAGAGCCAACCAGAGCTATCCCGCACCATAAAGGGGGGGCTAGACGCCCCGCGGTCCGCTGATTGGTTGACACTTCGTGTGACAGTTGGGCCGTCTTTCTCCTGGCGGTCTGCTTTGTGTGATAAACAACAGGAAATGCTGGATGTCCTCATGTGTTTCCTGTTTGTTGTTAGGGTTTCTTCCTCGCATACACTGTGTTTCTATGATGTCACGCTACGTATGTAGATGGCGCAGCCAGGCTGCCCCGCCCACCAGGTAATGGTACGGTCGGACGCCTGTAGTGAGCGTACCGTTCCCAGGTGTGCCGAACTGAACTGAACCGTACTGCAGGGTGGAAACGTGGCACAATAGTCTCAGCCTGTCCAGTCTGCGCCGCCATGTTGCTACGAAAGGGGACGGGTCACCGGCAGGGGGCAGAAACCTCGCTGGCTAAAGAGGGAGGCGTTAGCATGGACAAGAAACTGCCTGTTTCTTTTGTTTGTTCTCCGAAGTGACACGTGAGTGTGCTGGGGGTGTTTTATTTTGAAGGTTCTCCGTGCCCTTCCTGTGTCAGACCTCCAGCATCGTCTACGGCGACTGCAGTCAGACGCAGTTTGCGGGTAAACTGCGGGTGTAAGCTGAGGTACGTTCTGAGTGGACATCCACCGGCTGCCCTGTTTAAACCCTCACAACTCCCAGGGGGCGGAGTCGTGAGATTTCTGTCAGTAGTGTCATCAGCATCAACTCTTACATCACAAAACAAACAACAAGCATTGTGGCATAATATTTGTGTCATTTCCACAAAGTCTTATTTTGTTGAGACGTCTCGTTAAAATCCATGTTTTCCGTGAAGCTGGCAGCAGGTTTTCACCTCCTGACCCCCCTCGGCCAGCACTCAGCCAAACGCCACGTTTCTCCTGGAGTCCGGAGATCATCTGGATGCTGTCGTGGGACTGCGCGACGCTCATAGGACTTCGCGCGTCTTCGCGCGTCTCGGCGCGGCGAGCAAACGATGCAGCGACGCAACCTGAGCTGCAGCTGTTTTAGTCATGAGTGTGCGTGAGAGGCATCCTTCTTGGCCGGCTGTCAGCTGTGCGTGTATGTTGAAATCTGAGTTCTATGAGCCCTGCGGTTGTTTTAATGAGAACAGAGAGGATATTTATGCTAAATCTTTCAGACCGCTGTGATTTTGGCAGCTGCACCTCTGAGGACCGTGATCCTGTCCACCCTGAGACACCTTTGTTGCACTGACACAATGAGACGATCGGTCGACAGGAATCGTTCTATCGGGTCATCGGGTTCCGGCGTGCGAATATCTGTCGATTATGGTGTGGGAAAAACACATTTGCACGTGTTGATCTACGCTGTGTTTGTCTCTGTGTTGGACAGGTTATATAAAGGAGACACGTTTGTCCGCTCAGTCGTTGCCTGTAATTGCTCTCTTACACAAACAGTCTGTCCACATTTTAACCAAAGTTTGGTTTGTCTGTTTAAGTTGTCGCTATATTTGGACTCTGTGTACGGTGAGAGGAGCAAACATGTCTACTCATCTGAATGCACATATTTTACTGCCAAACAAAAAAATATCCTCTTTTGTCTCTTCTGCTTTTCTCTCTGCTCCCTTTGCAAGACTGCCTGTGCTGAAATACTCAGCTCTGTTTGTGAAATCACGTATTTCTCATGATTCTATCCGACCGCGGTGATACTGAAATAATCATGAAAAGATGAAGAATGAAAGCGAAACATGAACAAACATCAGATGTGGGCAGTTCAGACCTTCACCTGGTTCTCGGCTGGAAAACACTGGATTGCTCCCCCGGAGTCGAGTTCCTGGCCCGGGCGAAGGGCCTGGAATAGCTCAGGTTCCTGGGGGGAAACTGAGCATGACACGGGCAGGTGGATCGGCTGGGGTGAGGAGGGAGTTCGGCTCGTGATATACCAGCTGATCTTCATCCCACCCTCACATATGAACCAGCGGTGGCTGAAGAGTGCCGTGGAGAAAAGGTTCGGTTCCTGTGTGTTCTACCAGCGCTGTGTGAGACCTGATGACAGCTGTGAAAGAATCAGGGCTCAACGTTAACACTTGAGCAGGAACATGAGTCAACCTAAACGCTATTTCCTGCTCTCTGAGATATTTATGAGCTTTTTGTGAACTTATTTAATAATAAAATTATACTTATCAGAGAAAATATTAGGACAGGAGATCCTGTGACTTGGATCCTAGGCTGGATTAACCAGACTAGCCCATAGATTACAATTACTTCTGCACTAACATACTATACCAACGCTATATCTGGATTTATAGACTCATATGAACTCAAATATTGTTAGTAACCTGTTATTATCATGTCTTTGTGTTCTGTACTAGTGACATTTATTGCACGTCTGTCCGTCCCAGGAAGAAGGATCCTCCTCTGTGGCTCTTCCTGAGGTTTCTTATTTTCCCTGTTTAGGGTTTTTTAAGTTTTTCCTCACCCGGTTCGAGGGTCTAAGGGCAGAGGATGTCACATCTGTACAGTTTGTCAAAGCCCAGTGAGATAATGTGTAAATTGTGATTTTGGACTCTACAAATGTAATTTGATTTGATTTGACATTGTGAATGCAGCTCTCACATGCATATTGTAGACGTCTCTGTCTGCTTCACTCTATTATTTAACAGCCATTTTACGGAAATGTAATATTATTTCCTTTGTAACATCTCTCACCATATACTTGAAAACTCCATGTTTGACTTGCCGGTGCGAAAGCTTGACAGGCGTAGCAACAGTAGGAATTATTACAGTTGATTTAAGAAAACATTGTGTTTGTTTTCGAAGCCAAATAAAATTAACTGTATTTTTCGATAGATTTACAGCTCAGACAGATTTGCTATTGGGTGAGTAAAACATCCATGTGAAAACTTCCCACGTACAACCATCAGATGTCACAACTGTTATGTGCATAATCGTTATTCTCCATGAAACACATGCACAAATAATATGAGTTTCCAAAAAATATGTTACCAATGTGTGGCCATGGTTCAGTTTCATTTCTTTCAATTAGATGTGTGTTGGATGAAACGTGCACGCCGCTGAGTGCTGGTGCAGAGGAAGAATCATGCGTCACCTCAAAGCAGACTTCTTCACTGCTGCGCTGTGCATTTCTTTACTTCGTGTTCATTCTGTCCGGACATGAACATCTGCGTGTGTGTCAGCCCACCTCCCTCTGACCACAACAAGGTTGGGGCTTCAATCCAGTTCTTTGATGACTATCGAACAGGACACAGTTGCTCTCACAGCCGCTCCGGTGGGCCAAACTTTTACTGATGCTGTGTGTGTGTGGAGGGGCGGGGGGTTATATGAGGACAAACTCCAACAATGCTTATTAAAGTTTTATTAGAATCAAACACCTCATTCTTATCACATCAAGTTTCTAATTAGAAATTAGGCAGCGGTTCATAAAATCTGCAACAATTTGAACTACCTACAGGGCATCCAGGACCAGCTTAATGGCCACAGGATCAACCTAAAGGACTGCTAGAACCTGGTCAATGAAAGCTGGAACAAGATAAGCCTTTAAAAGACCACTGAAACACCGTCTGAGACTGCCGGAACCTTCTACAAGCTTACAGGATGCCAGACACCTCGTTAGTGACCATTAGCATTACCATACCAACTATGGGACATCCAAAACCCCTTTTATGACCACATGGACAACCTAAAGACCCCCAGAACTTCTTTGATTAAGAACCCACTATAAATTGAATTTACAAGAAGACCTTTAAAGACTTTTAAAGACCACTGGAACCTCCTACAAGACCATCACAACCTGATATGGGACATCGTGAGACTGTCTGACACCGAGAAGAACGTGGGTGAGAGAGGAACGTTTGTGTCCCTTAAGTTTTTTAATCGGCAGTCATGTACTCAGAATGAGTGACATCCCTAACACAGACGTACAGTCGGTCCACGATGGCTTTAGCCTAGCCTAGCTTACAGAGACAGGAAGTATCTGTGTTGTGTTTGTCCGTCTGTCAGCAGGTTTTTTTAGCACGTGTGCATTGATGAGTAACCACAGTGAGACAAGCAGCCGACGTCTTTGAAGTGCTCTGATCACAGATTGAGCACTTTGACACAGACGCTGAGAACACTCATGAGGTCATGAGGTCACGCACACATGCACGCACGCACCTGGCCTGACATCAGTCCGTGACCACAAGCCGTCAACGGTACTCACTTTCTCCAATGACTCACACAAACATCTGATCTGTGCTTTGATGACTCGACGCACGTCAGACAACGCTCACTCAGACACACACAACAGGTCCTGACATCTTCCTGTCTGGCCTCTGTTCCAGCTTCTGTAACTCAGCTGAGTTAAAGAATATAGATGAGCGTTCACAGCCCATCGGAACCGAACACAGCACCAGGAACAGACCAACACCCAGCAGAGGCCAGTTTGACCTCAGGGAATCCAGTTTCCTGCTGGGTTTGGCTCCTGGGTCAGCTAACGGGACAACTAATGTTAACAGCGTAGCTAACTGAGCTAACTGAGCCCATCAGGGCACTTCGCAAACCAGCTCTGAGGTGAACTCCCTGTCATCAAACGGTCTTCAGTTTGTCTCAGAGAGTGTGTTCGGCCTCAAAATGGCTCCTGAGCCTGGCAACGTTAGCATCAGTTAGCGGGAACTTTAGCATCAAGGGAAGCACCGGTTCATCAGGAAACTCTGCAAACAACCAGAGGGAAAACTAGCAGATATTTTCTCCATAAAACATGATCCAGTTTCACCAAAATCAGTGAATAAAGTTGTTTATGTACAGTAGTCAGTGAGGCCCCGCCCACGGAAACACTTAAGATTGAACAATGCTTGGATATTGTGATGTTATTGGTTCAAAATGGTTGGTACCAGCTGATGTCAAAAACTTGAGCTTGGTTTTAGTGGAAGAAAAAGCTGTTCAAATGTTTACTCTCTCTGCATGTGTAGTTTAATCTTGCAGTTAACAGCTACATGAGCTGCGACCTCATCAGAGGATCAATTAGCTCATAATGAAATATTTGAAAATGACTACATCCAGTACTAGAATGATTCTCTGCCATTTCCAAATATTTTAAAAAAAGATAAAACAATAAAAATCTGAATATTTAAAGTGCTATTTTTTGCAATGAGACAATAAAATCTCAAGACCACCATAAATTCAAGACAGACCACCTTAAAGAATAAAAAAAAGAGAAAAGTAACAAAAACATGAATATAAAACAGTTTTTATACACACACAGTGTCAGGAAAGTGAGATGACATCATCATTCAAAAGGAGTTTTCCATATTAACGATGACCATAAAAGGAGCTACCACACATCCAGGAAGTGTGTGTGTATGTTTTTCCAACACCTGTAAAATCCTCCGGCAGTGTTTAGTCAGCACTGAACGCCCAGCGAGCTGTTTGTCCTGGCTCAGAGTGTGTGTGTCAGCAGTGGTTCCCACAATGAATACACTCACACACACACACACACACACACCCTGGCAGATACTCCTGTTGAGCTGGGTACAGTGTTTACTGTAGCAGCCAGACTCAGGTATCTGACTCAGGCGAGGAGCCTTCAGAGCAGCAGTAGGTTGCCGGTTTGCAACCCTGCTGTCTCCTCTAGTAGTTAGAGCCTGGAGAAAGAAACACTGATCAGATCTATCTACATATACAGAGGTACAGTGATGTGGTCTGAAGAACATCTTTGGTGGAACTGGCTTCCGGAGTCTATGGCACTCTGCGGGAGAGATTTTTCCAAAAGACAGTTTGGATGGTGGTGGTTTGAACACGTCTTCCCAGACCATGCTCCAACATCTCCCAACCTAACCATCTTAAAACCCACTCGAACCTTTTCATGGACCACACAAACCTAAAGGACCTCTAGGACCTCCTCACTGACACTTAGAACCACCCACAGGACATCAGGAACCCCTTCAGTGACCACAAAGACAAACTCAAGGATACTTATATCCTCGTCACTGACCATTAAAATGTCCTGATGGTAATGTAGAATCTTCTTAACGAGCACCAGAACCCCATAATGACTCCTGGAACCTCTTAAATGCCCATTAAAACCCCCTAAAAGATAACACGATGCCTATAATATACTCAATTACCACACCAACCTTCTCTAAGATCACTAAAATGACCTCAGTGACAATTACAATTTGCTAAAGGAACACTTGACCTGCCCTAGTGGACTTAAGAAATACCTCATTGATTACTGAAACCTATAAAGACCAGTAGAATCAGCCATAGAGTCCCTGTAACCTGTTCAGTGACCACAGGAGCTTTATTTAAGAACAATTAAACCCTCTCAATGACTGCCAGAATCTCCTGAAAGAACTGTAAAAACCTCCTCAGTGATAATTACAACCACCTGCAGAATATCAGGAGGAACCCCCTCAAAGACCACATGGACAAAAGGGCTATAGGATTCCTAGAACACTGACCAATAGAATTTCCTGAAGAAACTCTAGAAATCTCCTTTATGATCATCCGAACCACTTCATTGACTCGTGGAACCTCTTCACTGGCCATGTAAACCTTCTAAAATCCCAGAATCATGGGATGCCTAAAAGTCACCCAGTGACCACGTTGGAATGTTCACCAATAAGCCACTACATTTAAATTACCTATAGTACAGGTTCTGGTGCTGCCAAAACAGCTCTGACCTCTGACTTCTGTCAGGACATGGACAGGAGACCTCTCTGTGGGGGCACCTGGCCATTGGACAATAGGGGTTCTTTTGGAGTCTTGTGGGGCACCGGATGGGCCCTCTGCTACACCGTGTCTCTCCGAACTGGCCTAAGAGTCTCCGTCACATTCTTCAAACCATTCCTGAATGATATTTGTGGTGAGGTGTGGTGCATTATTCTGCTGTGGAGGGTTGACCCTGCTGTTGACCCTGGGAGGGAGTGCAGTGTACTTGTTCTGCAGCGAATGAATGCCGGGACCCAAAGCGTCCCTGCAGACCACTGACCATTAAAGCAAAATGATCATTGTTATTCACTTCTGGTCCAGCTCTCTGTCCACCACAGCCCAGTAGGCTGCTTTCACAATGCCTGCACCACTGCTGACGCCACTACCTTGTCCTATACATGTGCATCTCGTGCTCCATTTTACCTTCCCCGGTGAACAAGACCTTTGAGCTACTCTAGCTGAGCTAAACCCAGCCCAGAGGGAGCGATACGCAGTTTTCCCTCAGACAGCGGTCTCCTGGATCTGTTCACCGCGACCTCCTCCAGCTCGTACTACTTCCTCCGACTTCTCATTGGTCAAAATTGCCACTAGATGTCACCAAACAATTAGTGACAATATTTGCCATACTAAGCAGCTAATTGTTTTGCTATCGAAGATGTAAGTAAGAGTAAGTGTTGTTGGATCACCAGGCTCTGATAAGTACACAGTATATACTGAAAATACCCAAAATGACCAAACATCTCTTGACGACAAACTCTCGGGTGTCCATGTAGAGACAACAACTGGCCGGCATCCTTGTTCAAACGATGACCAACTTGAAGACAATGAGAAACTCCATCAATTGGCAGACATGCTCAATTTTGAGGGGTAACTCCAAACTGTCCTTGCAGAGACGCTAACAGAGTCCCCAGTCCGCCAGCCCTGACAGGGCCCAGGTGTCCTTGGAGAAACTATTAGACTTTGAGTCATAGAGACGTCCCACCTTCAGGTTTCTCCCACAGGAGCTGCTCCTTGACTCCGCGACCGGTCAGAGATCGAATCTCGGGAGGAAATCAGGTCAGGGTGTATTTGCAAAATTAAAAACCAAAATCCCAGAAAATCTGAGTTAATATTTATGCTTCACATCACATATAACAGAGAGATTGTGCTGGACCGGTTCACCTCAGGTCCCGGTGTGAACTTGTCTTGTCAGCACTGCACCTTCAGGCGGCCGTACAGGGGAGGGGAAACAAGTTCAGCCTGCAGCCACTCTGTCCTCCCAAGCAAACACCTCCAGCTTCTTCCAGGTGTCCCCCCAGAGTCCAGACCATCAGCTGCTCACAGGGACACTTTGCTTAAAACCTACAGTAAACTGGATGAAAAGAACAACAACAAGAAACATCTCGACTTAAAGGGTCAGCTTCTGTGACAGGCCGGGACGTCTTGCCGGGACGTTGAGTCCACGATCTGAACCAACCAAGCTGGACCATGGAGGTCCCACAAATTCTTTAAGGTCCAATAATTAAAGACTTTCAAAACACATCCTAGTATTATTACGATTATTATTATTAAAAACAACAATAACCCATGAATCAGCTATTTGGGAAATTTTAACAATTTTTGGGATTTTTAAATGAATTT
>KV751389.1:829814-845928 GCA_001698575.1 Mola mola | reverse complement strand
ACTTTTTATTACAATTAATTCTAAAATGTAATAACAAATCACATTATTCAAGAATTAACAATAATAAAGTCTCATCTTTTACATTTTTTGATTTTATCCAATGTTGGTTTTGCCTTCAGTTTTATTTCTCACAATTTTCTTAACATATGCTCTCATGTAGGAATCAGTAGTTGTTTAAAGTGGTCGACACAAACCAAAAATAAAATACATTTTATTTTAATAATAAATAAAGATGTTTGTTTGAATATTACCAACATCTACATCATCTAGTCAACATCTGCTACAGCTAGCTAACCTCTGCTACATCTAATGAATGTCTTCTATAGCTACAGAGAGCTAGAAATAATAACAGCAATCAGTAACAGTTTGAGAATAAACTTGAGATTTTCAGTGCAGAAATCGTAATATTCCGACTAGATCAGACTAGCTGTTAGCTCGTTCAACATGAACACTTTGATGGAGGAACTACTTTCTTTCTGTGCATCTGCTCATGGACGAGAGGCTAGCTAAAGAAGCAAGCTAACATTGCAGCACAATGTAGTTTGATATGTACAACTTAATGTTAGCTAGCTACATTTTAATGTGTCCCATTCAATTTCATCGACACCCTGCAGAACTAATGGCTGTTCTGAAAAGATGAAAAGCACAAACGTGTTTTCTGATTTAAATTTTTCTCAAAGGTTTTGTTGCATTCTGTCGCGTCAGTAACTTTTATATGTTAGCCTAAAAGTTCATCAGTTCGTGTGTTAGTAGCCACGATTTT
This sequence comes from Mola mola, assembly GCA_001698575.1. Taxonomy (NCBI): domain Eukaryota; kingdom Metazoa; phylum Chordata; class Actinopteri; order Tetraodontiformes; family Molidae; genus Mola; species Mola mola. The sequence continues at coordinate 845,165 of KV751389.1, read as the reverse complement.
AATAGATACATCTATCAATAGAAACAGATATTTCTGTGAGCTCCTATTGAAGGCAGTTCCAAATGATAACATTTTGGGAATTTATAGGTCAAAGGTCAAGGTTTCCCAGTAGTTGACATTTGGCGGAAAAACAAACCCACCTCAGTCAAAACTCAACCTCTTCTAATTTTCAGCACATTTCAAGATTTAATCCCCAAATGAGTCTGGCCTTGACAGGTCAAAGGTCAAAGGCACAACAGTGAAAAATTTGCAACATCTCAGGATTCCCTGATTAGAAGTTCAACTTATAAAGGAAAGCTAATTTTTTTAAAGTCAGACGGAGGTCATTTTCAGGCAGTGGAGTTAAAGTCATGTGAGGATGAACGTGAGGCAGCCATATGACCCCCTCCCTCTCCAACCTAGAGGGACCCGGCGTGCCACTGACCGGAGCGAGGACATGGGCGAGGTCACCGAAAGCCGTCCGATGGAGACGAGTGATCTTTATTCATAGCGACGGAAACTCCTGGAACAGGTGACACAATCTACACCTCTGATGCACACCGTTCAATAAAACAACTCATCCTGATGATTATCGTACCGTCAGTCGCCGAGAGAGAGCAGCTAGCTACGGTCTCCTGCCTGTCCACAGGTTACTGAAGACCTGATGGAGGGGTGTGGCTTGGCACGGCTCCACGCTCACTAACAGTCTGATACGGACAAAGATTTGATCAGGATACAGAAGGTAACGGAAGAAACCACTATGTAGCTCTAATCGCGCTACATGGTGGTTTCTCCTCCTTGTCTTGAAGGCCTACACGCTCTTCACCCGTGAATCGACGACTTCTGTCATTTCCTCCTCGCGGCACAAGTTTGATGTTCGATGGCCGCTTCAGGTGAAGCTGGCTCACCTGTCTTTGTTTTCTGCTGCCGTGAACCCTCGGAGGAAGTCAGCCTGCCAGCCATTTTTGGAGAATTTATTTATTTATTTGGATTATTTATATTTATTTAGCTTTTCTTCATCCTGTCTTAGCGATATCCTGCTGTTGTGTTAGCAGTTAAAGAATTTAATATCATTTAATAATATTTCTTACTGGAGCATTTTGAAACATTGAAATTTGACAGTATATACAGTATCAATAACTAGCATCACGCTCAACTAGCTGAGACGTCTGTTAAAGTGTCCAATCATCACCAGCTGCAGCTTTGATTTGTTGCTAACGGCCGTCGTCAGTTCCGCGCCGCAGTATTCTGACAGGTGTATCAGTTGTTCCGACATATGCACCAAATACATTAACAACTTTAACGACTCACATTTCTCCTCTGAACTGAAGGGGGAGGATCACTGCACAGATGAGCCTTGCGATCTGAAGACACCTTCATCAGGCCCTGAAGCCAAACATCACACGGAGCGGATCAGGTCATTGTTTGGTCGGACATATGTGCGGGCCATGAAAGAACCGCACAGCTTAGAGTCCTTTTATTGTGGCAGCCGGAGGCTCACTGGGCAGGAACCGTCTTCACCAGCTGGTGGATGGAAGATTTTAGCGGAGCTGAAGTTCAGTGACCCATTTGAGAAAAAGAAGCCATTTTTCAATTCAGCTTGTGTTGGTGTTTCTGCTGAGTGTTTAGTCAGATGACTTGTGGACTCCATTTGACCAGACGCTCGCAGTGACGTTTGGAGCGTAGTTTTTGGTGACAAAAGCCATTTGCTTTCGATGTCCCGTCACGCCGTCGATTTAGACCCTCAGAGTTCAGGAAACGGGGCTGAGGTAGAAAAAAACCCAGACTTCTCCTTCAGGAGGAACCTTTCCTCTGTTGATAAAACGACCAGAATGGCACCAGAATGCACTGCGGTGCCATCACAGGTGGCGTCAGTGTGCAGGTTGAGCAGAAAAGCAAAGTGTGAAAAGGCTGAGAATCGTTAGGAGACACAGAGAAACCGCCAGTCTGGCGCTTCAAACGAGTTCACACGTAAACACTCTTCCAAGTCGAGGCTTTTAACCGCCGAAGCTCCTCCGACGGTCAGTTCCCAGCGGGTCGGAACCTCTCTTGCTCTTCGCTTTGAACCTGCTCACCCTCTCCGACTCCCGGAGGAGCTCTGTACACATGCGCTGATACAGCAGCGCATGTGTGGTTGTTGTGGAAGAAGCGGCCAGCGTAGCGAGCTGCTCCCCTGTAAGCTGTCCTACATAAAGTCACTGATGAACTCCACCTGAACTCCGGTTGTTGTGTTCACACACACACACACACACACATTCTCCTGTCCGTCCAACATGCTGACGCAGAGTGAAACACCTCGTGACCGCTTACAACCACCAAATCCTCCCTGTGTGTTCGTCCCCATGTCCACCTGTGAGAAGACGGATTGGTGAAGAGATGGAACACTTGTTTTTCCTCTTCTCAGACTGCACCTTCTTCCTCTCTCCTGATCTGTCCATCCTTTCTTCCCATCCCAACTTCTCTCTCTCTACCTCCTTTAGTTCCTCGACTCTCCTTGCTTTGGATTCATGTTTCAGTAATTCAAGTAACTCACAGTAAAATCCATCGAAACAAAGACAAACAGAAAGAAGTCAAGCTCGAAAATTCACTTCTCTTTCGGTCTGACAACTGGCAGGTCATCGGCCGTTGTCACGGCAGCTGATTGATGAGCGGTCCCTGCAGGGAGCGCCCGTCATCATGTGACCGGCTTCCCGACATTTTGAGGGAAAGCTTCACCTCCATTCGACCCGTCTGCAGTTACAGCCGGACCACAGGAGAGACGCTTCATCTCTCACGTCTACCACGAGTCACCTGGAGTCCTTCTTCCAAATCAAAATGGATCAACATTTAGTTCCATCTCAACACTAGAACACGGCTAACGTCAACAGAATGTGAAGAAACAGAAGCTTCGACGTCACATCAAACACATCCAAGACACTGAAGTTAGCATGCTAACCAGCCAGCCCCAGCCCATTCTATGCTGTAATACCACTTTGTACCACCAGAGGAGATAGTCCGACAGTCGTCACCATATGTTAGGATACAGTGACCTTTGACCTCCAAAATCGAACGCTTCATTTTTGTCGGAGTTGACATTTGGGCAAAGTTTGAAGAAAGTCCCTTCCAGCTTTCTTGAGATGTGGCCTTCACAAGATTGGCCCAGACAGACAAACGGACAAACCGGACGGACAGACGGCCTGAAAACAGAATAACAAGTACAACAAAACACCCCCAGTTCATGTTCTTCTCCTGTCCGAACTCAGACGAGCTTCATCGCCTCCTTAAATCATCCTCGATTCAGTGTAATGAGACAAATAAACCGAGGAAAACCTGTGGTTTGGTTGACGCTAGCCCTCAGCTCACAGAATGACAACCAAACAAGTCAAATGTGCTAAAACGAAGAACTGAAAAAGTCTTTAAACACACAAATTATATTCATGATTGTTTTTTTATTTTCTCCAGTAAAACAAAATCTGAGGACGATCAGTGACGACTGGACTAAAAAGACTTCGTTCACTGGTTTTGGTGAAAATGGAGAAAATGTTTTTGGGTTTTCCCTCTGATGTCTTCCGACTGCTCTGTCCCCGCTGACTGATGCTAACTGTTGCTAACTGATACTAACTGTAGCGGCTCAGGAGCAGGTGAACGCAGCCTCTGAGGGGAGCAGAGGCCAGTTTGACGACAGAGAATTCAGCCCCGAGGTGGTTTACAGAGTTTCCCGATGGGCCGATAATATTACGTATTGTAGCTGCTATTAGACAGTTAGCTAGCTCTGTTAGCCACGCAGCTAATATTAGCACCATTAACTAAATCAACCATGGCTGCCAGGAGACAAACAGGCGAGACCTTCATGGATTCCCTGTGATCAAACTTCATCGGGAGCCGTGTTTCCGAAGTATCCTGATACGAGGGCTGCAGTCCGGCGCTGGAGACGAGGTCAGATGGGTTGAGACTGGGCTGACTGGATCACAGAAACTGCCCTGAGGAGGTTCGGCGGAGGCAACCTGGGAAAAACGAAAAGACGTGAGTGACGGCTGTGAAGAGGAAGTGGAGGAAGGAAAGCAAAAGAGCAGACTTGGCGGCAGCCTTTTTTTTCCGGACACTTGTCTGTGTGAAGGACGTGTTGTCCTCCCGCAGGCCACACTGACCGACAGCACACAGCCACCAGAGCACTTCCAGAGAGCCTCCTGCTCCCTCTCTTAACTAATATTCAAAAGATCCAGAGGCGTACGTGATGTGATCCTGACAGAATAATTATTCCCGAAACACAAACGTTCCACCTAGATTAATAATAATGCTTTTGTGCAGGAATATTACGTTTCTGCCTCTGAAGACTCTGCAACCAACGAGCAGCTGGTGAGTTTCATAAAAACATGTTCAACCTGCAGATGTCCAATAAGTCTGAGACATTTTTTCCACACCGACACGTGGACCGTCGGCTGCAGATCACCTTTCAGATAAAACATCATTTATGTTCCAGCTCCGCCGTCATGATCACAACCTAACAATTTCATTCTTCCATTTATTTATGTTTCGGTTACTTTCCACATTTCAGTATCAAACTGGACAGGGAGCCGGTTTATAGCCTCTATCAGTGTTCTCATACGATCCCTCTCATTTTTATTATTTCTGGTACGGACATCAGTCAGTAATAACAAGTTAATTCATATTTTATCTATGAAAGGAACTTTTCCCAAACTTTTTTTTGGTCATCTAATGTAATTAGAGACTGCAAAAGCCCTGAGATCCCAAACTGAGTTGAATTTGTTTTTAAAGCCAACATCGTAGCAGCGTCATAGCAGCATGCTCCCTAAAGTAAAAAACAATAATGAAATAAAGTCATAACGATAAATGATCAAAGATAGATAAGAAAAGTTGCTGATCTAAATTGCAACCACGAGTCGTTAGGTTGAGTCAGGTCCAGTCAGCAGAGGCTGATATCAACACGTGACTGAGGTCCACCAACCTAAATAATGATCATAATTAATATTTAAGATGGCTGCTGTGTGTGTATCCTGAAATACACACAAAGACACGTCAGAGTGTCACCATCAAGGTTTATGGTCTCCCGATAAATTGTTTATTTTGGTGATGCAAATATGGCTAGAAACATAAATTGTATTTATTTTACCAAAATGCCACTTAGTGGCCAATCCTGATGTCACAGAATTCTGAAAATCTAATCAGCTCCAGATCTCTTCGATATCTACTGGTGCACCAAAAATGAAGATTAGATTAGACATTCTTTATCATATAAGTAATAGTAAAGAAACATGTTGCACTCCTTGAACACCTGGCAGCACAAAAAAAACCAGCTGCTAATAGATGAGACACACCCAGGGACAGGAGGTCCAGAACATGACAGATCCACAGATCAGAAAAAATTCCAACCAGCTATCAGCCAAAAACCTGCCTCTGCACAACATGGCATTATTGCAGCAAATATAAGTGAGCAGGGCCCAAAGGGTTAGAAGTGACACCAGAGGAGCCAAACACCAGCTACTGGTTGACGTATGCTGGAGACTGCAAAACCAGGAAGACCAACCTGTGCAATGCCTGGATTGAGTACAATGAAGCCCACAACATAGTGCCACACATATGGATACTGGAGGGTTTGGAGCTGTACAAGATCAACAGGACACTAAGAGCCTTCATCAAAAACTCGATGGGGCTGTGGAAGATGACTTCAAAGGCCAATTAAAAGCCAATTTCCCAAAATCAAGTGCAGCATTTAAGATGCCCTGTTCCCCCTTGCTGATCTGCATTGGGCTAAACACTATCAGCCAGGTCATTGCAAAGAGTGGCTTCAGATACCGGTTCAGAAATGAAACAACGATCAGCCACCTCTTCTACATGGATGACATCAAACTGTATGTGAAGAGTGAGCGAGAAATCGACTCACTGATCTACATCACCAGGATCCACAGCACTGACATCGACATATCAAAGAGAGGCAAGATGATCACAACTGAAGGGGCTGAACTACCAGAAGGCAAAGCAGCCGATGTTCAGGACAGCTACAAATACCGGAATCATGATGAGGCCCCAAAGAAGTCAGCCACAGCCAAATACCTTCGTAGAGGAAGGCAGGTCCTGAGAAGTCAGCTGAATGGTCCGAACAAGATCTGAGCCATCAACACCAGAGCTCGGATCAGATACCCTGCTGGTATAATAACCTGGACAAAGGAGGAGATAGAAGCCATGGATATCAAGACAAGGAAGCTCCTCTTCATGTATGGAGGGTTTCACCCCAAGTCCAGCGTCCTGAGGCTGTACACAAAGCGGAAAGAGGGAGGCCGAGGATTAGTCAGCGTCAGAGCCACTATCCAAGATGAAACATCAAAGATCCAGGAATACATCAGGAAGATGGCCCCCAATGATGACCTGCTAAGTGAATGCTCCAGGCAGCAGAAACAAGGCCCTGCATGGGATGGACCACCGACAGATAAAAGTGGCTCTTGAAGAACACATGCCAGTGGCTGGAGAAGGATGAAACAATACAAACAAAGCACCAATATAAATCAGTTTAATAAAAAAAAGGTACAAAAAAGATATTTTGACATGTACTTGGGAGATGAAAGTGTGTGTTCAGAGTGCACCTATTCATTTGGTATCAGAGTACGATTGGATAAAAAAACAACAACTAGGATTTCTATCAATTAATGTTTGGGTGAGAGATAAACAGGGGATGGTTGTTTGGATATTAGTTGTAAATATAATTAAGGATTTGTTTAAATATTACAGTTAAAACGAGTAAAAACAAGAAAAGTGAAAAAGTCAGTAAGGATACATAAAATGTACTTCTGGAGACTGCTGCGTTTTATCTTTTGTTCTTTATATGTTTTATTTTTGAAATAAAGTTCTTCAGTAGTTCATTTTTGCGGCAGCAGCAGAAGACAAGGGAGGCGTTCTATCATATGTCAGGTCCAAGTTGTGTATTCACGCTCGTGCAATTGCAAGAGCAACTGTACTGTGCCGAGGCAGGTACAAAGTGTTCACACTAGTCCCACAAGCTGGACTCTGTGGGTCAAACATGCTTGAGCACGGTACAGATGAACTTGTGTGAGTGCATCCTAAGGGTGATTGAGGACATCTGAGCTAAGATCCAGGCTGGTAATGATGACTAATCAACCGGACACCATGGTGGTGAACAAACGGCAGAAGAAAGCAGTAGCGATAGACGTAGCAATCCCAATGTGATAGCAACATCAAGCAGGAACACGAGAAGCTCGAAAAAAAGACTCACTATTTTCAAAGGACTGAAAGAGGAACTTGAAAAGGCATCAGTGGTTCCAGTGGTGATTGGAGCATCCAGGGCTGTGACCCCCAAACTGGTAGTCTTTCCAGCAGGTTCCAGGGAGAGCGTCTGAGATCTCAGATGAGATTCAAAGACATGTAATATCAATAACTGCTGGGTCATTTGATGCACCTCAGTACACTCTACCGAGTTGTAAGTCTGTAACAGATATGTATTATCGAAGTGGTCACAGCAGTAACTGAGCTTTACAGCAGTGACATATTGTTCCTGCTCATTTCACCTCTTTTTGGCCTGTTCCGCCTGTTTGATGATGGAGAAAGTGGAGAAAGAAATGGTGGGCAGGGGGAACCTGGAGGACAGTCAGGAACAGGAGCAGGAAGATTTGCAGGTGGGTGGTGATCCTTGGACATGGAGAAGACACTATGTTCAATGAAACATGAAGTAAAATGTTACAAAACCACTCAGAGAGATAAGTTGAGTTGGCCCGAAGTGAAGTACCAGCGGGCAGAAAATCCCCTGACAAGCGGGAGAAGAGGAAGAAGACTCTCCATTATCTTCTGTGACATCACTTCCTGAATGGATCTTTGTTTCCATCGGTGGCTTTGATCTCCGTGATGATGTTAGATCAAAGCAAACCAGCTAAGTACAGGGTCAGGTTTCAACATTTTTCTCTTTACAATAACACACAATTGAATTTTGGAGACAGAAATGGGCCAGTTTCACTAAAATCCATCAACAATTTGTAATGGCACCAACTGTCAGAAGTGATGAAGACGATTTTCTGACAGCTGACATTCTATCTAGTCCGTTAAATAGATATGAGATACATAAGATCCTGGGGCAGGGGGTTTATGGTAAAGTAGTTGAGTGCAAAAACTTAGATAGCAAGGAGAATATGGCTGTAAAAATTGTGCAGAAAAACCTTTTTGCTGCTGCTATAAAAGAAGTGTCAGTCCTCAAAAACCTCAGACAGCTTGACGAAAACAATAACCTGGTCAGGTTTATTGAGTATTTTCATCAAAAGGGATGTATCTGTCTGGTATTTGAAAAACTGGACAAAAGCCTTCATGATTTTCTAAAGGAGAGGTCTTTTAACCCACTGACTGTGCCTGAGATTAGAGTAATTGCACAGCAGATGCTGGTGGCTCTGAATGCCCTCAAGAGCATAGGTGTGACACATGGAGACATCAAGCCAGACAACATAATGCTGGTTAATCATATGGCAATGCCCTTCAGGATTAAACTGATTGATTTCGGTTTGGCCAGTTCAGCTTCGGAAATAAAGCTTTGCACCAAAATCCAAGCTGTCGGTTACAGGGCCCCTGAGGTCACGCTGGGCTGCCCAATTAATGAGGCCATTGACATGTGGTCACTCGGCTGTGTGTTGGCTTTCATGTACCTGGGCAGACATCTGTATCCGTTACGGTGTGAATATGAGTCTATGAGGATCTTGGTGAAGTTGCACGGTCAGCCCGATGACAACATGCTGAACTGTGGCCTTTTAACCAGAGACTTTTTCACCAAGGACATTAACTCTTTAAATGCTCCATGGAGGATGAAGACACAAGTGGAATACAGTCTTTCACAAGGCTGCACTGTCAAGCCTAGTAATGACATTTTTGAGAAGTTTGCCAGTCTCGATGACATTGCAAAGACCTGCGATGGAGAGAAGTGTGACACAGAATCCGAGGACACACGGGCCTTTATAAGCCTCCTCAAACACATTCTGAGGATCAATCCTGAAAAGAGAATCAACCCCCGTCAAGCCTTGGGCCACCGTTTCATCACGCTCAAACATTTTCCTCGTGACATATCCAACAGTTATGTGGAATCAAGTGCTTTGACGATGAAAAACTGCAATATTGAGCCATCATTAATTGAAATCAAGCATTTTGTAACCTCCAGTGAAGTGGAAAGTATGAATGCAGAATCCAGTAACTTGGATAACCCACTTTCGCTTGAAGAAGAGATGAATGCTGAAACTGACAATGGACCAATGGCTGCAACTGACTTTGATGCAACCCCATCCGCTGGGAATTGTAGATCCACAGATGAACCCGAGGAAAACGCTGATGGCAATGATAACGAACCACCAGCCACAGCTGTCTTAGAACCAACTGCTGCCATTAAGACTTATATAAAACTACCTGGCTCATACAAGGCAGCTTTACCTGCTCCTGTCATTGATCATCCACACAAGGATCTTATAGGCAGTATTGAGGGCTTTGTCGAAGTCAAAAATAGATGCAAATGCTTAAAGAGGATCAAAAGATTCTTCTCTAGGATGGCAAGCTGTATAACTGCAAAATGACACAGAGTACTGGTGCATCTCAAAATTTAGAATATCGTGGGAAAATTCTCTTTCTCTGTAATTTAGGAGACATACTACATTGTGATAAATGTGGCATTACTCTTTCACTGGGTGGGGCTGCAGCCATATAGATAGATATAAAAACATCCAAAACAAATTGTGTTGTGGTGGCAGTTGGCTAGGCAGGGTGTTCCAGAAATCCCTTTCCCCTGGGGGATCCCAAAGTGTTGCCCAGGATGACCAAGTTCCTCCTCAGCCTATGTCTTAGGCTGAGCCCAGTCACCATCATGACGGAACTCATTTGGATCCATGACCTTATTCTTTTGTTCACCACCCAACACTCTTGACCATAGGTAGGGTTGGAACATAGAACAACTGGTAAATCCAGTACTTTGTTACGGCTTAGTTCCGTCTTTAGTGCCGCAGTCTGGTACAGTGCCCACATTACAGCTGATACTTCATCAATCCCTCTGTTCATTCATTCATTCATTCATTCATTTTCTACCGCTTATCCCGTTAGGGGTCGCGGGGGGGGGCTGGAGCCTATCTCAGCATCTTGGGGCGAAGGCGGGGTACACGCTGGATGAGTCGCCAGTTCATCGCAGGGCTGACATATAGAGACAAACAACCATCCACACTCACATTCACACCTACGGGCAATTTAGAGTGACCAATTAACCTACTAACCCCCAGATTTGCATGTTTTTGGACTGTGGGAGGAAGCCGGAGAGCCCACGCAGACACAGGGAGAACATGCAAACTCCACACAGAAACGTCCTGACCCAGAATCGAACCCAGGACCTTCTTGCTGTGAGGCGACAGTGCTAACCACTGCACCACTGTGCCGCCCCCCTCTGTTCATATCACAGCCAATTTCACTTATAAAGACAACCCTGAGCTACTTCAATTGTGCTTGCGGAAGCAACTCAACCGAGAGAGAGCAATTATCCTTTTCCTGCACAGAACTGTGGCCTTAAACTTGGAGGCGCTGATCCTCATCCCAGCCATTGATTACTTGGCCACAAACAGCTCCAGTGCACATTGAAGATCACAGACTGATGAGGCCATGAGAAACATATCATCTCAAAAAGCAGGGAAGCAATTCTGTTCCCAACCCAAACATTCTCCTTGCCCAGGCTTTACCTCAAGATCCCATCCTTGTATGTCACAAACAGGAACGGGGACATGGGGCAACCTTGGCGGAGTCCAAAACCCAATGAAAACACGTTTGACTTTGTGCCCGAGAATGCAAGCACAGTTCTCACATTTGGACCAATGTAAAAGTGAAGACTAAATGATTCATATTAGTGACCCTGGTATCCCATATTCCTGCAATGTCCCCCCCCAGGAACCCCGCGATGGACACAGTCATAAATCTTGCCCAATTCAACCAAGCACATGTGGACTGATTAGGCAAATCCTCATGACACTTCTGAAAGGCTGCAAGGTGGGCAGTGTTATACGGAGGTAGTTACCACACTCTCTGCCCCTCGTTTAGAAAATGGTAAGCACCAAACCAGTGTGCCACTCCCTAGGTGTCATCCCTGACTTCCAGATGAGATGTGTCAATCAAAACATCCCAAACGATCCAACACTTTCAACATCTCAGGGAGGATCTCATCCAAACCATGCAGCTCAACACCAAAGAGTTTCTTAACTACTTCAGTGTCCTATGCTAGGGAGTTTTTCCCCAAGTCTTCAGGCTCTGCCTCTACCCCAGAGGACGTCATACACAAGTTCAGGAGATCCCTAAAGTACTCTTTCCACTACCCAAAAATATCCCTGGTCAGGGTCAGCGGTTCTCCTCCCTGACTGTACTCAGCTTGGGCCAAGCACTGCTTTCCTTTCCTGAGCTGATGAATGGTTTGCCAGAACTTCTTTGAGGTCAACTGACCTGAAAGGCCTCCTTCTGGTTGCTTCCTTCACCACTGGTGTCCACAAGTGGGTTCCTTGGTTGCTGCCATGACACGCACCAGTGGCCTTCTGACCACAGCTTTAACACCCATCCATCTCCACTATAGAAGCCCTGAACATGGTCCAATCAAACTCCACGTCCCTAAACATCACTTGGAATGCAGAAAAACTTCTTAAGGAGGTGAGAGTTGAAGACCCAGAGAACAAGAGGCTCCACCAGGCATTCCTAATTCACCCTCACTAACCATTTGTGTTTCCCAGGTCTGTCCAACATTCTCCCCGACCATCTTATCCTACTCAACACCAGTTGGTGATCAGTTGACCGCTCAGCACCTCCCTTCACCAAAGAGTCCAAGATCTGATGGTCAATCTCTGACTTTTGGCCAAAGGTGGTCGGGTAACAAGTATACTTACAAACCACCTTATGTTTGAACATGGTGTTTGTTATGGGCAGTCAACAACTAGTACAGAAGTCCAAAAACATAACGCTGTTTGGGGTCAGATCAAGATGGTGTTTCTCCCAGTCAGGCCCATCCAGGTTTCACTGTCATTGCCCAATAGAATTATAGAGTCACCAGGTGACACCCTCTCAATGTATTCCCCAGAGACACCAGAAGCTAATTTGAACTGCTCTCTGGTGCTTAAGCACAAACAGCACCTTGTCCCAAGTACCTTGGCTTGGTGCTCGCTGGTGCTCAGAGGCTTGTGAATATCCCCACACCCACTGGTCCCTCTCATCCTGAGCAACTCCAGAAAAGCAGAGTCCAGCCCCCTCCAGGAGTTTAGATATGTAACCCAAGCTATGCGTAATGGTGAGCCCAACTATCCAACTGGTTATGCTCCACCTCACATACTAGCTCCAGCTCTTTGCCAACTAAAGACGTGACATTCCTCATCCGTATAACCACTCTGCATCATCAGGAATCAATGCCCAGGAACCCACTGTCGCCTGCCAACCGACTCACACAGCCCCAACGCCAATATCTTTCTCTGCAGATTATGAGCCCACTGGCAATGGCTCCATGTAGCTGTTAGTCCCGTGCCCAGCTGTGCCCCCTGGCCAAGGTCAGCCAGCACACCCTTGCCAGCAAGCTCCCTTCCCAGGTCTAGCTCCAGAAGGAGGCCCTGGGTTCCCTACGGTATGTGCTCAATAAAGCCCAATTCATCAGTTTTTGAATTGGTCTTAGACTAGCCCGTCCAAAGACTACTTTGCCTTGGAAGACCCTACAAGGGGCTATTGCCCAGGACAACAGCTCCCAGGATCACAGGGATGCACAGAGTCCCCACCACCAACAAATGGTCCTGCTTTGTACTGATCCAGGTTGGTGTAGCAGTTCATCCACTCTGCTCCTGTGTTCTCTGAAGTTGGAGGGCAATGTAATGACTTGTGCTGGTCTGTGCAGTTCCAGAACAGCTCCTCTACTCGATACAACACTTTCAGGTCATATGCTTGCCCGGAAAAACTGGAGAACCTTTGAGAAAGTGAAATGTACTTGTGGGTGGAGATACCTGCTGAAGGACGGGTTATTATTCAAATGTGCCTTCTTGTGACATGTAAAGGTTGCAAAAACCCCACGGATGAACCTAATTAAAAAATGAAAAAAACATAATATGAAGTAGATATTTTTTCTGTGAGGAGCTCAAACAGTTTAATCATGTTTTTCATTTTTTTTTGGATGGACAAATAAAAACTGATGTGACGAATTTCATCATGTGACCATGTTTAAAATATTTCACAACTGAAGACAATAATGTTAGTAGGGCGTGTGTCCAACTGTGTGATCATGATGAATTCATAGAATTTCTTTTTGTTGATATTGCAAGTCTGACGAGATTCACTCACTTACTATGGTGGTGCTATCGGGTGATGCTACTAGGTGGTGTATTATCCGCCTGATAACGGCTCTTCTGTGCTGGAGCTTTTGTTGACGTCTCATAAGGGTCCCATTTTATCCTGATGACTTTAAGAACTCCTCATCCATGTCAGAATAAAAGCTGAGGTTGACACTGATTCAGACAAACTTTATTTCTAAAAAAATGTTCAGTCGGTTAAAAATTTGCAGTTTGAGTAAAAAAAAAAACAAAACATGGAATCAGACATCTCAATTATTATCAGTCATCTTTAAAGTTGATCTTATGAAACTTGTGTGAACAGTTTGGGCACTTCCTGAAAACCTCAGGAAAACTCCATGAAACTGTTCAGAGTATTCATCATTTCTTTATGCAGTAAATATGGATCCAGGGTTCCTGGATTTTCTTCTCCAGAGGTCAGACCTGAAACCTTTGTTCCTGTCCTGCAGGTCTTTTGTCGCACTTGATCCTCGTGCAGCAGTCACTTTATCACTTATTTCTCTGAACCTGCACAGTCCAGGTCCAGGCAGGCGGCTCAGATTTGTTAGTTGTGGTTTCGTGTTCGGTTCTCTGGGGATGTTTCACAGCCCGATGTGTTTCGTACTGCAAAGTAGGAAAAGAGATGATGTGTGACACTGCACATAAATACACCATAGCTAAAAGGCTCTGGAGACCCAGCTGGACATCCCAAGGCTGAGGAAGTCAAGGTTATATTGAAATTCAAGTAGGGCAACATGCAGCGGCCACAAGATGAACCTCCTGTTCAGTCTTCAAAGTAAAGCTGAGCGAGGTCAGAGCAGCAGAACAGAGATCTCAATATGCCGAAACCCATCAGCTGTGCACATCTCCCGCTGCCTGAAGAGAAACATAAGAGGATCGAGCTCCATCAGGCCTCACTGCTGACTCAAAGATGGACAACATGACATCTCCCAAAAAATGAAGCAAAGCATCCGGATTGCCTGGTGACAACCCTCCGATTCAGTTTAAATAAAATGTCATGTTAGCTAGCTCACATCTTACTGATGGAGGTTGAGTTTCCTGACCCACCCGCCTGGTCACAAGCATCTTTATGTCAATGCTCCTCACACTCAGCAGTTGTGGGCAGACCAGGCCCTGAACTAAGCTAATGGGGCCGCTAGTTCTAACTGCACTTCAAACGTCCCAGTGGGTGAATTGGTCACCTGTTTTGGTCACTGTTTCCTCAAGAAAACCACTAATCATTTAAGAGGTTATGGAAGTTTGGATGCTTATTTCTGGTTGGACGTTGTTTTGTTCTAATTGTTCTTTAAAGGCAATGGCAGGTATAGTAGGGACTAAATTCTGGGGGGTTTCTGGACAAAACAGGGACTTACCAAAAGTTTGAACTACTGTAAAAGCTGTGTTTCATTCTGGGGTTAACATCCTGTGGTCACCAAGGGACATAGGAGGAATGGCTCTACCCAACGTTAGGCTATATAATCTATCGTTTGAAATGTCCAGACTGGCTAAGCATTGGGAGGGAACTGACTCGGAGCTGAGCTGGATCAAAATTGAGCAGGAACTAATAAGCCCCTACAAGCCTTTGGACGTTTTCTCACATGGATCAACTACTAATAGACAGGACTATTCCTCAAAACGAGTACTGGCTCATTCTAAGACTGTCTGGACAGAAGTACACAGGATGTGTGGTGTGTCACATTTAAGACAATCATATGCCTCTATATGGCACACCCCTGCCATACGCATCGGGAAAAAGACTGTTTACTGGAATCAATAGCTTATGAAAGGAATATGTAACGTAAATGACCTATACTCTGATAGAGTTTGTATCTCTTTCTCTGAACTTAAGCAGAAATATGATTTGGAAAGTAAAGCTAATTTTTGGAAGTTCTTACAAATCAGGGACAGTATGACTAAGGGTCAATTTATTCAAGACAAGAACCCAGTGATGGAATTTCTGGAATTACCTGGTATAGCACACAGGGCAGCTGTGTTTTACAAAATCTTTAATGGCTTACAGGAAAATATCTGTAAAAATCTGAGATATGTCCGGCAGAAAGACCTAGGATGCGAGCTGAAC
>KV751389.1:786963-820624 GCA_001698575.1 Mola mola | reverse complement strand
TGGAACATACTGATCCACGGTCACTTCAGAGGATCATAATGTGTTGCTACAGCTGCGGTTCCAGAAACATTTTACAGGTAATAGAGAGAGGTCTAATGTTATTTTGTGTTTCCTGGAGTCACCAACACATGACCTAAACTAAAAAATACGGCTGCCGTGTCTCCACTTCCTCGGCCATCTTTGTTTTACACACTGTTGCATACTTATTGTCAGTGCAGATATTTCTAGAATATCAAACTGTCCCACCTGTTTGAAGAGCGCATAGATCTTCAGCTTGACCTCGTTGCCGGGATCCTTCTTCAGCGTGGACAGTTTGCCCTTGGCCTGCTCGAACTGCTCCACCGTGACACCTGCACACACACACACACACACACAGGAAGGTGAACACACTGATTCGAGTACAAGGTGAACTGGACTGAACACTTTGACCCCCAGCACTCGGCTCTGAGAGCGTCAGTTCCTCTGCACTGCTGTCGGTCACTATTTACCACAATTCTGTTTCTCATCATTCTCAAACTGTCTCTCCAGTCAGACACATCACTGACCTCTACAGCAGGCGTGCTACAAGTAGGTCGGGTTTCTTATTCAGGAGTCTGAAGGACAGTTTACAACTTGCAGCTACTTGTTCTTTACTTCTCTTTGATTGTTTAAGATTCTAGTACAAACACAAACATTATACACTGATATTACCGAGGATGTGACGCTACACGTTTTAAACAGCTGGGGGCGCTGACGCGCTGCGCAATAACTGATCGTCTACAGTTCAGAGAGGGCAGCGCCACTTCCACTGTGGGGGCGGAGCTATGGAACACACAAAAAAAAAAAAAAAAAAAAAAAAAGGTGTGAAAAAGAGCAGACAGTGGCGCCACCTCATGGGTTACAGATGAACTGCAGAGCCAGCTGGTTCTGGTTACGGGATGGACCCTGGGATTAGTTACAAAATGACACCAGTTAGACCTCTAAATAAATTCCTCCAGGAGATAGAAATGTGTTTGACTTTTAAGTGACCTTGACTTTAGACCTTGAAAGCCCCAAAGTTAATCATCTTTAGTCAGTACTGTCAGTTACAAAAATCACACTAGTTGGACCTTTCTGTGAACTCTGACTGTAGTAATGGTTGAAAAAAAGGCTTGTTGACCTGTGAACTCATTTGAAAAGCTCATTCTTAGCATTTACGATCAAACCCTGAAAACTCTGCAACTAACTAAGTTTGTTACAGTGGATGGAGCACCTGGACCCTACACCAAATTTTTATCTGCATTTCCAGAGTTTCTGTCAGCTTTAAAACGTCCATCCATCCATCCATCCACTACCGCTTATCCTGTTAGGGGTCGCGCGCACGGGGGGGGTGGAGCCTATCTCAGCATCTTGGGGCGAAGGCGGGGTCACCCTGGACAAGTCGCCAGTTCATCGCAGGGCTGACATATAGAGACAAACAACCATCCACACCTACGGGCAATTTAGAGTGACCAACTAACCTACTAACCCCCAGTTTGCATGTTTTTGGACTGTGGGAGGAAGCCGGAGAACCCGGAGAGAACCCACGCAGACACAGGGAAAACATGCAAACTCCACACAGAAACGTCCTGACCCGGGAATCGAACCCAGGACCTTCTTGTGAGGCAACAGTGCTAACCACTGCACCTCTGGGCCGCCCCTCAGCCTTAAAACAGATAAAGTTATTATTGTAGGTCACTTTAATATCCATGGAGACGTTGAACATTCTAAGTAAACTGTTATTATCATGTTGTTGTGTTCTGTACAAGTGACATCTACGTCATATCTGTCCGTCCCAGGAAGAAGGATCCTCCTCTGTGGTTCTTCCTGAGGTTTCTTATTTTCCCTGTTCAGGGTTTTTTAAGTTTTTCCTCACCCGGTTTGAGGGTCTGAAGTCAGAGGGGGTCACATATGTACAGTTTGTCAAAGCCCAGTGAGATAATGTGTAAATTGTGATTTTGGGTTGTACAAATAAAATTTGATTTGATTTTATTTAATGTTATTTTTTATTTTTTTACTATATTGTGTTTTATTGTTATTATTCTTAACCTTTGGAGGTATCAAATAACTGAAATGATTGTTGTCACAATGACCGTTTCACCATGAGATGATCAAGTTAACGACTGCTAGAATTATGTGGAAAAACATCTCACCCATCATCGGAGAAGCTGTGGTGTGGAACGTCAGACGAGGAACACTGGAGAGCCGGAGCGAGCTGGCAACAGAGGACAGAACATTAAATGAGTTTCTGACACTCATGTAAGTTGTTTTCCTACATCTGGAGGTTTTTTGCATCTCTGCGCCAGAGCTTCATTATTATCACAATTGGACCTTTATCGAATAACTGCAGATTCTTGTGCAATTAACTTTAGGTAAAACAATAATACATGCACGTACGAAAAGAATAAACCAACTGCAGCGCTGCTCAATTTGTGAAGCACCTGGATCATATGTGGAGATGCAACTCGCAACTTTTCAGGATTCATTAAAATGTGCTGACAAACTCAGAGGATTCAGGATGTGACAACACAGAAAAACAGGTTCGTGTGCCGGCTCAGATACCGAAATTATGACAGAACACAAAAAACGACAATGGTTTGGTGAGTTGTGTCGCTTCCACTGCTCTGGTCCAGGATCTGGATCTGGATCTGGAGCAAAGGTCACGGCTAGCGAATACTGCTCCAGCTAGCATCCCGTTATTAGCAATAAGCTAAAGAACGCAGCCTCGGCTCCGGCTGACGGCTCCCTGCAGGCTCATGCTAACTTCGTCATTGTCTCAAGACCACCGAACCGAGACCGAGGCCGAGGCCGGTGGGTGCAAAGTGGCCAACATGCACCGAGACCCCGGGCTGACACGGGCTAACCGGCGGCTAACCGGCTGCTAACGGCTGTCGGCCTTCGGTCAGCTCGCTGAAACGAGTGGCTTCTGGTTCTCACCGTCCGAATCTGGCGAAGCTCCAGCCCGCGGAGAGTCTCAGGGCGAAGCCGGCCATGTAAGCCACGGAGACGGTGGTCCAAAGTTCGGAAGGACGGGGGACACCGACAACACTTGACTCGCTCGACTGCTAGCGAGACAGTGCAGCGACCCGCCCACCGATCGTCCCGTCCAATCAAACGCAGGCTTTCAGCGGCGCTTTCGGGTTTAGCCAATTGTGGCCCGTTTGGCACGTTTGGCACGTTTGGCACGTTTGGCACGCCTCTGCGTGTGCGCCGTCGCTCGGCGTCGAGCGAGTCTCTGACTCGGCCGGAGTTCGTGTTGGGTTCCAGGACTTCCAGGTGGGCGAGGAGGTCCGCGTCACCAAACCCGTGCCAAGTGTCAAAGATCTGACTACATTAACTGTGATTGAAAGACTAAAAATTTAAGGTGTACCCTTTTATTTTTTTGCTTTTTAAAAAAGTATTTTCATCTTTGTTGTCTTATTTTCTCAGTTTCATTTTTTTTTTCTTTTTTTTTTTTTTAGTTTTCTTCCTGACTCTCAGATCATGATATTCTTCAGTTTCAGGCCTCTTTCTGGACCTCTTCATCTCACCGCACAAAGATGGTGAGATGCGGTGAGATGAAGAGAGAAGTCAACCTCTTCCTGCAGCCACAATCACATACACTCTGACAACCAGTCAGATTGTTACGGCAGGTGTGGTCCTGATGCTGCAGCCCAGAGCATCATGGCTGACAATCCAGAAAGGAACCAGTCGTTTCGGATGCACGAAAAAACGTGACCGATGTGAGTAGATAGACGAGTCGAGAGAATTCCAAAGTCTGGAAGTTTACATCAGAGAATTCTGTCTCACACGTGGTGCTAATCCTCCAGGATCACAGTCAAATGTCATAACGCTACCACAGCTCCGCTTCTCGATCACCTGTGGAGACTCTGCCTCCAAACGACACCAAAAGATGGCAGCACTTGTATCCTGATATTTTGGGTTCATGTTTGTCCAGCGGACTGGAGTCACGGCAGCTATCTTCATTTATGTCAATGCTATGAAAGCAGAAACTGTTTTAACCGGGATTATTATTACCATTTATTTTTGCTCACAGTTTTGCTTCTTTTTTGTTGAAATCAGCTCCTCCATGGAACACCAATAAAGCTACTTCTAAACTTTTTTTCAGATTGACTCCAAACTTAGCAGGTGTGTTGCTGGTGATGCGAAGATGTGCCTTCTGTGCATTAGGGGCAGTTAGGATGCATTTGTTATTGATAAAAATCTAACCCATTTTATGTTACAGAGTTCTTGAACAAAATAAAAGAGAAGCTAAGGAGACTCCAGTATGCGCTACTGCAGCACATGACTCAATTAGAGGTCAACTGGGGCAGAGAGCCCCCAACTGCCCGGTCGCAGAAGGAGTATGGTTCCAGTAGACCCACGTCCTCGCATTGCAGGCCCAATAATAATGCCGAAAGACAGGAAGGCCAAGTCCACCCTCAGCTGGAGACTTCTGCAGATGTGCCTTAGAAACAAGGGGAGGTTTGTAAGATGAAATAAAGGGCATAAGGATGGAGTATATTGTTTTGAAGAAGGAGGCCGTAAGAAATATTGGTACATTTTGGAAAAGATAAAGACATTTGGGAAGAATTACCATCTTGATAATGTTAATACTCCCAATTAAAGACATGGGGAGGAGCTTCCATTTGTTTATCATCTCTCTGAGTCTGTCAATCCTGTCCAAATAATTTAGTTTAAAGAGAAGCTTTGGATTTCTGGGAGCTTTGATACCTAAATACACAAAATGATCAATGGAGATTTTTTAACGGTAGGTTATTTAGAAAAAACAGAGTCCATCATCCAAGGGCATGAATAGACTTTTCTGCCAGTTAATGGCAAACCCAGAAAGTTGTCCAAACCTGCTTATAAGGTCAAGAAGGGGGTAGAGGGAAATCCTCACATCAGACAAAGTCAGGATCACATCATCCGCATACAGAAACAATGGTGGACTCACATCTGCCGTGTAGTATGCCAACTATTAAGGGATTAGCTCTCATGGAGATGGCCAGGGGGAAAAGAATAGGAAAGGGACAACATCCCTGTCTGGTCCAGCGGTGAAGCAGGAAAGGGAGAGACCTGTTGCAGTTAGTCAGAACACAAGATTTGGGGGACGCATACAGCATTTTCAACAGAGTAATACATTTCTTACCAAATTTTTTAAATGTGGCAAACATATATCTCCATTCAATTTGATCAAACGCCTGTTGGGCGTCCAATGAGAAAACAGCAGAACGGGCCAGTCTAGTTGTGTAAATAATGTTCCATAAGTGTTGAGTGTGTGTCTTTGGAGTGGCAGACAGGTGTGGTTGTCCCCCTTTTCAAGAAGGGGGACCAGAGGGTGTGTTCCAACTACCGGGGAATCACACTCCTCAGCCTCCCTGGGAAGGTCTACTCCAGGGTGCTGGAGAGGAGAGTGCGGCTGCTAGTTGAACCTCGGATTCAAGAGGAGCAATGTGGTTTTCGTCCTGGCCATGGAAAACTGGACCAGCTCTATACCCTTGCGAGGGTACTGGAGGGGGCATGGGAGTTTGCCCAACCAGTCCACATGTGTTTTGTGGATCTGGAGAAGGCTTATGACCGTGTCCCTCAAGGTGTCCTGTGGGGGGTGCTCCGGGAGTATGGGGTAGATGGCCTTTTGTTACGGGCTATTCAATCTCTGTATTGTCGGAGTCAGAGCTCGGTTCGCATTGCCGGCAGTAAGTCAGACCCGTTCCCAGTCAGGGTTGGTCTCAGCCAAGGCTGTCCTTTGTCACCGGTTCTGTTCATAATTTTTATGGACAGAATTTCTAGGCGCAGCCAAGCGGCAGGGGGAGTCAGGTTCGGTGGCCTCCGGATTCCGTCTCTGCTATTTGCAGATGACGTGGTCCTGTTGGCCTCATCGAACAGTGACCTCCAGCTCTCATTGGGACGGTTTGCAGCCGAGTGTCAAGCGGCAGGGATGAGAATCAGCACCTCTAAATCTGAGGCCATGGTTCTTAGCCGGAAAACGGTGGATTGCCCACTCTGGGTCGGGGGAGAGTCGCTTCCCCAAGTGGAGGAGTTCAAGTATCTCGAGGTCTTGTTCACGAGTGAGGGGAAAATGGAGCGGGAGATTGACAGTCGGATTGGAGCGGCGTCGGCAGTGATGCGGACGCTGAAGCGGTCTGTTGTGGTGAAGAGAGAGCTGAGCCAGAAGGCAAAGCTTTCAATTTACAGGCCAACTCTCACCTATGGTCATGAGCTCTGGGTAGTGACCGAAAGAACGAGATCAGAATACGAGCGGCCGAAATGAGCTTCCTTCGCAGGGTGGCTGGGCTCAGCCTTAGAGATAGGGTGAGGAGCTCGGACATCCGGGAGGAGACCCCAGGGCAGACCGAGGACACGCTGGAGAGATCCGGAGGAGTTGGTGGAAGTGGCCGGGGAGAGGAGCATCTGGATCTCCCTGCTCAGGCTGTTGCCCCGCGACCCGGATAAGCGGCAGAAAACGAAACGAAACGAAACTATAATACCATATGATGTAGTAGCAGTAATCTAAAATGTGATGATACTGTTGTGACAGCAGAATTTGCATTTGATCGTTAATCAACACGACGGATTAAAAACCTCACATTAACGTTAGAACCTGTCAGTGGTGAGACAACCTATGTTCACCACAGTCAGGACACAAAACAGCTGGTTCATGTGCGTCTGAGAAACTTGATTTGCTGAAACTTACTGAATGAGACCAACTTACGTTAGAAGTTTGACGATAAAGCAGTAAAAGATGCCGCGGTCGGAGATGAAAGTGAAGCTGCTGTCACCGCTGTAGCTATCTGAGTGAATGTGACGTGAAATGGGGAAACTATAGAGAAACATGGCACATTACACACCGAGTGAACAGTACAGACACCAGAATCCCCAAGTTAACTGAAAATTCTGAAAGTGCTATTTCAGAAAGGGGCCCTACACCTTTTAAACATTTTTATCTTATTATTTATTTTTTTATAATCATTTCATTATTTTAATCTTTTCCAGACTAAGACAGGACGCGATGTCCTACAGCCACTGAAGGTGCCTGGACGGCGATTAAAGCAGTGAGGCGAAGGACGGTGTACTGTGCTGGCCTGGTGTCAGGAGTGCATCGAACGAACGAAGAGGGGAACCGGGGGTTGGGCTGCACATCACACTTAAGGATTGATGATAAAGTCTGGAAACATCCTTCCAGTATTTTTCAAGGCTCTGACATGTCCAAAACATGTGAATCAGGGAAGCTTCATCTCCTTTGTCACAGCAGGGATTCCTTTTAGTTTGGACCAAAGGGCTCCGTGCACAACCTTCAATTGTAGTAAACAATTTCACGCGCTGAAAGATGTTGTATTAACAAATTGAGCAATAAAAGTCAAATTGGCTTAGATTGGCATCAAAATACAGCAAACAGCATCAGGTCGACCGATACCAAGCAGAAACGTTGTTGTCTTTTCTCTTCATTCAGGCGGCGCGTGTTCAGGTTGTCAGAGATCAGCTGTGCAGCCGGAAGGAAACAAAGTGCAGGATTCAGGGGTGAAGCTGCTGTGTGCTGGACTGGAGACTCTAACCCTAACCCTACCGGGTGGAGACAAGGTTTTACACCTTGTTGATGCTGGAAGCTAATGGGGTGGAAGTATTCACCAGTTCATTTTGTGAATGTGTGACTGGCCCTGATGTGGTGTGGAAGTTGTCCTCACAAGGAGCAGGGAGGAGGGAGGGAGGAAATGAGCCGGGACCGCTGGGAGCTGGGACCCTGACGATGAGAAATGAGAGGAAACCCATATTTTGCATTAAAATATCAAAATACAGCAGAAACATGGTTTAAACTCGAACAGAAGAAAATCTCTGTGTTGTAGTCAAGACCACCTAAACCAAGTCATCAACAAGACCAGTGTTTATCATAGCAGAGGCCAGACCAAGACCCCAAGTGGATGAAACCAAATAAAAACTGAAGTCAGACCAATTTGAGTCACAATGTCAATGTTAAAACATAAAGTCACCCTATAAAATGTACATATTCCACACAAGGCGCATTGAGGTGCATCACTACGACCCCACGCTGCTGTCACATCTGTGTCACATCAGTCGCACAGTATTCAATATTAGCGTTTATGTCGGCACTAATATTTGCTCGATGTGGTGTTTATCACTGACTCTGGCATTAGCTGGCAAGCAACTAAAACTACCCTGAAACATGCATTGCATGTAACTAATGTTCGCTAAATCTCTTTGGTTGAGGGGTCATGACATTTCTAAAGAAGTCCAGTAGCGACTTAGCCATTGTTCAGCAACGCTCAGCTCACCTTTCCTTACGCTCCTTGTCTTAGCTGTCGATAGAAGTTCGATTGGTCCCAGCCTCATGATGCTAATTTTAGGAGCGTGTAGCTGTAGCCTGCAGAGTTCTGCACGGAACAAAACACCTGTGTCAGGGAAATTTGATTCCAGTAAAATGACTAATTTAGATCGAGGCTACGACATGTGTTTCTAACCAGCTTACGTTACAGTAGCTTGCTGTTCGCTCATGCGGGTCGTGGAGGCACCAGTCTGAGCGAGGAGACCCAGGCACATTGTTTGTTTGATGTTTAAAAAGTTTCTTTGTTTGTGTTGGCACAAATCTGATTCAGTCATTCTTTAGTGTCGATGTCAGGTTGTTAAAATTAGTTAGTTCAATTGATGATCTTAGAATTTTGACAAACGACTTTTTATATCTTGTAATTTGTCTGTTGTCTGTTCAACATCAAAATCAACTATTAGATGCTGAGCCTGTGTGTTTGAAATGTAATAATCTTATCAGCTTGATTAGGAGTTCTGCTTGTTGGCTTTGTGTTTTACAGCAGATAAAAAATACGACATTCCATCACTGCCCCTGTGATTTTTTTCAATTTTATTGCTCTGCGTCCGAGTCACGTGACATCGTTTCTCTTTGAGGAAACAAAAAACATGTCTTTCATTTCTGTAAAAAAGCAGTATTTTAAGACACTTAATGCATTCAAATGCTTTTCAGTACCAATTTAGTGAGAAGTGTGTTGTCATGATTTTCCCTCAGTGACTGTATTTAATCACACTTAAAAGCTGACATTTGAGGTACTGAAGTATCTGCTGTTTCTACCCTCAGGCTGTTCAGGACTTTCGAAAAAATTCCTCCATTTCTCAGCATGATCATAAATTTAATCTTGTGGAATTAAAGATAATTTGTGTTCTGACAGGACACGTAAAACAAAACAACTCTCAGAATTAAAAGTTGACCTGATCGAGTTGTTTTCCACATTATCATCTTCACACTTAGCTAGTGACAAACTTCCACATGAGAATTACAACTTTTAATATTTATACTACAAGATGGTGGCCTTCTTAGCCAGTTAGCTGTGACCTGTAAACAAAAAACAACACATTTAACATTGAACAATTACAGCTAAAATGCAGTAAAACAACCGATTAACATAGTCAACATGAGTGCTCTACAGTGTCATTTCGACGGAAGCTCAGTGCTGTCTGCGTTGATAATTGCACTTTTTAGGCTCACGAACCTCTTATGTTTTTTTTTTCTTTTAGCGTCACGTAACTGCAATGTTGCAGCCAAGCATTCTTATTTTACATGTGCAGCCTGATGTGCAAATGGGACAAAATGCAACAATATTTACTGTTTATTGAGTTTAGCGAGTCGTTTTCATCATCCTAACAGTGCACTACAGTCCAGTTTAGATTCTCTCTGGAAGTTTGCTTAAAATGTCAAATAACATTTTATTGAATCTAATGTGAGATAGTTTCCTGTTTTGGTCATAATTTAAACTTTTCTAAATCCAAAGAGGGATTCTTTGGAAGGAATTGATGTAATTTGTCTCCCAGCTTAATGTTCTCGCCCGGACTTGGACACGTTTTGGCCAAAGTGTACGTTAACTCTAACAGTAAAATTATATCTTATCTCAGAATGACAGCAGTGAATGTGCAGCTTTTAAAAGCTTTAAAGACTTTTACATGTGAGCATCTGTTGTTCTCTTAAATAAAAATCAACGTCCTTGAGAGCCAGAAGAAAGATCATCAACCAGCGTCTCAGCTTCCGAACATGAACAGTAACAAGTAGTAACGGTTCAGGAGGTCAGAGTGCAGTAACAGGAAGTCAAGAGTTTGGCTCATACTCATCAAAAACACTTAAAAATCAAAGTTTGTACAAATGTAAAAAAGGAAGCTTAAAGTGTTTGAGGTCAAATGACGAGAAGGTTTCACTGATGGGACAGAACATTTCTGGAGTGACTGAAACCTCTGCTGGTTCAACACCACGCTGTCTGTGTGAGGACACCCTTCAGCCCTTCAGGGTCCCCTGAGTGAGAAGATTCCTCGGCAGAGACATGGGAGGACTGCCATAGACAGAATCCATCAGGAGCCCATGCGAGCTGAGGCGAACCACACAGCCAAGATGCTTTCATTTAGGTCTCTTCAAAAACATTTGGGGCTCTGGGAGTCACAGAGGAGCCAAGTGAAGCCATGTTACGTTTCTCCAGCTTCTTCAGTTGTTTAGTAGAACGCTGCTGTGAAACTCCGGAAACTTTCCATCAGCGTGATGGCGATGAATTATTGACTTTACATTTTTGGCAAAATGTTCCTTGAAGACCCATCAGGAAACACTCTAATGTACCTGTGAGCTCCGTCTTTATGAGTGTTTGGTATGTTGGTCTTCACAGAAGTTCAGCACTGCATTATAGCGCGTTCTAAATCCTCAACAGAGGAATTATTCTGTAAGGGCTACAGCTAGAACTGAGCTGCAGAGTCCACCAGCAGGGGGCACCATCGTGTCTGCTGATTCCTGATGAAGCTGTGGGGCTTTCATGTGGAGCTCCGCAGGCAATCAAAAGTTCCTGTGACTCCAGATTCTGTGTAGGTTCCGTCAGGGCAGCTTCTGACTGTTGATGGGCTCTGCCCCTCCTCAGTATCTGCTGCCCGAGTGCCGTTGAGCATCACTCAGTGTGCATGATGTTGTTCCAGTGTAGCAGAAGCTGCTCAGTCAATAAAAACAGCTAAATTAAATACCGTCTGTTTGCTGCCTCCTAGCGGATGGGAACGTGCAGTGCAGCACCCAGACCCAGGCACTCCAGGTTCTCCGCTGCTGGGAGGAACAGCCCGTTCCCGGCCGATGTGGCTGACGTGGCTGACGTGGCTGACGTGGCCTGTGGCAGGAAGGCGGCCTGGTAGTCCGGGCTGTCAAGGCTTTCCTCGGTGGCCAGTGGGGGCAAACTTTGGGCGGTGTTGAGGTATCGGGCTCCCTCCCGAACTCGGGTGGAATGCTTCAGATCATCCAGCGGGGAAGGGAGCGAGTTGTCGCCCCAGCTCAGGTCATCGTAGTTGGGATTCAGAACCTCCGACAGCCTGCTGCTCCGCCTGGTTTCGCTCATATGTTGGTTCATGTACTCTGGAAGAGGGATAAAACCAGAAACTAATAATGTATTTACCATTTTTCCAATATTTTTCAAATATTGACTAGTGCCATTA
Organism: Mola mola; assembly: GCA_001698575.1. Taxonomy (NCBI): domain Eukaryota; kingdom Metazoa; phylum Chordata; class Actinopteri; order Tetraodontiformes; family Molidae; genus Mola; species Mola mola. Next base: position 809,176 of record KV751389.1, on the reverse strand, counting down.
TATATTTTTATATTAGAGACGGGCTTTTATTTCTAACTCCTCTATTTGATAGTGCAGTATATTGGGTCATATTACCGTATAATTTGTTACGACGTTCTGTTTTTAGTGCTAAAAAGTTTGGTTGGGACATTAACACATCGGCAGGGACTTCAGAACAGCAAACAGCATGTTTATATTGTTGAAAATATTACAAAAGGTGGAAACGTACAGTATGTTAACCTGTCGGGCTTTTCCTTTACCACAGACTTGACTTTTATCTGTGATCTGAAAAGGAATAGTATTTCGCCAGTAAATCACACAGACGAGTACCGTGGTCAGTGAAATCGTCTTTATCCAACGAGCTGCGAGTGGGATCGGTGATGTAACGCAGAGCAATGCTGTTCCCTCGGACCGGACGGCCGTTCTGAGGTGAAGATAAGAAGCAGTATTTTAAACTGAAAACTAAACACACAAGTGGCCAAAAACATCACTGCATGTTTACAGAAGTACACATCTGTATACCGTGGCGCTGCAGGGCCGACCGTCGTGGTTATCCGGGCCTCTGTAAGGTCGCAGGTATTCGTCTGCATCCACCACTTCTCCCATGTCGTCTGAGCTCAGCAGGCGAGAGTAAAACCTGCTGTCTGCCGGACTAGGGAGGTCATCCTGACACAGGAAGAGGGTCAGACCACATCAGGAGGCAAAACTGGAACAACCTGTTTGATCTGCTTTTACTGCTGTTTTTATTTAGGAAAACTAAAATCTTTATTGTGGCCCACAAACTGGAGTTTGACCTCACTTCATCCCAAACTCAAACCTTCACGTTGCTCCTCTTCCCCTCCTTCTGTCCATCATCAGTTCTGGAGATATTAGCTATAGACCTGCCTGTTGTCTAGACAACACGTCATGTGTGGTGAAGCGTCTCTTTCCAGAAATCATGACCCGGTTACTCGAGATAATCCACAGAGCTACTTGTGACCAGTGACATAGAGGAACTATTTTTGTTCTATATCATTGTGCACGAGGAGGCGTGTGTCTAATCGTGGATCTTCACACGAAGGAATTTGAAGGATTGTGTGTCATCAAGGCCACAGATGCCACACTTGTGGACTTGCGGAATGCGTCTTAAATTCACTGAGTCTCTGTGGGGGGCCAACGGGATTGAGCCTACTCCTTTGGCTGCAGGCTTCTTCTTCTTTGCTTGAATTTGCTGTACTGTTGCACAAAATTAAGTGTCCCCTATAGTTTAGCAGTGAAAAGACTGACTGCTGGGAAATCTCATTAACACACCAATCAGCCATAACATTAAGACCACTGAAGTTAAAGAGAATAACATTGATCACCTCACTACAGGGCAAAGTCCTGTCCTGCCATTCACCTGGACGCCATTTTAGACAAACCATCTGGCCCAAACACCCTTGAAAACCAAGCATATGCCCACATCACCTCAACACCCCATTGGCAGTGGGTCCCCCAACAGGACAAGGCATGCTGGGACACCATAAACACTCAGGAACGTGACAGAGAGCTTAAACTGTAAACGTGACATTAAAAAATCCCCCAGATCCACACCTGACTGATCATCTGTGGGACATGACTGAAAATGACGATCCATGAAGGTCCCATTGTGTAAGAGACTTGGCTCGGATCAGTCAAGACACAGTCACATGATGACTGGGGTGTGTACTTGTGGTCCTGTGGTGTCCAGCACCAGAGTTTTGGTGGCAGACCCTACTGTACTGTTGGGTACAAGGTGGGCCTCCGTGTTGCTCAGGCATGTGCGACTGAAGGCCTGGCCAACGCCTGAGTGGGTCCCAGAGTAGGTCTTGTGGTGTGACAGGGTCCACTCTCCTGCTGAGGGGAAGCCATGTCTGAAACAATGTTTGGATGGATTTTAGAGGTCGATTAACATCCATATGAATGCCAGGTTTTCACTAGAACGCTGCATTGTGGTGAGATGATCCATGTTACTCGCCTGTTTTGTCTCCAGATTCTTTTGTGGAAAGTTTCTGTACCCAACACACACACACACACACACACACAGTGTTTTTTCACGTTACCTCTTCCATTTATTGTGTTTTGTGAGAAAAATACCTAAACTGGGGTTTTAACCTTTAACCTAACATATCGCCGTGTCGTTCCCTTTGTGTCGGAGCTCTGGTTAGTTAGAGCTTTGGGTGACCTCTCACAAGTGCTTTGTTGGTTTGATCTGTTATGGGAACATCTTTCATTGGATGGCTAACATGCACAGTCGCATGTGGTCTTGTCGCTTTCATTCAGAAACAGGACTACCAAAATCAGATCCACATGCCGTAATAAAGGCCATCACTCTGAACACACACTTGGTGTACCTGCATAACCAGGTATCTGGAGGGGTCTCTTGCCATTTTTGAGAACTCTGCTGTCAGTTCTCTGAACGTGGGACGACTGGACGGGTCGATCATCCAACCTGGACAGAGAAGAAATGTAAAAACAGTCCCTGGTGTTTGTTGGAAGGTCTTTATAGTCGCATTAGTGACGTTTGATGGAAATGACATGTCTGTTTACTTTTCATCTCCCACCATCATCAGATCGACAAGGGTCGGGACACATCGACCCGACGTCAAGAACCAACAGAGAGACTAGGACATCTACTAAACTGAAGAGGCAATCAGAGGAATCTCTGTCCCTGCCCAAGCTAACGTTGATTCACAGTGCTGATGGTGCGGGTACGCACCATAAGGACGATGGCAGCACCTTCGATCAAGGTTACGGCCAGTTAGCCACTGATAACACCTTCATACCATGAAGATGGCAAACATTATCCTTGCTAAATATTTAGCTATAAAACACCCTGATTAAACATACAGAGAACAACTATTGCCACCTTTGCTAGTGGGCCCCATAAACACGACTGGAAACACAATGTGTTGTTTGGAGAGTCTTAAAAAGCTGATTTGAAAAGTCATTACATTATGAATCTTCACCCTGAAGCTCTGTGCTCACACACTTAGCTTCGCTGCAACGCTGTTTCGGGAAATTTTTTGAACCAGGAAATTCCACAGGACTTGAAGCGATGATGGAGTTTTAATTTTTGGGGGAACTGTTCCTTTGTATTTAGTCTTAAATTTGAAAGAATCCTAATCATTAAAAAAAAAAAAGCTAAAAGGGAGTTTCTCGCTTTGGCATCTGACAACCTGTGACTTCCCACATACAAGCTTGAAGAGGTTCTGTTTTTCGCCTGTCTGTCTCTTGGTTGGTTGCCACTGCATGGCAGGTCCCCGGTTCTTACATTTGACCATGATCATGTAGACGTCGATGGTGCAGATGGGGGGCTGGGGCAGCCGGTCTCCTCTCTCCAGCACCGTGGCGATCTCGCTGGCCGGGATGCCGTCGTACGGTTTCAATCCGAACGTCATCAGCTCCCACACTGTCACGCCTGCACAACACACAAGTGAAGCTAAAACATCTCGATCGCCCCCTGCTGGCTGACTGCACTATAGCTCATAAACCCCTCCCTCTCTACGTTAGCATAATCGGCAAAGCTAAAATCTCAAATGTTCACCTCAGATGAATTTATTTCGTAGATGGTTTGTGTCATTTTAGCAGTGGTGAAACGTTACCACCGGCTCGACGTTGGCAAGACAACGTGTGTAGCTGCATGTTAACACCAGCAGAGGCAACAACACAATGACAGTAGAGGAAGAAATGTTTTTCTCTACGAATCAATAGATAATTTACTTTGTTTATATTAGCACAGTTGAGTCATCAGGTGAGCTAATTTTTTAAGGCTAACCAAATAAAGCATTAGCTCAAAAAGCAAGCGACCTGTTCCATGGTAGCCTTGATAGCTCAGATTTAATGGTTTTGGGCTTCAGCTTTCAGGAATCTTTTATATTTTGAAGCTTATTTGATTAAAAATGAGGCCAAATCAGAATAAGGGCCTTCTGTTAAGACCTCGAGGGTTCCCCTTTGCAATTTAGGTATCATCAGGTATCTTTTCAGGTAGTCCTTTCACACTGTGATCAGTTCTCTCATCAGTGTGGTTTTAATACCAGATGCTATACAAGGAGGTGAAAGATCGACAGCTCGTATGGTCGGGAACCCGCAGCTCCACCACCCGATCACAACTGCACAGACTGCAAATGATGTCACCAGTAAGATGGCAGCGCTTGCATCTGGGAATATTTTGGCTTCGTGTTTGAGAGGAAGTGGAGATTGGCAGCCATCTTTGTTTAGGTCAGTCTTCCGGAGGAGAGTGGAGCGCCTCAGCTGACTCACCGTAGCTCCAGACGTCGCTCTGATGTGTGTAGGTCCACTGCAGGATGGACTCCAGCGCCATCCACTTAATGGGAACCTTTAAAGAGAGCAGCCGGACAAACACATCAAAAGTTGTTCCTCCGTTTCCTCAAACAAATTTTACAAGTCTTGATTCTCATGTCTGTGTAGGTTTAGCCTTCCTCAGCACAAAATGTTCAAGAACAGAGAGGGTAGATATTAACACCCTTGTGTGCGTACCACACAAGGGGGTGGTAAATGAAAGTCAGTATGTGGTGAGACCCTGTGGAGTGGACTCCACGATCGAATTCAACCACGCAGCAGTGCTAATCAGCCGCTGCTAGCGAACAAGGTTCCGCGGGTATTTTCAAAGGTTTAACTGCTGTTTTGTAAGAAACAACCTCCGAACCTTCTGACCACAGCGAACTGTCAGTGGCTTTGAGGTGAGTTTGCTTTATGGTTACGAGCGAGGCCCACAGGAGGCCGCCGTGACCTTGACCTTGGACCCGTGACCTAAAAATCCAATCGGTTCATCCTTGAGTTATAGTTTGAATAAAGTCTCTCAAAGTGCTCTTGAGACATGTTGGATGGACGGAGAGCCAGAAAAGAAGACGCCTCCCGTCCTGCACGGAGGCAAGAAATGAGGCGAACCTAAAGGTCTAGTTTGAAGTCATGATGGCATTGATGAATGAGGTTCTGGGTCATGGCTCTTTGCTGGGGTCGATTAGGATAACCGCAAGGTTGATTTTGCAATCGGATGTTATCTCTCATGCAGGACGAGGATTGACTGCATGGTTCACGACGGTTCACGGCGGTTCACGACGCAGTCATGGCGGTTCATGACGATTCACGACGGTTCACGGCGGTTCACAACGGTTCATGGCGGCTCACGACGATTCACGGCGGTTCACGACGCAGTCAGGGCGGAACTAGAGGAGCGTTTTCTCCTCCAGCTCCCTCTCAAATGCATTTTTGACTTTGCTGCTGTGTGAATTCGGTTTGTTTTTTCTTCTCGACTGTGATTTTTTAAAAAGTCTTTTCGCTGTATGATGTCGAGACAGATTAAAGAGAAGAGAGAAGTCTGTGTTTCCTGCGACCTTCCCGCCGTCAGCGTGGTACGTGGTCTCGCTGGCCGTCAGCAGCTTGGCCAGGCCAAAGTCGGTGATCTTGACGTGGTTCGGACTTTTCACCAGGACGTTCCTCGCAGCCAGGTCTCGATGCACCAGGTGGCGCTCCTCCAGGTAGCTCATCCCCTGCACACACACACACGTTTTTACGCCGAGCTCGTGACCTCGTTATTTGTGATTTTCCCAGCACTTTAAGAGCAAAATGAGAGAGTTGGATTAGCTCCTGCTGCGTTCACTCTAATAGGCCTCAGCAGGCTTACACGGAGCTGCTGCCTCAGGCGAAGAGCCAGGATGGAGACGAGTGAACTGGGACCGGTTCGCCCGGGCTCACCTTGGCGATCTGGACGCACCAGTTGAGCAGCCACTGAGCCCCGATGCGGTCGCTGTGGTGCCGCACGTAGTCCAGCAGGCAGCCGTAGGGCATCAGCTGAGCGACCAGCTGGACGCACGAGGTCAGGCAGACGCCCAGCAGACGGCACACGTGAGGGTCATCCACGCTCGCCATCACGTACGCCTCCTACACGCACACACACACAGCGGCTGCCAGTTACCTTCTTATTATTACCTCGACATGCTTCCCCCAATGAAACCATATAACTATCCAAATGTCCAGCGTTTTAAAGACTTTACTGCATTTGAATTTCTTCTTTCAACATTTGATGCTTTTGTACTTTTACACATCAGCTTTTTCTGGATTTTACTTTCTGTATTTATCTTATTGGAATTTTTCTCTCTCATCTGTCTGGATTCGTTTGTTTGAACAGTAATTTCACCTTTTAGCTTCTTCGGGAAGTTCAGTTTAGTTCAGCTCAGACTTACGTCCAGGATATCTTGGTTGGCCTTCGGTGACATGGCCTCGCGGAGAACTTTGATGGCCACCGGGATCCTCACGTTCTCTCCTTCGGGGATCCACAGACCCTAAAGGCACACGAGTAAGACGATGGTTGACACCTCACTCTGCTCTCCACGCTGCCATCGGCCTCCATTTACGGCACACAGGAAATGCATTTATCAAAACAGGAAGTTGCATCGTTCTCACTAGTACCGACCCCCGACCGAGAGTGGAACAAATGGAAGCTGAGATTCTCGTTCGAGTTCTTACAGATGTTTCTTGTTTTGGACAGTAACAAGACTGCTAGCTGTAAATGCTAATGCTACCGCTAACTAATGCTAGCAGTAAACAAGGAAAAGAGCTCAAAGGGAGCCAGAAACAATCAGTTTATTTTTTATTTTTCTGGGTGCTAGTATTAGCTATCTTCACCGTGCTCGTGGCATCAACCGCGCAGGAAAGCTAATGAGCGAAAAGGTGACAAATCGTCTGTTTTCTCTTCCCATCTCAAAAAGATGTTTTGCTTGTACTGCTTTAAATGTTCTTGCCTTGTAGACGGTCCCAAAAGCGCCGGAGCCGAGCACTCTGATCTTCCTAAACTCCGTCTCCTTCATGATCCTCAGCAGCGCCTGGTTAGGAGCTTCGCCGCTTGGAGTCAGCGGCTCCACCAGCTGCAGAACACATTTGACACTGATATATTATTCCCACATGATGGCAGTGTTCAGATGTCTTCCCACTTTTTACGTGGTTATGTTACTTTTTACTTAAAAGACCCCGCCCACCTCTCTCTCCTGCAGCAGGCGGCGCAACGTCCTCTTCCGCCTGATCCGTCGTCGCCGCAGCAACACAAAGATTACCAGTGTCACGACGACAGCTATCAGGAGCGCCCCGACCACGCCTGCCGCCAGCGTAGACTGGCTGACGGTACTGTGAGGGCGTACGGAAAGCAGGAGGTACGTGTGAAAATTCTCCCATAAATTCAGGCAAGTCGTGGTCTCATTCACACATCCTTCCATTTTTCTGACTAATTTGTTTCTACGACACAGGAAGCTAACATTGACACAGGACGCTAACCTTAGCCACTGGAAGCTAACGTTTGAAGCTAATATTAGACAAAGGAAGCTAACATTTGACACTGGTTGCTAACGTTTAACACAGGAAGCTAAAGTTTGACGCAGGTACATTATGTTTGAGACAGGAAGCTAATGTTTGACACTGGTAGCTAACTTTTGAAACAGGTAGTTAACATTTGACACAGGAAGCTAACGTTGACACTGGTAGCTAATGTTTGAAGCTAACGTTAGACACAGGAAGTTTAAGTTTGATACTGGAAGCTAAAGTTTGACACAGCTAACATTTGGCAAAGGTAGCTAACATTTGATACAGGTTGCTGATGTTTGATATGCTCATCTAATGTTTGAAACAGGCCCCTCCTATACATATTTTGTTTTCATTTTTGTACATCAAGAGCACGTTAAGAGCAGCTAATTTTATTGAGGTCAATGTCATTGTGGTCCTGAAATGTCCCTCACAAATCAACTCCTGAGAGTCTGGATAAGCTGAACCCAGACCCAGTCACACATGGCACTAGCTAGCTTACCGCTACCGTCCGTAGTGTCACAAATTAATTTGAATCTCTGTGGAACCCTGTAGCGAACTTTAACTCCATAGTTAGCCTGGCTAACAGCCAGGATTCCCGACAACATGTCGGTTTACAGCGAACAGAAACATGTTTCTGCCTTTCTGAGGTTGTGGTTTTACCCGGTGCATCCAGACAGTCCAGGACCCGAACACCTGCATACACAGAGACATAAAAAACCCGTCACGTTCAGGCAGGACTGGCTTTTCCTCGTTCCTCACAGACCATCGATCACACGCGCCTCACCCCTGAGTGCAGTTCTGGTGGCAGGACTGGCACCGGCCCGACGCGTCTGGGTACTTCCAGATCACTGAGTCTCCGTCTCCCATGATGCCGTGGGGGCAGCGTGCCACGCAGTAAGGGCCATCCTGAGCATGTGCACACTGGACACACTGGTCTGGACCCTGCAGGCACCATGGTTTTTTTTTTTTAATCTTTTTTGAGTTAAATGGTTTAATGTATAAACTAGTGCATCACAAAAAATTAATACGGTGGAAAAATAAATTTCCCAAATATCAAATGTTCACTTCCTTAAGTAACAGAAAAATCCTGATATTTGTGAAAATCTGAGATGAACTAGTGTAAATAAACAAACAACAACACAATTTCCAGTCAGGGATTAATAAATTAAACAACTTTACTAACGAACTACTGCAACTAAGTGAAAGATTTGATCGATTCATGTTTCTGTCTGTGATACAAAATATTTTCCCCAAATAATTGTCATTATTTTCAGTCACACCGTAACTGAAGAGAATTAATTTCTGACTCTTTTCTCAGAATTCAAACATTTCACTCAGAATTTTTTAGAGACAAGTTTTTCTGAAATTTCGAATATAAAAAAGAATTCCCAGATTTCTAAGATTAAGATCTCAATTCCCCTGAGAAAAATCAGTTAAAGTTTAAAATATGGCCCGAATCATTTCATCAACAATTTTTTTAGATATTGTCAGACTTCCTTTCACAGCTCAGTGGTTATTATGCTGCTTTGATCATGTAATTACTCATAAGTTCAGTTATGTGAATTATTCTGTGAGGCTTCAGAACGGACCGGTCCTCGGCAGGACGGGGTCCCCGTCTGCGACCGACACTCTGGGTGACACTCCAGGCAGCTGCCGTTCAGCTCCAGCTCTCTGGGCCCGCTGCAGACAGGACAGAACAATCCGGACACTTATTATCATGTATATAGTGAAAAACTGCCCCTTTAAGGTGCGGCTGTGGCTCTCACCCCTGCAACAGGTTACAGAGCGGCACACAGCGACCCCTGCGGCTGAAATGCCGACAGGAGACACACATGGCGGGACCTGGACCCCAGCAGCCCTGGTCCGTGCACTCGGAGTCACAGGTTCGATTCTGCCGCTCTGCGAGACAAGAACGTGTTCTGACGTCATCTGTGAGGAGCCAAGACAGCCAAGACGCGACTCGCACTCAGAGACTCACCGCAGACGTCGGCCGCGGCGTTGCTGCGCATGCTGACGGTTTGGTCGCTGGACCTGAAGAGGCGGGTCCACTGGTCAGGCTGCATGTAGCAGAGCTGAGCGTTGTCCCTCATCGTCACCTGGCCGGCACTCACCTCCTTCAGAGAGCGCAGACCGAGCCAGCGGAGGTTCTTCGCCCTCAGAACCACCAAACTGTGCCGACTGGAGAGGAAACACGACATCATCCACACCAGATATCATCCAGATAACTAATAAGGAAACTTGTCTCTACCGTTAGTTTATCTTCACGACAACAGGCTTCTTTCATTTATATTAACGCTGAAACAGGAAGTCAGCTGCTCATTACATAGTTAATATATAGAAGATGACATTGTCTGCATATAGAAGCATTGATTTTGTTCTGCTGTTCATGCTGACACTCCATTTACAGCACAACAGAAGTGTGTCAGCCACTGTGGAACTAGAAAAGAAAGGGGCTTCGTTGTCCTCCGGTCTCTGTGAAAAGATGAGGGCGGAGCCATCATTGTTTCAGGTCTGCATGGACCATCTATCCTACAGACAACAGTATGTACGTCTCAAACACAGTCCTGAGCAGCACCAGGATTCTACAAGGAAGCATTCCGTCGCCATTCCTGTTTACCATCTGTATAACAGACTAAATCCAGATGGCCAGCACCGTGTTGGGACTGATGAAGGATCAATGAAGTATCTATCTATCCAGGTAACAGTGGAACAGATAATAACTGCGGAAACTCTACACTGCAGAAAAATAACCCATAGAAGGAGCTCCGGTTTTGTGTTGAAATCTGTTACCCCGTCGATATTTGTTTCCTCCTCCCACTGGCACTTGAGAGGGTTAAAACCGCCGTTCTTTCTACGGGATCAGTCAGTAACAAGCCCCGCCCATTTCTTTAACGCAACCTGTTTACTTTGCCTTATCACTGACCTTACACCAGAAGTTCTGCACACAGCTGCAACTCGGACGGTTGGCCAAATTCTAAAAATGCACCATTGAACAATATTTGTCTCGAGCGACTCACACATGTGTCGTTCTTCCTCTGATGATCTGCAGGTTCTCAAACACAGACAGAGAGGTCAGGTTCTCGGGCCAGGACTGGATCAGCAGAAACCCTGGAGGACATGGGTGGGTGAACGTCAACAAACCTCACAAAACCAGCCAGTGCTGAAGCTAACCTTTGACTTACCAGTGATTTCCTTCACTGCCCTGAAATACTCCAGCTTTGCTGGGTCCATGGGCGGGATTTTATAGTGCGGGTCCCTGGAAGAGCCAACAAAAGAACACTTGAGGTGGCACAGAACAGATTGTGACAATGACATTTATCTGACACAAAGCTGAAGCAGCTGCAGTCGGGCTTCTTGCAAGAAGAACTGGTTGTGGTTGTAATAGACCTTCAACCTGTGAGTTCCCAAAGATCTACAAGTCAGTAGGGACGCCTTGAAATGTCACGAGTGAAGGGTTCCTCACCCAGTAAAGGAGGTCTCGATAAGGGACACGGCCCCATTGATCTTGGTGCAGTTTCTGAAGGACTCGATGTTGGAGGCGTTGATGGCTATGGTGTTGATCAGAGCGCCGGCCCCGACTCCATCACAGACTGGAAGAAGAGAAAGACAGGTCAGACTGCTGTTTTAGGCTTCATCTCTCTCTCTCTCTCTCAGTGTCGCTCTACCTTTTGGACAGGGCCCGTCACATTCTCGACAGCGCTGTGCTCCATTCTCAGTCACTTCGTACATCCCCGCGCTGCAGGTGCGGACACAGGCCCCGCCCGTCACCACGTAGTTGTCTACAGGCAAACAAAGCAGAGGTTCATTGATTCCCTGCAGAATCCTGAGATGCACAAAGGAAATAGAAGCCATGCAGCAGAAATTCACGCCTGCAATACCCATAGTGCAACTGGAACACCGGCAGCTCGAAAATGCTGGACAAGGCACTAGGAAACTGTAAGAAGCTAAGCGAAGTGAAGCCTATAGTGCTCTTTCCCATACAGCATGTAGCAAAACTCTCTAACTCCTTAAAATTTTACGTGTTTGTTGTCTGATTGATCTCAATAACACACAAAGTCCATACGTGGGCAGGCCTTGACGCAGGTCGCGCCAAAGGTGAACTTGGCTTCGGGGTTGTCCACCACCTGGTGGAGTCTGTGGTTGTAGAATGTCAGAGAAGGACAAGCGTCCTTACAAGTTCCGTTGTCGTTAAAGTCCCTGCAGGCCTACAGAGGAAGTGAAGAAACAGAGAGATGATCCAGAGTGGATAGGGACTTACTGACGGTGCTCAATACATAGATGGAAGCCATGAAGACACCACAGATCTTAGGGGAAGATCTGAGGCAGGTCTCCGTTCACTTGCACTCAAGTGGCGCATGGAGGTAAAAATGTTTGACTTCTGGGGTCACTGGTGTAACTTCTGTATCAGAGCTGGTGCACTGGAGACGTCAGCTGGCTAACGTAAATGTGCACCACTCTTAGTCTTTCAGTTTTTTGGTTCAAAGTGTCAAAGCAGGGACAAATGTGGATGCCCCCTGGTGGCTGGCTGCAGTATTGCTCCTAAACACTTTTTCTCTCTCTCTCTCTCTCTCTCTCTCTCTCTCTCTCTCTCTCTCATGTCCATATTAGCAGATGGGCCAAACTAAATACTCAATGTAACAAATAAATGTTTTTAGAAAATTCTTATCAAGTTGATGTATGTTCAAGTATTCAATTTAATCATCAGTTTGGTTTTAATTAGTTATTGGTGACATAAAAAGGAGGTGAAACATGATGACTGACAGCTAAGATCTGCTTAAAGTTGAGTCAGATGGCTGTACCTGCAGGAACAGACTCCAAATAATGTCAGCAACACAAGATTGCAGCTCTTGCATTAGAGTGATTTGGCAGGAGGAAGTGGAGATGGATTTAGAGCGGCAGATTAAATTTTGGCCCTTGACTGGGAATCTAGGCATGCAAATCGCTCAATCTGAATTGAGTTGTGCCCACTTTGAGGCCTTGTCTAAAAACTGTGTCGATGTGGGCTTGATGGGGGTAACTTACGTCAATATTTAAGATAAATAAACTTTATCTTGACTCAAATATAATTGAGGGCAAACCCTTATTTACAATGACAACAAAAAACACAAGTAGGAAAACAGAAAGATAGTTTGTCAGCAATGTAAATGCCGAGGTATTTATAAACCACAACTCTCTTGATAACAGTGACATTTTTAGTGGAGATTGAAAGACTCTAGAAATTAACATCCATCTGCACTTATCAGCATTTAAAACAAACTTAAGATTATTTAAAACAACATCTAGGATCACAGAGCAGTGCTAGAGAGATTCTGTAGCAGACTGAAGAATATTTGAGATACAGTACAAAATAGTGTCAAAATAGTGTCATCTGTATAGAGATGAATGTTACAGCCAGTTACAGCAGATCATTCATATAAAGAGTAAAGAAAATAGGACCTAAAACGGAGCCTTGGGAGACAACCTTTGTGACTGTAACATACTACAACAGATCCTATTGATACATACTGTTCTGTCTGTTCATAAGGTAACTACATCAAAGTATATACTGTATATATTGTTAAGTTATTGTAGGAGCAAAGCATGGTCAACCTTGTCCAAAGCCTTGGAGAAATCGATAAGAGGAGCAGCACAATGTTTCTTATTATTCAAAGCCAAAATAGTGTCATTTAAAACGAGAGTGGAAGCAGTGCTGTGCTGGCAATGTGACATGACGCTGCTGCAGTCAACTGCACGAACACCCAGACACTGACCAGGCAGTCGGTGGCGAGAGGTCCAGTGCAGCCAGCAGCACAGTGCACGTTACAGCAGTCGATGGGGTTTGGACCCTGACACCTGCGGCTGCAATGTGCTGCACACTGCAACTTTGTGACTAGAAGAACCCAGAGAGACATTCATTTACATTTACTACTGATGTGAATGATGAAAAAACGTAGCTTCAAATGATGATGTTAAATTTGCTTTTACCTTTATATTTGATAGTATTTTGATTATGAGAAGCACAACAGTTCACTCATGATCTCCTCCCCACATGTCAACGGAACGTCAGGTGGAAAGATCCCAAATTAATTTGGAAACAAGTAATTTGCATCCTTTTCAAAGCCAACATGTCCACTGTAGCCACTAAGCTAACTGAGGGACATCTGCCTGAATGGTTTTTACCTGCTACTTGGGCTTGGTGATACAACAGAGTGTCTATCAATAGATATTTTCCTCAATCGTTTATATCGCCATTCGAGCAAAGCGGCAGCTGTACCCTGACTCTTGGCAGCTTTTTATGTCATCCGGCTAACTGCTTTACATTCGCTACACGCAACCTCAAGCATCCGAGACAGAATAAGACACCGCACAAGATAAAATTGAACCTAAAGGAGGACAGACTTCTGTTGTTTGGTCAAACTTTGGATCCAAAAAATCGGACCCTGAGCAGAGAAACTTGGCAAACTATGCCAATAACCAGATACGAGAGGGCAGCGGTGGTGTCATGAGGTATGTGGTTATTTTGTATGGACATTTTTATCAAATGTACAGAAACCGTACTATTTTGTGATATATATCACTATCGAGATGGGAAATTATCCATATCATGATTCTTCCATATTGCCCAGCTCTATCTGCTACAAACAGCGTCTACACGCCGAAAGCTTCCCTGCAGCCGCTAAGCTAAAAGGTGGTTCAGGCTGTTCAGCAGAATGTTTCTGTTTACGAAGAAACTTTTGTGGGGGAGGGGCTTAAATAATGTTTACGGGGAGGAGATCAGGGGTTGACAGGTGGAAGGAGAGGAAGGAGGGATGAAAGGAGAAAGAGAGAGATGATAACAGTTTACATCTCTGGCAGTGATCCGGTCCTGCTGCCCAACAAGAGCCGCTAACACACGCCGGATCACACTGTTCACCTGGAGACACACACACACATTAACAGTCAACGCACGAGTGCACACAAGAGGATGAGGGTCAAACATATCTGAATTAGGGGGACGTGAGAACAAGTGAGTTCTGACTTTAAAAATATCAGTGTTCTGTGGAGTTTTGAGTTTAAAGTCCTTATTCGGAGAAAAAAAGAGTTCTGAAAAAAAAAAGGAATTATGAGGAAAATCATCAGATTTCTGAGGGGAAAATAAAAATCCAGGTTAAAAAAAAACAAGAAAAACAAGAATTATGAGGGATAGAAATAATTTTCCCCCTCAGAATTCTGACTTTAAACTGAAAATTCTGACACAAAGTCAGAACTCAGGTGTTTCTCACGTGGCCCTGATCTTCTCCAGTGAACTCACGTACAGTTTCGCACGAAGGCGTCCATCTTGATCTGCATACTGGGATTGCTGTCTTTGTCTACGATATCCCACCACTGGATGGTCTCCATGTTACACAGCAAGGGATTGTGGGTCATCCTCACCCCTCCTTTCAGGATCTCTGAGGAGAAGGCGATGGAGATGCATGAGGAGGACAAGGGAGAACTGAAGTGAGGCCTGCAGGTTGTTTGACTTCCTATTCGAAATGCTAGTTTCAGCCCCACAGCTCGCGCAGGCACGGCCTACTTCCTGCTGCCAACGCACAATGGGATTTACATGGCACAGTGAGTGAGGCAGCGCCACGGACGTTCCTCCCTCAGCTTCAGGTGTCGCAGAGAACGTCTATGAGGGACGAATGTTTTACATAATAAAGGGACAGGTAACCCCATATCAAAACCACATTTTTGCTGTGACTTGAGGAAAACTAGTAAAATTGCCGCCTGGCAGATAGATAACAGTAAAAGTAGAGTGGTGGGTCAAGATAAAGGGCTGGGGTGTCTTTTTGGTAATCCAACTATACTGCAAACTCATAATATCTAAGGTCACAGTGACCTTTGACCTGTAAAATTGAACCAATTCCTCCTCGAGTCCAAATGTAGATTTGTGTCAGAATTCCTCAGTGCACTTTTAAGATATTATGCTGACAAGATTTCAGGTCACTGCTGATCAAAACTAACTGTCAGTGGCTTTGATCTGCATTTGCTTTGTGTTCACAAGTGAGGCTGCAGCGACTTTGCCCTTTGTCCTATGACCTTCAAAATCTAATCAGTTCATCCTTTAGTCAGACTGGACATTTGTGCAAAGTTTGAAGAAAGTCCCTTAAAGTGTTCTTGAGATATGGCCTTCACAGTGGACGGATGGACGGACGGACGCCAGAGGGACAGACTGTCGTCAGACTGTCGGACGCATTTAACCACATTTTAAAAGTCAAGAGCGGCGTCTCTTTCAGGAATCATGACCCAGGTACTCCACATCGTCCACATTCGCTTTCAGTTGTTTTACGGAGGAATCGTTCTCTTTCCTCCACAGGAGGAAGCGTGCGACTGTCCATTCATTTATGACCAATTCCTTCCAATTTTGGCCATACAGGCTCTCATCTTACAGGTGTGACACGTAATGAACCAGCAGCAGAGACGTAACGACGCACTGCGAGTTGCTTGAGAATCAACGAAAACATGCGACTCTTCAAGCCAGTTATGATATTAAATTCGTTTTTTTTAATAAGGGTCCTTGTTGTTGTTTATTTGTTAACTGTTGCAGCTTCGTAGTAGGTTAAATTTCTTCCTTTTATATCTTTCTTACGTCCTTTGGTTCGATTCTGTCTATTCAGCGGATCAGAGAGAAAAACCGTTTCAATCGTGTGTTCTGTATATACAGCAGTACACATTTTAAACAGCAGGTGGTGCTGAAGAAACGTATTTCTTTAATTGCTTGTACGTTCTACTGTTGCTTGAGTATATCTGCGAAGGTGAAGCGAAACTTTTACTCCATGAAGCCTTTGCACACGGACGCGTTTTAATTCGCCTGGAATGAAACCTGTTTGAACCTGCAGGCGGCCGTTAGCGTCACTCACACCGGCAACGTCAGCGTGCTGAGCAATGTTTTGCTGCCAACGTATAAACATCTGACCAATCCAAATGTCTGAATTCAATGGTTTTTTGCTATTATGTAGAGAAGCAACAGCTCATCATCACTTGACCTTGAGTCCTTTTTTGCATCTGTGGTCAAATTGTTTTATTTACAATTTGCGTATCTTTTTTGTAAAACCACCTCTGGCAGGCAGTCACATGACCGCACGCGAACGCTCACAATCGACATTTTGAGGAGGGATTGTGACGGGATCTTGGCATTTAAAGTGTAAATGCAAATCCTCTGCCGTCATCACTTCCTGCTCCCTCTCCGGCCTCGAAGAGCAGGCAGGCGTCCGGACGGCAGTGGCTGCACTTCTCAAAGCGCCAGGCGTTAACTGACCGCCTCCGCTCATTTCAGCACGCGGCTGTAGGACCAGGAAGCTGCTGCTCACATGTATTTTGTCCGAGACATCATCATCGTCATCAAAAGAAACTTTCTTAAATCTCATTTTGAAAAAACATATAGTGACAAAATCGTGACTTATGACTCATCCAAGATGGCGTCTTTCCCGGGTACCGGATCCCTGACGCACCGCGAGTCTGGACCTCGCGTCTGCGTCTGCGTCTGTGTGTGTGTACCCGTCAAACTGCTGAGCTGCAGCTGCCTCAGCCCGCCGGTGTAGTCGAGCGTCACCGACGAGGGGTTCCGGTTGTAGTTGGACATCACCAGCAGAGCATACCGGCCCTCTTTGAGGCTCTGGCCCCGGATCAGCCTCAGGTTGACCAGCGGGATGTTCGCCGCCTCGTTCATGGCGATCAGAACGTAGCCGCCGACTTCCTGGATGGACTGAAGAAAGACAGGCAGAAGACTGAAATAATACTCTGCCTGTGACACGAACGTGCTAGTTGTCCTGTCAAAGTGAGTCCGATCGACGACCTGATTATGTGACGATGTGAAAAGACGATTCGCGTCTTCCAGTGAGGTTGAGACGCCGTGAGATATTTCACCATTATTGGACCATCAGAGCGTAATCAGGTATCCCATTTACTGACAAAGTGACAAGTTTACTGTCATCAGATTCGCTTTGAAACGTCCCAGAAAAGTTGCGTCATTGGAACAAGGTTGTATCCGTGAACAACTGAACGTACGAACGCTGTCCAAGCTAATGTTAGCTAACGTTGTCACGGGAATGATAACGTTGTGATTTTACTCATAACGTATCAACATGTCATTTTTAAGCCAGGATGTTCTGTAGATGTGCATTTTTTTCATCTTTATCGCAGCTCGTTACAAACGGCTGCTTGCGCCTCGTCATCTGTGAAAACATCCCGAAGGCTTAACAGGGGCCAATCGGCCAATCAGCCGTCTGGATAAGTGAGTGGGCTGCCATGTTTAAAAGAGGATGGGCGGCTTTCTAATGTTTACAAAAGGCAAACAAGCTGGTGAAGTAGATTTATTCCAATCTGTTTGCCTTTCGGAAACATGGCGAGCAGCAGAAGGCAAGAATGACAGCAGAAACAGCGCCCCCTTCGGCAGGGCTCCGTCAACACAGGAAGCAGACAGGTGTTTTATCTAGTGTCTTTAGTCATTGTGTCACGAACACGCGGCTGTTTCAACGCAGGAACACTCGGAGTGTGATTAGCGGAGAGTTCCGTCCGTGTCGTTGCACTGTGTAGCCTTGACGAGCTAATGGTTCCTCACGGCTCCACACGGCAGGAATTTTCAAAAAAAAAAACATGTATTTTCTGAAGTTCTAGAGGTTTGGGAAAAGTGGCTTAGGTTTAAAAATTGTTGAACTGTCCTTTAAGGCAACAGCTGCTCCTGAAAGACACAACATTAAACCCACTGACAGTGACCCTCATCTCGACACCAGCCAACATTATTACCGTCAGGGTTGGGGAGTGTAAAGTGTCCGTTTGTGTTTCCTGTTTTTTTGAAATTTGCTTGTGTCTTACTCCCCTCGTCCTGTCAGGTTTCCGTCCCTCCTGTGCGATTGCTTCCCCTCCCTAACGCGTTGCAGCTGTGTCCACTTGTCCTCCCTTCTCGTCAGTTTTCTCGTGAGCGTTCCAGCCATGTTTCCCTTCGTGATCTTCCTCGTGGATGATCTAAGTTTTTTCGGTCTCTGAGTTTTGCCTTTCGGATTTGTACCTTTGCCTGATTGATCTGATCTCCTGCTCATCGGCCCGTTTTTGTTTAAACTGAGTTAATTACGTAAACTCCCGTCTGACTCTGCACTGCATATTGAATCCTCCGGCAACAACACTCCCAACGGTGGGACCCCAAACCCCCAGCAGGATAATGTGCCTCACAAGACCCTGGACCAGGCCTCCAAACTGTCCACATGCCAAAGAGCATTTGGGGGATATGCCAGAAACATGGACAGAGGAGAGGCTTCACCCACCCCCCCTCGAGACCCAAAGAACCCACTATCAATGTCCCACAGGAAACCCTGAGAGGTCCCCTGCCCACGTCCTGTCATCAGAGGGACCAGTACAATATCTGCCAGGTGGTTTTAATGCTGTGGCTCATTAGCTTCTATCTGAAATGAGTGACTCTCCCGACATGATTGTGTAGCGCAGAGACAGTGATCAGTGTGAAAACCGGGGGATGAGTCAGGAAAGGAAAAAAGTCTCAGACCTGGAGGAAGGACAGGTCATGATGCTCCAGGGTGTAAGTGACCTCCAGGTTCTCCAGCACCACAGAGCAGTTGGAGTACATCTTCACCATTTTCTCATAGTGAGTCTGGTGGGTCTCCAACAACGTCAGCAGGTTGCTCATCCCCTGACACACTGACAGACACACACACACACACAATAAATGACGGACGTTAGAACTCGGGTGTGCACAGTTGTATTTCCACTCATGGCCACAAGATCGTGCCACCTTTCTTCTGCTCCTTTGAGTTTAGGTGGACATGAATCAACGTGTGAATCAGTGTAAATAAACATGATATCCATATTTCATCTTTCCAACAATACAAGCAGTTTCAATTTTATTTGACTTTTAAAAAATTGAACTTTTTTATTGATTGGCTAATGCTAGCACAGCTACGGGTCATAAGCCCCTCCTCCTCCATATCAGCAGGTGCCACAAACTACCAACACACAGTCAAAAAAATGTTTCCAAAGATGGTTTCTGTCATTTAAATAGTTCTTATCTGCCAGTGTTTGTTCAAGTGATCATTTTTTCATCAGTTTGGTTTTAATTCGTAGGAAGTGAAACATCATGACTGGCAGCTGAGCTCTGCTTATGATTGGATGATTGGGTGTATGGGTGGAGACATGGCAGCCATCTTTGTTTAGGTCAAAATGAGATCTGTTACCTTCAGTGTCAGTCTCCTAGCATGACATGATGTGGAAGATGTTAACTTTAGCCTCAGTCTGTTAGCATGACGTTAGGGACTTGGGACCTGGTAGCTTTACTAGAGCCAACAAGTTTGCACCGGTCTAACCGCATGTTTTAGCTCAAATGTTTCACCTGCTCTGACCTTTTAGGTTTTTGTTTTTTATTGCATCATGTACTTTTTTTCTCAACAGATGCTCTGTAGTAAATCTGAAGTAAGAAGTACTAAATGAGGATATCAAGTGTTGACATACATGTTGGTATTTTAAATCTGCACTTTGGATAACGTGATGTTGTCCAGGTAAAATCTCATTATGTGCCGATGGCAGGAAGGTGTGACATCATGTCGGGAGCTGGACTCGTCTGTCGCTGTGGAATGAAACCCGACAGGCTCGGTTTGTGCGAGCGAGCAGGAAGTGTAGAGAGACCAAAGAGTGAGTTCACAGGCAGGACAGAGTTTGTTCAAAGGACCTCTCCAGGAGTGACATCACCTGTCTGAGTGTATTCACGCATTTCATGTTTTACTCGTGTCCTTTAATACTGACTTTTAATGCCTCCCTCTCAGGCATTGTCACATGACTCTTGGTTCTGGTTCGGCGTTTACTTCCCAACAAACCCTGGAGCCTTCAAGGTGCAGCCGTCCCAACATTCATTTTTCTAGCTCGAGTTAGCTGATTTGTTGATTACGAGCACAACCACCTTGTACTGGTGATGTCATTTGGAGCCAGAGCCTGACCAGGAAGTGGTATCAAGTTCCCGGCCACCCAATTATGAGCAGAGCTCCGCCATCACCCCGTTTTTATACCACTGCCAAAAACCAAAGCGATGAGAAAACGTACATCAGAATGATAAAAATGTCGCAAAATGACCAAAAAACATCTTTGGGAAACGTGTGTGAGTTGAACTTAGAGCTTTGACCAATTTTAAAGAGCAGATCAACCTTACGAAGGATCCCTGAACAACGAAATGGAGGGACACGAAGTCCATTGAAATTAAATGGCAAACAAAACTCACTTCGGATTTTCTCAGTTCTTAGTTCCAACACTTCAGTTCATCAAAACAAACAACAAACAAAACTCCACTTTGGGATTTCATTGAAGCGTCAGCTTTAACTCAAAACAAGGAATTACAGCACAGAAACGGGTGGCGACTCACAGTTTGCGGTGCTTTCCCCTCTGAAATTGGGGCTCCACTGCGGCTCAGTGGCTCTCCAGCACTGTTACTGGAGGATGAGAGGATCTTTGGCAAACACACGTGACCCAGGACCAGAGGCGGAACTTAAACTGCATGGCCAACGGACCGACCGACGCAACTGCCCTACCTCACGCTAGCTGGTGTCTGACGTCATCACGGGGATTTTGTTGGAGCGAGCCAACAGGGGGCGATGGTGATGCTTTGGCTTCACTCTCAGGGAAGTCTGGTGTCAGACATCTTTATAGACAGTCTTTGGTTTGAGGATTTGAGTGAAGATCCCTTTGTGTTTCACATTAGACAGTTTGAGATGAGAGTTCAGTAACTGCTGAAGGATCGTCTCTCTCTGGTTGCATTCCTATTTGCTGGCTCCCCGCTGTGATGTCACAAAGACAACACAGCTGCAGCCTGAACCTGATCTGCAGTTCCTGACCCAGCCATCCTCCCCTGACAGCTTCATCCCTTCTTGCCTTCTCTTCAATGACACCGATGGGACTCTTGATGAAGATGTTGAACTCAGCTGCATCAGCTTTGCTCGGTTTAAACTGCATTACGATCAGAGAATGATGGCGGTTTGGCTCAAAATACCAACATCCAAAGCAGTTTCATGAGCTATCTGAGCAGCTGAGGTGACCTTTGCCGTCATGGATACCGCATGGTTAAAGTAAGAGCAGGGCAGCGGTTGTGGGTTAAAGAAAGTGACGTTATCAGTCAGAGGAAACTCAAGTGTTAACGCTGCGTTCAAGTGATGTGGGGAGGGAGGAGTTTCTGAGTCGGTAAGTGGTTCTATACAACGTGGATGTGTTCAGATGCTGACGTGTCAAAGTACTTCCAACGATCAGGAACAACGATCAGCCACCTCCTCTACATGGATGACATCAAGTTGTACACGAAGAGTGAGCAAGACATGGACTCACCGATCCACATCAGCAGGACCTACAGCACTGACGTCGACATGTAATTCGGGCTGAACAAGTGTAGCCGAATGACATCAAAGAGACTCAAGACGACTCAAGACTCACAACTGAAGGGGCTGAATTACCAGAAGGCAACACAGCCGATGTTCAGGCCAGCTACAAATACCTTGGGAATCATGAAAAGGCCACAAAGAAGTCAGCCACAGCCAAATAACAACGCAGAGGAAGGCAGGTCCTGAGAAGTCAGCAGAATGGTCCGAACAAGATCCGAGTCATCAACACCTGAGTCCGGATCAGATACCCTGGTATGATAAGCTGGCCAAAGATATCAAGACAAGGAAGCTCATCACCGTGCATGGAGGGTTTCTCCCCAAGTCCAGCATCCTGAGGCTGTACACAAAGCAGAAAGAGGGAGGCCGAGGACTCGTGAGCTTCAGAGCTACGATCTGGGAACAGACCTTGAACACAAAATTGATAGGGGCTCGAAGGGTACACGAGACTGCCCACCTGGGGGGGGCTGTACTGAGTGCTTCTTTAGTTCTGTTTGCCTTGTGTGATGGAACACACTGTTCCAGGGTCAAAGTGCTTTTCATGATCGCTGTGACCAGGT
>KV751389.1:756126-771158 GCA_001698575.1 Mola mola | reverse complement strand
AATGTCCTCTGGCTAATGCCTGGCTAATGTCCTCTGGCTAATGCCGGGCTAATGTCCGGCTAATGTCCTCTGGCTAAAACCAGGCTAATGTCCTCTGGCTAAAGCCGGGCTAATGTCCTCTGGCTAATGCCGGGCTAATGTCCTTTGGCTAATGCCTGGCTAATGTCCTCTGGCTAATGCCTGGCTAATGTCCGGTTAATGTCCTCTGACTAATGTCAGGCTAATGTCCTCTGGCTAATGCCAGGCTAATGTCCTCTGGCTAATGCCGGGCTAATGTCCGGCTAATGTCCTCTGGCTAATGCCGGGCTAATGTCCGGCTAATGTCCTCTGGCTAATGCCGGGCTAATGTCCGGCTAATGTCCTCTGGCTAATGCCGGGCTAATGTCCGGCTAATGTCCTCTGGCTAATGCCGGGCTAATGTCCGGCTAATGTCCTCTGGCTAATGCCGGGCTAATGTCCGGCTAATGTCCTCTGGCTAATGCCGGGCTAATGTCCGGCTAATGTCCTCTGGCTAATGCCGGGCTAATGTCCGGCTAATGTCCTCTGGCTAATGCCGGGCTAATGTCCGGCTAATGTCCTCTGGCTAATGCCGGGCTAATGTCCGGCTAATGTCCTCTGGCTAATGCCGGGCTAATGTCCGGCTAATGTCCTCTGGCTAATGCCGGGCTAATGTCCGGCTAATGTCCTCTGGCTAATGCCGGGCTAATGTCCGGCTAATGTCCTCTGGCTAATGCCGGGCTAATGTCCGGCTAATGTCCTCTGGCTAATGCCGGGCTAATGTCCGGCTAATGTCCTCTGGCTAATGCCGGGCTAATGTCCGGCTAATGTCCTCTGGCTAATGCCGGGCTAATGTCCTTTGGCTAATGCCAGAGAAGCTGAAAGGTTTTGTAGGGCCCCCCTCGTGGAGTCTGAGCCCTCGTTTACACAAAAACAGTTTTGGGTGAAAACATGAAACTTTAGTTGCGTTTTGTCTGTCTGTCTACACGAAAAGGACGTTTGCGGTGCTTGAAAACGGAAAAATACGGAAATGGGCTCCAAAGTGTAAAGATTTTAAAACGTCTCCGTCTGCATGTCGACGGGGAAAACACAACATTTTGAAAACGGCACATGCACTAAAGGTGAACGCAGTTGTTTTCACTGGCTGCAGTACCCACGTGTTTTTTCATTGCGCTGAGAAAAGTGTCGCTACGCATGCGCGTGTTTTAGCCTTAGCTGTTCGTGTTTTCGAAACGTTGCCGTCTGCACGGTGAACTGTTTTTAAACACAACGTTGTCGCGTAAACGGGGCCTGATACCGACAGCGTAGTCCAGAGGACATTTTGCGCTACTCCCGTTTCTCCTCACATAAAGGAGCAGACACCGTCTGCGGCCCCGTTCAGGAGGGGTTAGGGTTAGGTTCAGGTGGGCCGTGTTACGGTCCGTCTTCTGAGACCGTCAGGGGAAGGTCAGCACACATGGACGCTCCATCATGGAGGAGCCGGATCACGCTGTTATTATCGCTCATTATTACATTATTTAAATGATGTGCATGAGGTAACAAGAGGTAAACAATACAAAAATGCTCCAGAAGATAACTCAAAAGTAAATGAGTCGTGCTAAAGTCCTGGTAATATCCAATGAATGAAGCCTTAATAAGAAGCTGTCGGTCAGCTGCTGAGCTCCTCCCCCTGGTGTCAGATGCTCAGTTCTGCTGGTTCAACATGTTTTCATGCTAGTGGGGTCACCGATTTCCCCCACAATGCAGCATTTTCATGCATTCATATTTAATAACCCTTTCCTTCTTTGTCTTTTTGCTCTCGTTTACATAAAATCCTTCGTGTGCAGCCGCTCGCTGGCTTCTTGCCGACGAAGCATCTGTGGAGGTCGATAAAAGCCCCTTAATGGATTTTCTCGCTCATTTGTCTCTAATTAAACCTGACGGGGCGTCACCAGGCAGGAACGGGAGCAGCACCTTACTGCGCTCAGCTTCCTGTCGTGTCGGCGAGCATGTGGAAAGGACGGCTGGTCCTTTTTGTCCAAACAACACTTTTCCAAAAGAGGAAAAATCAACAGAACAATGACGCATTAAGAGGGACGGAAGGTCGCGGTGGGATTTGACATCCAGTCGCCTCCCAGCATAATCCGTCAATCTCTTGGTTCAGAAGAAATGGAATTAGATTTGTGCCAACAAGACCAAACTAAACTTTTAAAAAGGGAGCAAACCAAAACCCAAAAGCAAAACTTGCAATTCGCAAACACATTATTTGTGTCATGGAACCAAATATTTGTCCGGCTTGTTTGCCAACGTGTCTTTCGTTTACAGTTTCCTGCTTGTTTTCGCTGATCGGGCTTTTGCTGTCTCACTCCCACCTTTCGGGTTGACACTTTCTGAGTATTCGTTTGTTGTTTTGGCACCAACATCTTGCGTGGGTGAGCTCTTCGGGGCTGCCTTCCCATTGGTTAGAGCGCTTTGAGTGACAGCCAACTGTCTGTTTCCCTTCCAGGCGGATCTGCAGCCAATAAATGCAGGACTTGAGCCGGTCTTGGCGGAGGGATACAGTGGCTGGGGTTCAACTCCGTTCATTCTTAGCTTGAGGAGGTGGTGTTGATGCTCAATAACAAGTAAGTACTGGCCATGTATGACGTTTAACTGAATACTGTGATGGATGTTTTACAATGATTGCTCAGGAGCACGCGGGTAGCGTGTTCGACGACCTTCCCGCGGTGAAAACTGTAGTCACTAAACAGTGTAAACATCCCAGGAATCAGTGGAGGCTAAAAGCATTTCACATGAGAGCTGCAGAACGATGCAACGAGGTGGGAGCAGAAAAAGACCCGCGGGTGGTTCGGTCCGGGTAGGCCAGTATCGCGACCTGTGATCCAGCCACCACGTCACCGTGTTGCAAATAACGGAGACAGACTCTTGGCTTATTCTGCCTTCGCTGCCACTTGATACACACACTTCTCACCATATTTAGCACCAGAAATAAGTTACCTTCCAACTGGATTCAAGTGCTATAAAAAATCCTATTGGACAGTTGATGTTTTGTCCGACTAAAATCCAAATAAATTTAGCTCATCCCGTTTGTTGTTTGATCTGTGCTGTGAAATTATTGCAGAATTGTATATGCTTTGTCTTCCTTCAGACCGGACGGGGCGGTGACGGGGGGTCAGCGGTCACCAGTAACCACCGTCGGGTTCTGCACCGACGGAAGACGAGTGACCGATGGACCTGCGAGACCACATGCGCACTCGGTGAGCGAAAACCTCCACCGAGGCACAGCGGTCCCCCTTCAATTAAAACTACGAGGAAAACTACTACTGTTACTCTTACTGCGACTGTTTGTGCCCAGCGGAGGTTTAGGTTAGTTTAGCGGCAGATATTGACTAGCTCTTAACACAGATTAGTAGTGGAAGGTATTGATTAGCTGACAGGTGTTTATCTGCTTATCCCAAACAGTCAGCAGGTTCACACATTATTCCTGCTTGGAATAATGTGTGCTTAAACACACTCACACGCACACATTATCCCTCTGAGAACATCTCTCAGCCAATGAGAACATTGAGTGGGCGATCATGGGAAGCTTTCTGCTGAAAAGCTCTCATCTTCACAGGCTGATATCTGCCAGTATGTCCAATAATATCATTCCGTCAGCTCCATAAGTACACGCTGACCCTTTTCGTTATTTTGACCATGTAGACATCAATAAAGGAGTCAAGATGTGATTGAATCTTGATCCGGAAAAAGATTCTTTGGACTAATTTAAGTTAAAAAAAAACCCATCTATGGTGAACATTTCCAGTGTTTGGTGCCAAATGTTGAATCTGCAAAAACAAAACGTGTTGACACTGGTTATTATGAGAGAGGAATGTAATCCAGGTGGTGTTTCCTCCATCAGAACGATGGAAGCAGGGAGGCGAGAAGAAGATGAGGAGGAGCAACAGCTCTTCTGTTACTGAGCATTCTGGGTTTCCAGCAGCAGCATCTTGATTTGAATCTTTTGTCTTCAGAAAAACAGCACAATATCATCACTGTGCAGCTACTGCATGAAGAGCTGCTGCTGACACGTCAGTTTAGTGTTTCAAATACGGGTTTGTGCCTCTGCATCCAGGGGAACGTTTCACCACAATAAATCTGTAAATTACTAAATATTTTCCTGCATATTTAACAGCATTTTGTGGTATTTCAAAAATATATCAAAGCGGCAATGCAATAATTTCAGACACTTTAGGGTAATCAGTTATCAAGGGAGTCCCCAGTATTTAACCCTGAGGAGGATCCTTCTCCTTCAGGTTCGTGGGCAAAGGGTACAAAGCCCCGCCCCCAATCTGTGTGACCCAGATCCACCCACCATCAGATGGGTAATCACTCCCCCCGGTCATCATGCGAGTCGCTGGTTTCACATGAGCCAAAGTGTGAACTGAACTGTGGTTAAGTTTCCTGGGGAGGGATTTCAAACCTGCATTATATGTGTCAGACCTTTGATGTCTGAGTCCTCCTCCTCTGTTCAGTGATGGCTGTTCCAGCTTGACATAGATGGCCTCCTTTACTCCTCTCTCAAACCATCTATCCTCCCCGTCCAGCACATTCTCATCCTCAAAGGAGCGTCCCATCTCCTTTAAGTGTAAGTGGACTGCTGAGTCCTGGCCAGAGGAGCCGGCTCTCCCGTGTTGACCCATGCGTTTGTGGAGACGTTGTTTGCTCTCCACGATATAAAAGTCTGTGCACTCCTCACAGTCCTGGACTGGATAAACAACATTGTTAAGTTTGTGTCTGGGAGTTTTGTCCTTAGGTTGAACCAGTTTCTGTCTGAGAGTGTTGCAGGGTCTGAAGTGAAATGGGATGTCATGATTTGAGAAAATTCTTCAGAATTTCTCCGACACCCCTGCCAGATACGGAATGACAACGTTGTGGCGTTTGTTCTTCTCCTCTTCCTGTGTTGTCTGGGTGTCGTTCCTGGAGCCCTTAGTGGATTTGACGTAAGCCCAGTTAGGGTATCCACAGGTTTTTAATGCTGTCTTGATGTGTTTGTGTTCCTTAGACTTCCCCTCTGTCCTTGTGGGAACATTTTCAGCCCAGTGATGTAGGGTTCTGATGACTCCCAGCAGGTACTGGTCTGTGTGAGAAGGTTTCCGGTAAACTTCAATGTTGAGCCCTCCGTCCTTCGCAAGGTGTGTGGCACAGTCGAGGAAAGGCAGCCTGTTCTCTTTCATGTCCTCCCTTGTGAATTTGATGTTGCTGTCTACTGAGTTAAGGTGTTCCGTGAAGGCTTCTACCTCTTGGGTTTTAATCTTGACCCAGGTGTCATCCACATATCTGAACCAAAGGCCCAGTGTTGTTCCTTTGAAAGAGCTCAGTGCCCTACTTTCCACTTCCTCCATGTAGAGGTTGGCCACACTAACAGGAGACACTGGGGAGCCCATGGCGCAGGAAGGCTTCTGTCTGAGAATCTTCACAGATATAAATTATGAAATTTTTATTTGACATTTTATCAGGATGGTGACAGTACCAATAATCGAAGGGCCAAATCCCCTTTAGAACGTTAGTGAACGTAAACATTTCCTGTTAAATCTTCGACTTCAGAATGATTTTTCACGTGAAATGTCTCAAACTCGTTTACAAACTCGTTAGCAGTTTTATTCACAGATTTTTAAAATTAATTTGTTGTTTTCTGAGAAAAACTTCCAATTCCTGAACATATAGAGAAAATATAGATAATAAATAAAACCTGAAGTCTTAAATCCGTTTCTGTACGCTGATCTTCATCTGCTGCTCAGTTCAAGGACGGCTTAACCAAAACCCTGAGAGAGGAGGAGGAAGAGGAGCAGATGAGGGGAGTGAGAGGGAACTAATGAGCACAGATGGTTTAACAAAACACCTGAGCACCAGGATTAAGAGTGTGTGTGTGCCGGAGGCTAAACACGCTGAGAAAAGCTGCGTCTTTATCATGTAAATGATCATTCAACTCAGCGTTTCCTGCCTTCTTCTGACTTCAGAACACGTACGTGAGGACCGACCAGCATTCTTACAAGTCAGTAAGGACATAGCGCTCAAATATCGTTAAATCAAGTGTCACCCAAAAGAATCCGACTTTAGGGAAGGTCCTCTGTTATTTTACTGCATTATCAAAGGTACAAGTAAAAGCTAATGATACGTCGGTTTACACTTGTGAGTACCGTTAGTCACCTGGAACACTCGGTAACATTTTTGCACCTGAGGTCATGTTAGCTGGCCGAAGCTCATCTCGGCTACCTGTGGCAGACGTTCTGCGCCGTAGTGTTAGACGTGAGACTGTAGTGGCAGAACGGTGTTTGTCTGGTCATTTCCAAATGCAACTCGTCACTGAATATCTTTAGGTTTGACATTTCATTTAAAAATAAAATAGCAGCAATATTTGGCAGGACCACCGAATGATGTTCTGTGGCCGCAGCCCATTGGTTGAGAATATAACTGCTTCAATGCAATAATAATTACAGTTCCTGTGACATGAAATACAGGAGCGTCTCTGCGAAATCAGCAGCTTTTCGTAGAAACGGTTAAACATTCAGCTGCTCATCGTTTCAAACGGTGCACCGATAACTCAAGAGGAACAGAAAGACCCAAAAAGAAAGATTTCCCCTCTCAGAGGCAATGTGATGTCACTTCCTGTTCAGTTCTCAAATACCTTCACAGACTGTCAGTATCCACTCACCAACTAGACTAAAGTTTCTTTAAAGAGGTAAAAACAGGGAAAAATCAGTGTTGGATCATCATCTCAAACATTTCATCTTCTGATTTATTTAATTGCCGTCTGCTTCATTTCCACAGAAAATCTTTGAAAGAATATTGAATATGTTTTCAAATAAAAAATGGAAACGAAAACAGGGTAAAATGAATGTACACATAGTTTGGAGTGACTAATGTCTGCTGTGGGCTCCCGTGCGTGCAGGAGCAGCCTGTGGATGGATGAACTGTATGGGTCATCTTTTGTGCAGGCAGGTGGCGCCTCCTTCTGGTTATTGCCTGTTAATAATCACAACACACACACACACACACACACACACACACACACACACACACACACACACGCACGCACGGACTGACTTAAAAGTGTCCTTAATATTTTAATTGTTCTGAATCTGAATGTTAGACCAATTACAGCTTCAATATGTAGATGAAGTGTATTGTGGGAGGGACCCGTTGTTACGTGTTATCCAACCTCAGTATCGTCCAATACCGAGCCCGAATCACATTTCCAGCAGTAAGTCAGACTAAATTCCCGGTAAGGTTTGAACTCCGCCAGGGCCGGTATTTGTCACCGGTTCTTTTCAGGGACAGAATTTCTGGGCCCAGCAAAGTGGCAGAAGGTGTCCGGTTCGTCTCTGCCCGGCCCTCTTGGCTTCATTAAACAGTGACCTCCAGCTTGCTCTGGGGCTGTCTGCAGCCAAGTGCGAAGTAGCAGGGGTGAGGAACTGCACGTCTAAGTCTGAGGCCACGGTGTTAAGCCGGAAAAGGGTGGATTATTCCCTCCAGGTCGGGCAAGAGTTGCTGTGCCGAGTGGAGGAGTTCAAGTATCTCAGGGTCTCGTTCACAAGGAGGCAATGGAACGGGAGACTGACAAACGGATCGGGGCAGGGTCAGCTTTGACGCTATACCAGTCCGATGTGGTGAAGAGACAGCTGAGCCAGAAGGCTTTCAATTTATCAGACAATCTACATTTCAACCCTCACCTATGATCGCGAGCTTTGGGTAGGGACCAAAAGAACAAGGTCACAAACGCCAGCAGCTGAAATGAGTCTCATCAAGAGGGCGACTGGGTTCAGCCTTAGAGGAAGGTTGAAGAGCTCAGATTAGAGCTGTTGCTGGGGTGGTTCGGGAGTCTGGTTAGGATGCCTCCCGGCCGCGTCCCTGGCCTGGGGAGGCGTTTCTGGCACGCCAACCTGAGAAGAGACCCCAGGGCAGACCCCAGGGCACGATGGATATATTTCAGCTGGTTTTAAAAATGTCTTGGTAAACCTCCAAACGAGTTGGTGGAAGCGGCCTGGGAGAGGAGCGCCTGGTCTTCCCCGCTAAGACCGTTCCCCTCGTGACCCAGACCCGGAAGTACGGGTACAAGTAATATTCAAATGGGTCTGGGAGTGTGACATCAGACCGCCATGCATTATGGGAAATGTCCCATATTGGCGGCCAACAGATTTGATTTGATGTAGCCAACCAGTTCATCCACACTGGCAACTCAGTACACGTACTTGCTGTCTTTTACGTTATCGGAATTATAGGCAGACGTTGTGTGACGAGGTGCAGCAGCTCTGCGGGCAGATCGCTGAGGGGAACCCCGACGATAACGACAGGATCCGCTCAGCTGAGGGGAACGTTTAAGGGACCGCATACACTCCCCTGTAACCAAACTCATCCCGCTGTCCTAAATGCCGCAGGACTGAAAAGCTATTATTGCTCATCAGGGACATTTGTCTTGTTCAAATTCACTAAGAGATTTTGGAGGAACAGTCACTAGTATTTAGATTTTATTCTTATTCCTCTTTAACTCGATGTGTCTCCTATGGCACTCGTTAACCGCCGATGGGTTAAATATGTAATTTACCTGACATGAGGACATAAAGTACAAATCACCGTCACTGCACGATTATAACTGTGTCTGTCGTTACTCCGGTGGGATTCATTGAAGACCGTTACAACCACTCCTGGATCTGCTGCAGCTTTCCTGACCAAAACACTTAAGTTAGACCGTCCATCGATTTCGCTGTCAAAATTACATCCTTTTGTTCTCTGTACATACGCGCTGACACCACGGACTACATATGAAAACACATCAGGAGTGTCTATCGCAGCTAGCGAGTCGTGATCGTATTGGTCCAGTCTTTGGAATCTCGTAGGGATCCAACGCATGAAGCGCCTTCATCTTCTCTGAGCAGCTCCCGGCTTCCTTCCACTGCTTGTCCCAGTAAATCCCTTTCTCTCTTTCGTCATTTCTGTTCATTTCAGTGTTTTCTATTTACTTGATGTCACCCGTAAGCAGTGCCACTTGTTTACATTTATCTAGCTGCCAACATGGCCGATACGCCCCACGATGCAACGTGCTGATGACGGCGTTCCCGAGCCCTATTTCTTTTATTCTCGACCAATTTGCATATGCTATACTTCTATACCGTTCGTGTACTTATAATTACATGCAAGAGCACAAAGGTCCACATCATGTCATTGTGTATAATCCGATTTGTTCTTTAAATGTATTTGGATTATATTCTTACTCCCTTTACCCCTCCCCCCCGGGCCCTGATTTTCTCTCCTACCGTACTGCTGTGACCCGTGAATTTCTTTGATGACGGATTAAGTCCTTTACGTAACAAAAGACATTAAATACATAAAAGAAATACTTTAATAACATATCGAAGTATAAATACTCACCACTGCAGATGCGGATCTGTAACTCAAACGGGACAAGGATAGGATATTAAGTTGTGGTTACATTCAGTTAGTCAGTTTTGTTCAACTGTCTTCCTCACTCTTTGTCCTGGAAGTTAAATTCAAGGCGACCAAAAGAAGGTAAACAAAAGCGGACAGTGAAAGCACAGTGGTGGGTCAGGAGGGGCTGCGTTGGTTTGATCATAATAGCAAAGCCGATGAGGTTGGGGCGGATTTCTGTAGGATCAGGAGCTTTTCTTGTCATGCTTGTATATAAGTAGTAGGTGCATATTAGCAAAAAGGTCTGATTGGACCGGTTTCTTGTTTTAATACCCCTTTCACACTGGCCAAACAATCCCACGACCCTGCGACCTCTGACCTCCAAGATGTTGTTATTTCAAGTCCAAATAGGACAAAATCCTTCAGTGCATTGTTGATATACTGTGCTCACAAGATTTCGGGTCACAGTGGCTTCTTCTGATCAAAGCCAGTTGTCAGTTTTCTGGGGGCGGTTTCACATTCACAAATGCGGGCCACACGATCGCCAAAATCTAACCAGTTTATCCTTGAATCAGAGTGGACATTTGTGCCGTTTTACAGAAAATCCCACAAGAGTTTGCATTCACGAGGACGGTCCAGACGGACGTATGTGCAGACGACCCGAAAACAGAGAGCCTCCAGGCCCAGCTGTTGCTGGATTGGAGGAATAAAAATATAGACTTCTCTGGGTCGTCACAGTATTGTAGTGCTACAAAGGTGACTCGGTATGTTTTGTGATGAAGAGATCAAACAGAGGCATTCACGAGGACAGCAATGTGTTCTCTTCCTGTTTTTAACGTCAGTTATAACTTCGACCGCAGACACATTCAGCTGAGAGTCACCACTTCACAGGATTGTTTATTAATCCAAAGCATTGGTTATCTTTGTGTTGCAAATGGTTACAAATGTAAACAGAGACCGCAAGTGCTGGGGTTCATCATGTCACATCCAGCAGTCGCAGCAAGGTAGACGCTGTGACTCCGCAATGCTGCTGCCGTTCCGATGTGGCTAACAGAGATGCTGAAATGAAAGACCACGCTTAGCCGCGAATAGAGGACAGAGCATGGGATCATCAGCAAACGCAGGAAGGACGACTTCATGTTTGTTGTATATTGTGTCAGTGCGACATGGACGAAAGCGGCCATGGAAAAGGCACCATTGACAAACATGTCAGCGCGGACAAACACGCAGGTGCCATTTTTACAAGATGCTACATGGCCTCAAGATGAAAAAATGTAAAGTATAACATGCAGTCAAGTATCAGCAGTCATACATGAGCTCAGACTGTGGAGTAAAAGTTGACCGAGATATCTTCAGTGATGCATCTATTGCGAAAAGGATGATACATGCAAAAACAAAAGCCAAAACTTTGTGCTATAGAACATCCTGTCACCTTCTCCTGCTCTGTCCAGACATGTGGATTACATTAACGAAAAATATTTGCCTTTTCAGTGGCGTCGACGCATCAAACAAAGGTACAACCAAGTGATTCGCCATCGTATTGAGATATTTTCACAAAGAAGGCGTGCAACGTGTTTGTTAAGCACTGACAAGTTTTTATATGAACTTGAAAATTGTTTTTCTCCAGAGCTTTACAAACGTTGTCATCTCAGTTAGAAATGCCGTCACACTGGCAGAACAGTGCAGTCAATAAATACTTTCTGATTTATTCTTTTTTTTTCCTTCAGTTACAATAATGACCGTTATCACTGATAACATATCGTATTGTAGTTGGAGTACACACAAGTTTTATGTGTCGTAAATATCCTGCCTCTACTGAATACCATTAGGTGTTCTCCTTTTGGGTGTTACGGAAGTGGCCACCCTACTCACAACACCAGTGCAAACAAAGGGTAAGCTACAACATGGCATACCCAACATTACCTCTGGCTTCTGCTGGGCGATCCAGACTAGAATCGAAGTCACAAGATCACCTGTCCTCACGTGGGCAGTGGGCATCGAGCAGGACCACAGCAG
This sequence comes from Mola mola, assembly GCA_001698575.1. Taxonomy (NCBI): domain Eukaryota; kingdom Metazoa; phylum Chordata; class Actinopteri; order Tetraodontiformes; family Molidae; genus Mola; species Mola mola. Next base: position 759,761 of record KV751389.1, on the reverse strand, counting down.
CCGCTCGAACCTGCGAGATGACAAAGCACAAAGAATCTGGGGAAGAAGCAAAGTTACACTAATGCATTGATGTGAGAGACGCAGGGAGAGGAAGACAGAGGAGCTCAGTGGTATCATGGGATGTCCCCCCAGAACTCTAAGCCTATAGCAGCATAACTAGGGGCCAGAGAGGCCAACCCTGACTATAAGCTTCACCAAAAAGTAAAGTTTTAAGGGACACTTTAAGGAAGAGCCAGTGTCTGCCTCCCAGACTGTGACAGGAACATGGTTCTACAGGAGAGGAGCTTGATAACTGACGGCTCTGCCTCCCATTCTACTTTGGGCAACTCTGGGGACCCTCTGCATTCTGGGAGCGTAAGTTGCTGGTTGATTGATAGGGTACTATGACCTCTTTGAGATGCCTCACCATGAATAGCTTCGTAGATGAGGACAAGGATTTCAAATGCTAATCTGGATTTAACCGGAAGCCAGTGCAGAGAAGCCAGTACGGGGGAAATATGGTCTCTGATGCTGGTTCTTGTCAGTACACGCACTGCTGTACTCCAAATTAGATAAAGAGTCTCTAGGGACTTATTAGGGCAAGCTGAAAATATACAATTACAGTAATGCAGCCTGGAAGCAGCAAATGCATTGACTAAGTTTTCTGCATCTTTTTGAGACAGGTTTTTGTCAGATTTTTGATATATTACGGAGGTGGAAGAAGGCCGTCCTTGAAATCTGTTTTACGTGAGCCTTTTAATTTATGTCATGATCAAAGATAACACTCAGGTTTCCTACAGTGGGGCTAGTGGTCAAGGCAGAGCTATTCAGCCTCCAATGTGTTTATGGCCCAGCACAATTACTTCAGTTCTGCATGAGTTTAATAGTAAAAAGTTGTGAGATATCCAGTTTATGTCTTTAAGACATGCCTGATGTTCAGCTAACTGATGAGTTTCTTTTGGCTTTGTCGATAAGTAAAACTGTGTGTCATCTGCATAGCAATGGAAATTGATGGAGTGTTTTCTGATAATATTACCAAAATAAAGTGTGTATAGAGTGAACAGTATTGGTCCAAGCACGGAACCTTATGGCTTTTGTAGTTTCTGGATGATTTGTCATAAACACAAATAAATCAATATCTATCAGATAACTAGGACTTAAACCAGCTAATTGAACTTCCATATATTTCCATATTTTCCGAACTTTATCCAGGGGATTTATCCAAACAACTTCAAAGTGTGTCAGCTTCTATTAATCATGATGAGGATCAAACGTTCCTAAAGGTTTTTGTAGATAGAGAAAGGTGTTGCTGTAGTGATGCTGTAGCAGTTTCACGCAGAAAGAGAAAACGCAATGTAAAGCAGCTGTACAGCGTCCAATCTGGCCTAAACTTCTCATGTGCATCCTGTTGTAACATACAGTTTAATTTTTTCCTTTCTATTACGAAGTCTATCGATCTATATTTAGTTTCACATCCACATCTCCGGAACAGTTTGTTCAAATAACATGACACTCGTTCCTGTACAAGTAAGTCTATAAAATTTGTTCCGGATTACTCAGTTTGTAAATTGTATTAAATTGTAAAATAGCCTTTATTTCAAGTATGCTGTATAGATATTCCACCAAAACTCCGCACAATATAGTAAATATAGATAATTCCTGGAAAAGAGAGTTTGTGTGGGAATGGGAGGAATTCAAACATGAAATTGAACTAGATAGATGTGATTCAACGTAGTAGGATGAGTGCTCGTCCATGATATATTGCAATAATTAATATGGGTTAAATCAAAGAATAGTTCAACAACATGGTGATTTTTTTAAATCCAGACAGTAATGAGAAGTGGTATGCCTGAAAATCTGTCAGATAAAGAAATTACTTTATCTATTATTCACTCTACATTCTTGTTACTCACCTTATTTTCTCTACTGCCAAAACATATTTTTTTAATTGATTTATTTATCTTTACTTAAGGACGCTTTTGTTTAGAACCACAAAACTTATGGAGTTCCGTGTTTATTGTTGAAAGAAGATATTCATGATTGCTGAGAGAATGGAGAGCACTCGTGTCATCTGCAAACAAGATTGTTGACAGAACATTGTGAACTTTGCATAAATCATTATATGGATCAGAAATAAAAGAGGTCTGAGAATAGACCCTTGTGGGACTCCACATCCTTTGTTAGTCGTTTGAGTTCAGCGGTCAGCAGCAACACATTTTCCACAGGATATACAATTTCTCTCTGTCTCTCCATCCTGAGGGGCCGATGTTGCTTCCCAGCACGAGCGGTTCGAAGGCATGTTCAACAATGCTAGAAGAAGCATTTTATTTAATTCTTTTAAAAGCAATAGTTTGCGTTCTTCCTCTGTTTCCAAAATAAAGGTTTAGGATAAAGATCACCATTTCACTTACCTTTCACTGCTGAACTGCAGTAATCAGTGATCTTCTTCACACTTTTTGTCCTCACAGTGCCAATATGTCTGCTGCCAGCTGTCTGCGGACTGAAGATCAGTTTCTGTGCTCAGTCTGTCCGGACATGTTCACGGACCCAGTCAGCACACCATTGGGACACAACTTCTGTAAAACCTGCATCACTGAACACTTGAATATTAATTTCTCGTGTCGGTGTCCCAATTGTAAAAAGGTTTTCCGCACAAGACCCGAGCTGCACGTCGACACCTTCGTCTCTGAGATGACTGCTCAGTTCAGAAGGTCAGGTCAACAGGAAGCCAGCAGCAGCAGCAGCAGCTCACAGAAACCAGTTTCCAAAACGAGGAAAGTTCCCTGTGATTTCTGCACCGGAACCAAACCAAAGGCCCAGAAGACCTGCCTGGTGTGTCTGGCCTCCTACTGTGAGACTCACCTTAAGTCTCATCTGACCAAGTCAGGTCTGAGGAGACATCAGCTGATCGACCCTGATGAGGACCTGGAAGGCAGGATGTGTCTGAAGCACAACAAACTGCTGGAGCTCTTCTGTAAGACCGACCAGATGTGCGTCTGCATGTTCTGCACCGTTTTAAACCACAGGACGCACAATGTCGTTACTCTGGAAGAAGAATATGAAGAAAAGAAGGCCGAGCTGGGGAAGACAGAGGCCGAAATCCAGCAGATGATCCAGAGGAGGCGACTGAAGATCGAGGAGATCAAGCGCTCAGTGGAGCTCACTCAGGGCCATGCAAACAGAGAGATAGCAGACGGTGTTGAGGTCTTCAGCACTCTGAAGGAGTCTGTTGAGAGACGGCAGGCGGAGCTCATCGACTCCATCAGAGAGAAACAGAGAACGATGGAGAAAGCCTTCATCGAAAGGCTGGAACAAGAAGTCTGTGATCTGAAGAAGTGGAGCTCTGACTTGGAGAAGTTCTCACATTCTGAAGACCACCTCCACCTCCTCCAGAGCTTCCTGTTGGTCAGTCCTACTCCACCTACCAGGGACTGGACGGGACTCAGTGTCCGTCCAGCTTCTTATGAGGGGACTGTGGTGAGAGCTGTGAAACAGCTGGAGGAGACGCTCAGTGACCAGAAGAAGAGGCTGTTGGAGGTGGAGCTGAGGAGGGTCCAGCAATACGCAGTGGATGTGACCCTCGATCGCGATACAGCACCTCCTGGACTCATCCTGTCTGCTGATGGGAAAACTAGTTAAAGTTGGAGGTGTATAAA
>KV751389.1:730121-752005 GCA_001698575.1 Mola mola | reverse complement strand
CCGCATCCGCGCATCCTCCCCGGCGCACAGTCGCTCCGCTCCGGCCTGGATGCTAGTTGACGCCCCGCCGGCTCTCCAGCTGGATCGCGTCCGTCGCTCGGCGGTTTGAGAGCAGGACAGCGGGGCTGGGGGATGGAGTCCGGCCTGTGAGCACGCTGGTGGGGGTCGGTGTGCGTGTGCAGCCCCTGGCCTGCTCGGCTTTGTTGTCCCGGGCTTCGTGTCGTCGTCGTGTTTTCACTGTTCGGGCCGCCGGGCGCCACATGGACCCGGTTCGGCTCTGAAGCCGCGGCGGGATTCGTTTCTCTCCTCCATTCATCTTTTCCGAGCCCGTCGCAGTTGCTCCGCTTAACCTCCACGAGCTCGACTCCGCGTCTCCACCTGCACCTCCGCGGCCTCCGCCATGGCTCCAGCGTGCCTCCTGCTTCTGCTCCTGCTGCCGCTCCTGCTCCCCGCCGCGCGCAGCTCCTTCCCCCGCGGCGGAGGCCCCAGCAGCGCGGACTGCGGCCCCGGAACGGCCGCCGACTGCCCAGGTGAGACTCTGACGTGCTCCTGCACGGCGGAGGTCAAGGGTCAGCCACCGGCCTCGGTGTTTGTGTTGCCGTGGCGACCGCAGGGACGTAATAGGTGTACGACAGTGTGATTGATACAGTCCGGTCACTGACATTGGGGATGTCGCCATAGCAACCTGGCGATGAAGTCAGCGTGGGGCTCTATTCTGGGGTTAATTACAGGCCGGAGGAACAGGGCGAGGTTAAATCAGAGAGTGTGTGTGTGGCTGCAACCACGTTCGAACACACCAGGCTGGTGGTCTCCGACATGTTTACACTCTGGGTCAAAAAAAGTCAAACGTGTTACAGTTTCCTCGTTTTTGTTTTTAAACTGAAGCATTTCCTAAACCAGAGGCAAACATTTAAAAATGAGCAGCACGATGAAGAAACGGCAGCGTTCGCATTACCTCAAAGACATCTGTGTGTATTCTTAGCACGCTAACCGGCTAGCCCCGGCTCGGCCTGTCTCGTAGTACCACTTTATACCACTAGAGGTAATAGTCATTTTCGTAAGTTTCACGAGCTGTCTCAGCGTTTACGCAAACGGACCAAACAGCGATGACGTACAGTGAGGGAGTTTGCGCTCGCAGTTCGGCAACGGAAGCTTCTCGCGCTGTGTAAGAGCGCTAACCTCCGAAGGTCGCGGAAGCTACGGTCAACGCGTTTAAAGTTGTATCCCGTCAGAATCCTGTAGAACTCGAATCCATCGGTGGAATATGGGTCGTGGCCGCCGTGGAAGCACCAACCGGTCATTGTGCTGCTTGTGAAACATCTTATTCACGCGTTCAGGCGTTTACTACTTCTGCCGCCAAAGCGGGTGTGCACCATTTTGATGACGTCAGCTGTTATAAATGGTCCGTACGTCAACAAAACAAAGTGACAAACACGTCGACGAAGGAGACAGTCGTAAGGCCTTTACAAACCATAAGTGTTATTGTTTTTTTGTTTGTGTAATTCACGCGTAATTACATTTTTACACCGACTGGTATTCAATCGATGTAGGTTTGTACAGCAGCGATGTAATTTCTCCAAGCCAAATTTAGCTTTTCGTTTTTCACCCCAAAAGTCAAGTTCCGCTTCCAACATTTGGTCATCTGACCAATCAAAGTGCTCGTTGTTGCCATCGTACAGCTTGAACGTCTCCGATAACGTCAGTGAACCAACTGCATTCAATGCACAGCTGGAGCTGTTTACAGCCAAACGGGACTTGACTCAAATGGTACGTTTCACGCCAAAGTATCCCGTCGCTCTGCTGATGGCCGACTCTACGGTATGTGGCTGTAGCTACATAGTGACAAGATCGAGCCGTAAATCGAAGTAGTTGACTGGTGAGACGCTGCCCCCTATATTTGTGGCGGTGCCTTCGCATTGGCCTTATTTTACATTGTAACTGCACAGTTGTCCTGTTCCTGTAAATCCAACATCAGTGCAGGAGATGTACAGATGTCTGAAGTAGAGCTCTTTTCCGTACAGAAGATAGTATGCATCTATGGATCTAGTGATGGAAGCTAGCTAGCTAAACCAGCTAAACTAGCTAATGTTGCAGCTCGACTGAGGAGAGCAAACTTCTCTTTTCCCTCCTGGTATGAACACACACGGCACTCAGTGAGCAGATCCGTACGTCCTCCTCCACGCTGTTGTGCTGTAGTTCGGTAGAAAGAGAATTTTGGGTGCACGATAAGCTAATCGCGATGTCAGCTTGTGCGATTACGTACCCACAAATAAAGGCTGTCGTTTGCAATTTGAATCAATCAATGGGCCCACTCAACTGTAAAGGTGATATTCTCCGTTTGCGTGTGAACCTTTCAGCCATCGGCTGTGTGTGTGTGTGTGGTCACGTGACAACAGGCGTGCAGAGTGAGTCACACGATGAGCTAAACATCGGTCATGTGACCATATTTGAGCCATTCAGCAGACAGATGCGCTGCGTTACAGTTGTTACGTCCACAGGAACGTGAACAACGTGTGAAAAGCTGAGCGCAGAGAAAAGTATGACGGATGAGGGAAAGCACAGCCGTAAACCATCGAAGGCCAATTAAACATCAACAAAGCGTCATTACAGATACCTGTGAGCGCCGCGCCAACCAACAGGGGAATGTGCATAAGGACGTACAACTTGCTAATTAGTAAAGTTATGTGTGTATCTAAACAACCTAAAGCATCAGTGTTACTTTTATAAAATGTAGCAGGATAAAAATGACGTCCAATTTTGTGACTTGACAACTCAAAAGGTCAAAATTTGCATTTCCTTATTTGCTGTGCTGCTTTTAAATATCGTTTACGGAAATGCCACACAGCGACTCTGTTTGCACCGTGCAGAAATGCTCTTTTGTGTGAAGTTACGTCGACATTGGGTCGTTACAAATTTAGGTTTTTGTATTTTTCGTGTTACTTGTGTGGTTTGAGATAATGTACAAACGTACATTGAAATACATTTTGAAACTCCCGATAATCTCAGACATTTCCTTGATAATCCAGCAGATTCAAAACACCATGTATTTATTGTATCACAGTCACAAAATCGCAATCGCACACTGTGGCCAAACGGTGCAGCCCTAAAGAGAAGTAGCTCAAGTTCCATTGCGTTAGAGGGAAGGCAGAATTCTGCAGCTCGTGGCTCGGAGTCTCCGGAAGAACCAGGTCTGCTCCAAAAAACTCATTTGTAGTTTCCCATCTAAAAGAAGAATTTAAAAGTGGATTCATCCTCTGAAAATTGCCCCCAACAAATGCACCATTTACAATATCTGAGCTGTTTTTAAACATTTGTGTCTTGAGAGGGAACCAAAGAGCTCGAAGGCACAGACAGGAAGTCAGACTCCGATCTAAACATGTCCCGAACAACTTGTCGAAGTCTGTTTGTGGCTTTGTGTTTTTTTTTTTAGCATCTAAAAATGGATTCTTTTTGATTTGCGTTTCCAGAAGATCTGAAGTCTGTTCAGCCACAGATGTTCTCCTGGGAAGACACGTAGCTCTGTAGCTATTTCTGTGCAGCCGTTTGTCATCTATGAGCTCGTTCTCTCGTCTTATTATCAATTACTTTCCTCATTAAATAAGAGAGACCCAACGTTCTTCCATGAGTCCTGGAGTCACGTGACTGGTCCTGAGAGGCAGAAACCTCAGATCAGACCCTGGTGGGGTTGAGATGCACAGAGGGGGAGAGGGGAGATGCTATTGATGTGTTACTGAATGTAAGAGTGGTAGTTTTAATATAATCTATAGGGTGTTTATAATGTAATTTTATAGTTCAAATTTAGAATTTAAGGATAATAATAATCGCAGCGATATTAGTTGGAATTAAAGTGATAATAGTGGTAGCTGTCAGGTCGACGGCAGCAGGTCCAGCCGGGATCCACGAGACCCCGTGAGATTAGATGTAGTGCTGGGAGGAGGAAAAGGACGATAGTCAACGTTCGCCTCGGCGATTGTCGCTTCTTCGGTCTGAGGTCTTCGCTCAGCGCCCTTCGGCGCCCGTTGGCCTCGGATCGGCTCGTCTTTCTTCGGCACTTCTGACTGAACGCTCCCTCACCAGCCCAGTGACGCCAGCTGCTTCTGCTCTCGGTTTGGTATTTTTGAATGAACTTCTTCACTTGTCTCGGCTTCGTTTTATCCAAGGTGCCTACAGAGTAGAAATGTTCTCAGAGCTCCTTAATGGCACACGGAGTCTTTCTGCTGTTTTGAATGGTGGACTATTTATTGGTTCTGTAAGACAGTTTGTTCTTTTGGCATCGCACGGAAAAGTGGAATATGAGCGCGTCTGCTAAACCTGCACGAAGTGGAAAGGGAGCAACCGGACAGCTAGAGTATTCAGCTGCTGGCCGAGATCAAGCTGGCAATACACCAGAAGATATGATGAGTCAGGGGAAGACAAGCTGCCACCTATGTGGCAGGAAAGGTTAAAAACGCTGCTGCGGTCCTTCAACAACAACTTTGATGAGTTCGGGCAGTTCCCACATCCTTCTGTGGGTCCAGTAAGTTCTCCCTGTGAGCCTGACGGCTGACCGCTGGTAGTGGATCCGTGCTGTGGAGACATATCTTGTTGAGCTGCAGCAAGAACGCAAAAGGCTGCGCACCAAGTTTTCAAATCTAGAAGGGCAACCCCGGTGCAAAAGCATTAAGTTCGAGGTCATCGCAGAAGGTCAGGTGAAAGGGAGACCAACTGAATTTGTTAATAACTTAATTCCTCAGCTGCTGGGAGAAAACAGCTTCTCCAAGCCAGTAGTCAACATCAGAACCCACCACACCCAACAGCCAGAAGCAAAAGGTGGCTCTGGACCCTCCACAGTCCACCAAATCATCTCTGGTTCTGAAAGTGGCTCCATGCAGGATTATTAGAACCTTGATGCTACCTTGCAGTCCAGCCCACCTTTCAACCACTTTGAGGTGAACCATTATAAAAAGAGGTGTATCGTCAATGACGGGCGTCAACTTTGACAAGGAAAACATTACCTTTTTACTCCGCTAACTTGGTTGAAAGGGCTTTCAGAACCTTCTTTGAGCCGAAGCTGGATTCACGAGATCACCGGAGAATCTGTTTTATCGGGCTTGTTCCTGAACATCAGTGATTGCAACCAATCAGTGTCCTTTGAGGAACTAATGGTGACTACAGACGTAGTTTAGTTGCGTTAACTCACACTTGTTACTTTCCAAAACCTAATTTTTAATGTCCACCAATGGCTTTTTTTTTTAAAAAAGTGAATGGGGGATTGTGTTACTGCAGGATACAACACAAATGTCTGCAAAGTTTCAAAATAATATCACCCACCACGAGGTGAGTCAAACGTAGTTAAGACCTGCCGTCCAGTCTTCTATCTTCCGGGACGTTTACTCTGCTAAGTCTCTGAACATAGGGAGCGTTGTCCCTGCCTTTAGTGCCTGGCTCAGTGTAGTTTCCTCGTCTCGTGCTCGTCCAGCAGTGAGAGTCCTGCTCCCGTTTCACTAACAGCTGGATTTAGGTTGTGTTTTGAGTCATCGGTGATTAAATGTACTGATTCCAGCTCCCCGCAAGGCCTCAGAGACGGAGTTTCTGCAGACCCGACTACACAAACAGGCTCTTATTGGCTGGTGACGCCTCCAGCAGCCGTCAGGTGACAAGATGGTAGCTACAGCAAAAGCTGTGAATTTTGTTTGCATCAGGAGGAAGTTGTGAAAGTATCGTGGAGATGACGTGAAAGATGAGACCTAGCGTGTCTTCACTTAGGACCGTTGGATCAGCTGATGAATGAGCGAATTGATCGAGAACATTAACCAAAGTCACATTAAGGCTGATCGTTTTTCAAACCCTGCATTACTTTTTGCTCTATTTCTTGACTTTCAGGTGAACATTGGTTTAATTTTATGTGAAGTGAATCTGCAGTAGGTTTTGGCCCATGAAGAACTGGTTTGATAATGGGCTTATTCTGAATTTTATTTATTATTTCTTACAACTCTTGTAAAGTTTAAACCTGAACTGCAGGACTTTTGCATTTAAAGTGTCTGCTAACCCCTCAACGCAGACGAAGCGGATAAATTCCTCTAAATTTCACTGTATACTGGAGTTTTTAAATTGCTGCCAGTTACTGACAGTAGCAGTACCAGTGGCTTTGTCGCGCGTTAAAATTGCCATAAAGTGTTAGCCTTTGATAGGCACGTGGTCTCAGAGGAAACACGTGGAACACTGCTCAGGGGTGGGAAGGTTCGGGTTCGAGCAACAGATAATGGCAGCTAACGAGCCGGTTCTGGTACTGAGCTGTCTTTGTGTGGTTGTTCAAACCTGGACCTTTGCAGGACTCTAAATTATCACGTGTAAGTGGTTTGGATTTGCATTAGTACGTAGGCTTACAGAATGCATTTTATTTTAAATTTGTTAAAAGCCGATGTTTGCAATTACCTGGTTAAAAAGAAATAGTTAAAATTAATAATAAATTTGAACTTGACTGTGTTTTCCCTGTTTTGCAAGCAAATATAAAAAAAACCTCCAATAGGATTTGTTAATGAATAAATTGTTAATAATGGGGACAAATGTTGCCGGGACGACTAGAATCATCGTGCTGGTGTCGTTTAAGTGCCGAATAAGTGTAGTTGAGGTTTTGTCGCCGATGATGGTCATTCGGGGCAACGATCGGATTCATTTTCACGTTTTAGCGAACTTTGACCGTCACATTTCAACGGCGATACTTTAACATTTGCTCGTAGTCCAGTGGCCTCATCAGCGATGTCAGGGGTCAGGTGATCAAACGCAAGACCGGCTGCATCGTGGGAACACAGTCTGTGTTAGTTTGTCCTCTGCAGTATGCTCTGGCTGGCTCAGCACACTGAGGTATTCACTAATTACAGGGGAGGCCGGGTCATAACCCCTGTAATTACCAGCTCTAATTGGCTACCCTGCAGGGCCACGGCCCGATCGGCTGCCGTCAGGAAATCACTACCCTGGATAATAGTGAATGTTTGTTTCCCCCAGTGTTTCATGTGGTCTGTGTGTTGGCTCATTTACAGCCGCATTACAACTTCTCATTGAATTTCATTCACGTCGGAGTCGATAGGCAATAAATACGGCCGACGGCTTCACAGTAGTGATTTCATTCCACTCAGGCTTGGATGGACTTTAAGAAATGTCCATACTTTTAGTTTGGTTGCGAAGACATCTACTAAAGTTAGCGTGCTAATCAGCTAGCCCCGGCCTACCCGGTCTCCTCATAGCATTTTGTACCTTTGGAAGTGATGATAGTCTGACGGCTTCCAGCGGCGTCAGCTGGGAGATGCACTCCAACTGTGAGTTTGCCTCGCCTGGCCACACGCTAAAATGATTACAGGCCAAACTTAGGCCGGATTCGCCCCCCCAAAGTGTCGCGTGTCAGCTAGAGCCACAACAATCAACCGATCGAAGGATAACTAATCAGCAACTATTCTGATAATCGACTAATCATTTCAGTCTTGTTTCAAGTAACATTTGTTGGTTCCAGCCTTTTAAATGTCAGGATTTGCTGCTCAGCTTTATTATTTCTGGCAGTAAATCAAGAGTCTGGGTTTTTAACTGTTGGGTGGAGTAAACAAGATGAAGAAGAATTTGAAGATATCACTTTGGGCTGTTCATAGAGTAAATGATTAATCAATTAATTGCGAAAATAGGATTGATCGATGATTAAAATGACAGCTGGAGCTGTAGAGTCGGTACGCCATTATATAATTAATCATTATTTCACTGCCTCCAATTGAGCTGGAGCCTCTCAAATCTCTCTGAGTAAAAATCAAACATATTTCAGATTCATGATTCCAGGAAGAAGAAGAAAAGTATGCTTTGAGCCCAGCTTGTTGAATTATGGCAATAACTCAAGTGTGAAATGGTTGCGACACATGGCAGTGTGTGATCTGGCTGTATTCTAGTGTGTGTTCGGAGGATTATAATGTAGAAAATCGGTTGAAAATGTCCTCATGTCTGTGGTTGCTCGTGTTTTTAAATCGGTTCAGGTTCTGGCCGTCAGACTATCATCAGCTCGCAGGTACAAAAGTCATCGTCCTCGTAGGAAAACGCTGTAATGCAGCTCCGACCGCATCTCCCGTTGTCAACCGGCCTCCGCCACTCTCAGAAGCTGTGTCAAATCCCAGTTTGGTTTCTAGCCACGTTCAGGCTGGGCAGCCCGTCCGTGCCTCCCCGGCCGCAGTCGCCCTGTGAGGTCACGGTCGAGCCGCGGTTCTGTCGGCCGCAGGACCACAAGCGCCGATGCTAACGTACGCCGTTTGCACCGTGACCGTGGAAACGAACAACAGAAGAAAAGTTGAAAGGATCGTTGTCACGAGGAGCTCCTTTTGTCTCAGATTTGTCTCGAGATTTTAACGAGGGTGATTTGTAGCTTGTGTTTTGTAGATTTTGTCAAACGTTCTGTTGACAGTGCGCAGAATGAGCTCTTTGTTTGTTTTTATTCAGATCTGTCAGAGAAGAAGAGCGATCTGCGCGTGTGTGACGCTGGCACTTGTCGCTTTGGAGGAACCTGTCGCGAGAACGGAGCCGACATCAAGTGCGTGTGTCCGTTCCACGTGAGTCTGCGTCCGGTCACTCATCACTGACGAAGATGTCACCTTGAATCGTGTTGGACGGGATCGTCTCCGGAGCCACGCTGAGCTTCGACCGTCTGACGCTTCGGGAAAAAGCTTCTTCTGCACATCACGCTAGCCTGTCAATTGACTTCGTCTTATTGATTACCGTGTCCCCGTGTGTCTCAGTGTCCTAAGAAGTACGTCCCGGTGTGTGGCTCCAATGGCGACACGTACCAGAACGAGTGTTTCCTGAGGAGAGCCGCCTGCAAGAAGCAGAGAGCCATCAGCGTCCGGTCAGAAGGACCCTGTTATCACGGTAACTCGCATTTATCATAATAACCCTCCAGTTCGGCCGACTCCGTCGGTTTAAACCGCTCGCGGCCACGAGTCTTAACGGTCCGTTGCTGTTGATTTCCTTTGTGCTGCTGTCAAACTGGAATATGGTACAACTAGCGTCCGGCTGTCATGACCGGCGACTGTATGTAAAGATGGCTGACATGGGAGCTTCCTGAAAGTGAAGCCAGAACATCTGTATGGCCACCCGGTGGCTGGCTGCAGTATGGGTCATAAACCCCTCCCCTACCATTTCAGCAGATTGGACATCCGGTCAAACTAAACAGTCGACGTACGTGTCAGATTTTGCCTACAAATGGTTAAAACGTCACGTTAAGTATTTCTTACCAAGTTTTCATATTTCTGACAAGTTTGGTAATATTAATTAGGTATTAAGTTCCACAAAAAGCTGGCCTCTGTCGAGTCAGACAGGTGTGTGGACGGAACCTAAATACTGTGGCTCAACCGCCCAACCGACACTCTGGCTCCACGGCAGCAGAACAAGATGGCAGAACTTGTATCTGAGATATTTGGGCTTCATTTTTGTACGGTGGAGGGGAAGTGGACGGCCATCTTTGTTTACGTCAATGGTGGTTACTGATAAAGAAGCCTTTCCTGTCACCTAATTACATCATAACATCTCTGTGTCTCTGTCAGATGGCGGTTCGGGATCTGCCGATGGAGGTAAACGGCTTAATTATTTGCTTTTTTAGTGAAGTTTTGAAGAAAATTCTACTGTTAGTACTAAAGATAATAATAGCGTGGAGGTCATGCCTCAGTGATGTCTTGTCTGTGCAGATGATGAGGGATCAGGTCGTGGTAGAAAAGCCTCCAAATGTGGTAACTGCAAATTTGGAGCCGAGTGTGACGAAGATTCTGAAGACGTGCTGTTAGTACGCACACACACACACACGCACACACGCACACGCACACACACGCGCGCCATACTTGCATGTGTAATTCCAGCCTACATGTCTACATTTCGTTGTTTAAAAAATGATTTTGGTTCTCACTGTGTACAAACTAAAAGTGCAAATGCAAACAAACACAAACACACAATGACAAATATCCTCGTATTTCCCCCACCAGGACACTCCTAAACGTAACGTTTGCCTCGGCCCTGCGTATCCTCACTTTGTTAATAAAAGTAGTTCAGAGTCATTCTTACGCAATGTACTTCACTTTAAAGGGTTCAGATTTATATTTGGATTCACTCTTCAGGCTACTTATATTTATTTAATGATATTTATTTTTTAGGTTACTCACGACTGAAGCCCCTTCGACTACTTCTTCAGTAATTGTTTCTGATGATAACCCGAGTAGAGATTTTGGCTGCCCTACAACTGAATTCACACAAAGCGTACACAGTGGGCAAGCATTAAGAAATTTCCAATCAGAATAATAATGGAATCGACGGAAGGTGTTGTGGGAAATGACGCGACAGGAGTTTTTACGCGTGTGTGTCTGTTTCCAGCTGCATGTGTAACATCGTGTGTAACGGCCACAATGACAACCTGGCGTGCGGCAGCGACGGCGTTACCTACGACACGCCGTGCCACGTCCGTGAAGCTTCCTGCCTCAAACAGTTGAAGATCGACATCAGACACGTGGGCCGTTGCCAAGGTAACAGGAAACGGGAGTTCGGGGCGGGAAGCTGCGGAGGAGACGGGGGAGGGCGGGGCACATAGAGGGAATAGAGGGAAAGGAGCGAAAGAGACAGGCGAGATGGAGAACGAAACGATGAAGATGAGGTAGAAGATAGGAAAAGATATGACGAGCGGGAGGAAGAGAGGTAGGAAAAAAGAAAGTTCGAGGAGTACAGAGAATTACAAATTCCTCTCGTGTCGACACGAGGGGAAGGAACAAAGTGCAGGAGGCAAAAGAAAAGGAGGTCACAAAGGAAAGGAGAGAGGAGGTGGGAACAAAGGATAGATAATTCGGGAAACGAGAAAAAGAGGAAAAGAAGACGAGCCAGGGAGGAGGATGGTGTTAAAAGAAAGGATGGACGTAGAGAAAAGGAAAAGGAGCGGAGGAGGATAAACAGTCAAGAAAGGGATGACGTGAGGAAAGAAAAGAAAGAAGAGAGATATGTGTAGATGGATGAAAAGAGAGAAGAAGAACGGAGCGGGAGATGAGACCTCGTCTACATTGAATGATGACCTGCTTTTCACTTCTTATCATCCACGTCTTTGCTCTGTCGGTCTCCTCTTCTTCTTCAAGCTCTAACGACTCGGCAGCCCTAAAAAGAAAGAAACACGAAGTGGAAACAGGTGGAAACACCTATACGTTCACAATAATGTTGGATGACGAACGTTATTTAAAATATTTGATTTGAATAACAAACAGCTGATTTTCTGTAGTCTGAATCAGAGTGAATTAAAAATGTAGGAAATTTGGAAAAAGATTATGATTTCCTTAACCTTTATCTTCAACAATAATAATGATATCTACATTAAGAAATTTAAAAATAGATAATGGCCTGTGTGTGTGTGTGTGTGTGTGTTCAAGAGAGCAAGACAGAAATTGCTGCTCATCATCATTGGTGGAACATTTCAGACGGTGCAGCTCTGCCCGGAAGCGTTTGTGTGGTACCCGAGCGGTTTAAAGCCCTGACACCAGATCGATGACGAGCCTGAATCATTGTGGGATGATGAAGGCTCCTGTGTGTGATCTTGACAGTTTGTCCCGAGGGTCCTATAGGATAACTTGTTTACCGTGACGGATCTTAACGCATTACTTCAACTTCATTTTACCTGTCGGCATGCAGAGCTGATGTAAATCTCTGCACGCGCTGCTAACTGAAGACAGAAGATGGATAGAAGCGGTCCACAAGAAAGACAAGAAAATAATAAGAGCTTCTAAAGGCAAACGCACATCATTTTCTTCTGTGGTTTCAGAGAAAAGCAGGAAGGACGACAGTCTCAAAACCAAACCAGACATTTATGGTGAGGCCGCCTCCGTGCGGGTTTCGGAGCGATGTATTTCCGTAACAGCCGATCGGACGCCAGAGTTTTTATTGTTTTTGCAGCTGCGTCCAAGCCCGGCGACGGAGAGGAGTTTGAGGACAGCCCCGCCCCGTGTCCCGACAACTACGACCAGTTTTGCGAGCACGGCCAGTGTGAGATGAGACGCAACCTGCCCACCTGCAGGTAACACCTAAAGCATGTATTACTGTTGCAATTAGAGATGAAACCGTAACCTCTCCAAGTTATGAGAAAACAAATAATTACGATTGCAAGCAGTGGCGGAAGAGCCGTTGCATCCACTCGTGTGACCGAACCGTAGCAATTTTTGCAGCTCTATGTCAAAATCACTGCGGGGTTGGAATTTTCAGGGGGGCGCCGTGGACTCGTTTTGATAAACCCACGGGAATGACTGCTGTCAGACAGGGCTGGACTCTTAACCGGTGAAATTATGCACAGATTTAACTGTACAGTGGAGCCAAAACAATTTTTGACCTTATTTTCATTACACACCCACAGGAAGTCAATATTCAAAGCAATGAATTATTAATCAAATCAAATCAAATCAAATTTTATTTGTATAGCCCGAAATCACAATTTACACATTATCTCACTGGGCTTTGACAAACTGTACACATGTGACATCCTCTGCCCTTAGACCCTCGAACCGGGTGAGGAAAAACTTAAAAAAAAACCCTAAACGGGGAAAATAAGAAACCTCAGGAAGAACCACAGAGTTCGGCCGTTTCTAATAAAATTTAAGATTAATCTGGTGAAGCAACTAAGAGGAATAAATCCATCGCATATAGTTTCGAGCCGATTGGACCTTGCAGAGTCCAGTTGTAACAACTTGATTTTTCATTGCGAATGACTGAAATTGGCTGTGGCACCACGGCCCTGCCCATCAACGGAAACTCAGGATTTTGATAACTCTTGATCCTTGACCTGCGAGGATTGTCTAGTCCAAATTTAGAGTCAATTCCATGAAATCAGTAGGAGGAGTTTGCAAAACTACATTATTATTATTATAACTGCAGAATGCCATCACAACTCCAGCCAGTTTTAGATAGCTAGCTGGCATTCAATAATGAGAGTTGAGTTGTGATATTTTCGTGACCAGTAAAACTTTTTCTATCAGTGATTTACATGGAAATCCGAATCATTTACCGTTTCTTTGAGGTGGCGATGTTCTCGTCCTCTGCTGGGGGTACGTAGCTCCTCGTCTCGTCACTTTGTTTACACAAGCGGTTGACTTCGTGCCGTTAGTACCATCTCCGAAACGCAACAACTACGACCCCTCGTTATGCCTTTTGCTGCTAGCTCATATCATCAGCCTGTTCTTGAAGCAGCCAGATGACAGCAACACAGTCTGTACTGAATCAAACCTGAAACTAAAACTTCAAATAAAAGCGGTCAAAAAGAGACTAAAACTGACAAGCATTGTGGTCTTAAAACTAAATCTAAAATAGCTGCCAAAAACTATCCCTGCTGTACTTTGCTGATATGCTAATTACACATACATATGCTAAAAGGAGAGTGCTGAAAGGCCTTTGTCCAGATTGCCCATTTTCAGTCCAAGCAAGCCCCGCCCTTGCCGGATGACGCCAGGTTTAATGTACTTTGAGAGCCAAAATCTGGGGCAAATAGATCAGTTACCATCTGTTTTTCCCTCAAAAACTTGACATTTTTTTATTTTTCTCAGAATTCTGAGAAAACAAAGTTTGATAGATGAGAATAGAATAATAATTTGAAATGACCAAATACAAACAACAAACTTTTAATTTGTCGTTTGTATTTGGTGTATGCAGGTTGGAGCTGCATGTAGTTATGTAGGGCCGAGGAATGCAATATCCGATTTGTGTGTGTGTGTCAGGTGTGAGGCGGCGTATGGCGGCCCTCAGTGTGATCAGCTCTTGGACTTTAACATCCTGTACGTGGTGCCCAGCGGTCAGAAGCTGCACTACGTCCTCATCGCTGCCATCATTGGAGCCGTGCAGATCGCCGTCATCGTAGCTGTGGTCATGTGCTTCACCAGGTACCCGGTGCTATTGTCACGGCTACTGAACTGTATCCCATTGCACCACTCGTACGGTAACTAATACTGTTGTTTGGTCGTTCCAGGCAACATATTGTAATTGGAGGGGATTTAGTTCAGTTCATTAATCATAAATATTAACAAGCTCATTTGTTTTTTAGCTCCACCTGACAGTGTCAAAATATTCATCCCAATAACTATAGTAAGTAAGAGCATTGAGAGTAAGAGAGCAACAGTAGGAATTCCAGTTGGAGCTAGCCAGCGTCTGCCACTCCTAGCTAACATCTGCCAATCCTAGCCAGCATCTGCCGCTCCTAGCTAACATCTGCCACTCCTAGCCAGCGTCTGCCGCTCCTAGCTAACATCTGCCACAGCTAGACAGCGTCTGCCACAGCTAGCCAACGTCTGCCACTCCTGGCGAACATCGCCGATCTAGCTTATATCTGCCACTCATTTGTTGTTGTTCCATTTGTTCCACTGTTACTTGGGGATAGTGACGAGGGAGAACACATCTTCCTGTTTTGCTTCCACGTGAGCTGACATACTTCCTTTTGACACAAATTGAGCCTCCATTTTCCTGTGAAAACTCCTGCCTGTTTTTTTTTTTTTAATTTGTTACACGTATATTTGCTTCATTATGACAAGTTAAAGCAGAAAAATTGTCGGATTTCAGCTGAAATGTTTTGATTCGAAGATTGATCGATTGTATTTGAGATTAAACGGTTCTGTCAGCCTGGCGGAACGAGGAGAACATCTGTCTGTTTCCTGACGGTGAGGTAACGACTGGGCCATCGAACGTCTGCGCGTTATTGACATGTAATTCCTGTCGTGTCCTGCAGGAGGTGCAACAAGACGAAGCGTGGCCGGAGACCGAAGCAGCACCTCGGTCACTTCCCGTCAGGAACGTCGTCCAGGATGATGTAGCTGCTCATTTTTTTCTCCCCTCTCATGTTTTTATGAAAGAATTTTTCCTACCACACAGACAAACTGCAGTTTTGATATCTCACCTTTTTGGTGCCTCCTTCTTTTCCTTTTTTTTTTTTTTTTTTTTTTAAATATTATTTTTATCTCCTCCTCGTTGGATGTTTCTGTTTCTTTGGTTTGTTGCCATGCTGCCGTCCTCTCAGACACAGACTCTGACACTTTGGATCCTCAGGCAGGAAACTTGATTTTTCTGATTGTAGTTTCACTTTGGACCGTCCACATTTGAACCAGGAAAAACAGACCTTCTCTCTTTGTTTTAACCCTGTGGGACGCAGGTCGATGCTGTTTTTGTGAACTTTTGGATTTGTTTTAAAGGGATAATAACAAGTGAATATTTAATTTCAATGTTTAAATACCACTGAGGTGTCCATTTGAGGTACAGAGATACTAGATTTGAAAACCATTTCACTGAATGTCTGGGGGTTTGAAATGTCCTTTAAAGAATTTACACAACTAAATTCCACTTGATGAAGCATTTTTGGTTAAATTAAATGTACCTTTATAACTTGAACATCCGGGACAAAGTGGATAAATAACACTGTCATTTTTTTAGATTTAAAAACTCTTTGTAGCAAGTGAGACAGCAACTCAAACCATATAAATTCAGGCAGATATTTCAAGTAAAAGATGTCAGAAATAACGTGGTATTGTATGTATGTAGTATGTAGTATTGCAGCTATTCCAGTGGGGCCTCGTGTGGTTTCGGAGGAGGCGGTCACACTGCAAATGATAATTTTGTCCTTTTTCTCTGATTTTTAAAGCTCTTTTTTGAATATTTATACCAAAATACGCTCAATTTTGATGTTATTTTATTATGCTTCACAAAAATCAAATAACATTAAAATGCATTTGCTTCAATATCACCAGACAAACATGTTTTGCAACTACAAGCTGTGAACAACCACCGCTAGCTAACATCTGCCGACACAGCTGTACACTAACACAGTGAGGACAACAACTGACGACAGATTTGGATTCATGCTGGAACAAAAAATTGCATAAAATGTGGTGAAATTGTGCCACAGCTCATCGGTGTTTTCATTCAGTTTTGTTTTTTTGACATTTCATTTAAGAAGATGATCCTTTTAATTTTAAATTTGACAACATTAAAGGACCTTAAGTTAGAAAAGATCGGACACCCCCGAACTCCTGATTCAGTTTCACCGATTGCCTCCTCTCTTCTGATTTCTGGCGTTACAAAAGCCTTCGGACGCCAGGGGGCGCTCTGTACCAGGACTGCTGAAGCTCTCTTGGATATTTGTCTCACTGGGTCTCACATAGTCCAAAATATTCCGTGTGTCTAAGGATAAACTTTTATTTGACTTGTTTTTTTTGTATTTGTTACGATGAGACGCACCTGAAAACCAAAATGCTGTTTTTTCTACTGCTTAAAAAAAAAAAGGCACAAGCTGACGTGTACAGGTTGTTGTTTGAATTATTTTATTGCTTAAGTTTCAGATGACGCCATTCCGGAAATGGATTCCAACGTCTTCTGTTTTTTATTATTGCGTGTTTTGAAAAGCTGATTTTAATTTAAATATCATTGAGGTTTTTTTTAATGAGGTTTATTCTTTTTTTGTAACGATGGTACGACGTGTCTGTGTTGGTTGTTTTCTTGTGGTAGAAGGGGTAGACTGAAGAAGCCGGGAGGTTCCCTGAAGATCGGGTCGACTCTTTGGAGCAGCTGTCACGTGACGCCTGTGGGAATCAGCCTGATTTTACTGTAGATGTTGCGTACTGCATGAAACAAGTGAAGCTGTTGTTTAGCCTGTGCTGTAGTTCAACTAGAATTAAATTATGACGTTGAAAACCACAGAATCGCTGTTTGTTTCCCTTCGTGATAGTGAATCTGTCAAGTATCTGAACTTTGCTGTGAATTTTTAACTTTTTATTGGCAGAGAATCAACAAGAATTTAAACAAGTCAACTGATTAAGTATTTTATCTTGATTAATCACACGTTTTGTCTCTCGTTTACACGACAACGTTATGCTTTGTTTTCAGTCGCCGTTTTCAAATAGTTCCACGTGCACACGAGAGCGCAGGAAGGAACGCTGTAGTAGAAGGGTGTGGTCTGCCTGTGGTGGGGAGGGAGGCTCTCTGCATCCTCTGTGACTTGACTTACTCCGTCAGTAACTCGATTCACAGTGAGAGTGAATAACTTTGGTCTCATCTGAACGAACATTCAAGAGACCTTTTCTTCATACGTCGCTGCCAAAAGACTTTGTTTATGTTTTCCCGATTTCCCCAATTAAAGGGTGGGACAAGAGTCATAATAACAGAAATGTTTCCTCTTTCAGGTTTACCGAGCTTTTTCTACGAGTCGCCACAACAAGTCATCCTCCTCTGTCTCTCCGTCCTCTGCATCTTCTTCTCTCACACCAACTATCTGCATATCCTCTATTACCACATCATGAACCTCCTCTTTGTTCTTCCTCTCTGCCTCCTGCCTGGTGGCTCCATCTTCAGCATCCTTCTACCAACATATCCTCTGTCCCTCCTCTGCACATGTCCAAACCATCTCAATCTGGTCTCTCTGACTGTGTCTCCAAACATCCGATCTGCTCGTTCCTCATCCAAAGAGAATCTCAGCATCTTTAACTCGGCCTCCTCCAGCTCGGCCTCCTGTCTTTTGGTCAGTTCTGCCGTCTCCATACCAAACAACCCTGCTGGTCTCACTACCCTCCTGTAAACCTTCCCTTCACTTTTGTCACAGATCACTGCTGACACTCGTCTCCACCCTGCCTGCTCTCTCTTCTTCACCTCTTTACCAAACTCCCCGTCGCTCTGAACACTTGAACCTGAGTATTTAAACTCATGGACCTTCTCCACCTCTCCTCCCTGTAACCTCACTGTTCCACCTGCCTCCCTTTCATTCACACACATGTATTCTGTCCTGCTACGACTGACTTTCATTGCTCTTCTGTCCAGTTCAGACCACCCCCTCTCCACGTTTTCCTCCACCTGCTCCCTGCTCTCACTACAGATCACAGTGTCATCTGCAAACATCATCGTCCCAGAGATTCCTGCTTGACCTCATTTGTCCAGTTCATCCCAACCACACAGAGTCTGTCTCAACCTCTTCCTGAAGTCCTCACAGCAGTCTTCCTTTTTCAGCTTCCACCATTTGATCCTCTGCGCCGCCTTTGCTCTTTTCCTCTTCCTCACCACCGGATTCATCCTACACACTAACATCCGATGCTGTCTGGATACACACTCTGCTGTCAATACCTTCTCCGGTTTCCAATCTCTTTCAGATTGCATTGTCTCCACAAAACGTAGTCCACCTGTGTTCTCCTGCTTCCAGTCTTGTATGTCACCCTGTGTTCTTCCCTCTTTTGGAACTAGGTATTCACCACAGCCATTTCCACTGCCGTCTGTCCTTCCAGATTTCTTGCCTTGACACAAAACCTGGCCGTCACTTCTGTTCCCTTCACCAACATGACCATTGAAGTCTGCTCCAATCACCTCTCTCTCCTCCCTGGGAAAACTCCACCACTTCATGTAACTCGCTCCAGAATTTCTCTTCCTCTTCCATCTTACAGGCAACTTGTGGGGCAGAACCACCACATTTATCATCACAGCTTCGATTTCTAGCTTCACCCTCATGACCCTCTCAGTTTCACATCGGAACTAGACAGCACTCAAAGAGTGCAACATTCTGCCAATGCAGCTAAATGCCCGAAATCATACTTTCCTTTTGCATATAATTATCTCCAATGACCTTTGACCTTTCAAGCTCAAATTTCAGTGCGAACTAATTTCTCAGCCTCCTACCAGGATGTAGGATTGACCTCGACCCGCCTCGGTGTGTGGACCGACAGTTTGTGTTTACGTGTTGCCCCCTAAAGATAAAGATAATCTGTAGACGTAATTGCAGTGGACCCGGTCTAAAAATTATGTTTTAATTTTCATTTAATTTTAATTTTGACACCAAACGGACGTGGAAACATGTAACTGTAAATACAATAGATGTTTCTGATGTTAAATTTTGAATTTTATACACTGCCGAGCAGTTTAGCTCTTTAAAAATGAAATGTCAAATGCTGTTTTGATTTTAATATGGTCCTAAAATGCCCATACAAGTATGGGAAAATGCAAATTTAAATTGGATTATTGGCTTTTTATTTGCAATTTTTACTTAAACGTCCAACGTGTATGTTGAAAATTGTAATGGTGTCATAGATTTCCATTTTGATTTTAAAATTTAAAGCGCTGCATAAAGGCTTCTGTAACCTTAAGCCTGAATTGCTGATGAGATGACACAAAACAGAAAAAAATATTAGTGTGATGAAGAATGAAAAACATCTGCTTCCATATACTGTAAATGATATGGCAGGTGAGAGCGCAACAGGAGAATGAATATTCCTACAGTACCTGAAGGCAGCTCCTGTGGGTGGCCTTGCTTCTGAGCGTTTGATTTCCTCCAATGGCCACTAGATGGTGACCCAGGGAAGCTCAGACTGTAACACATCTACAAACGTTCACTTCTCATAAAATCCCCTTAACTGAATCCAATTACAAAGTGTTCTTGTCGTCGATCCGTCATCTGATTGAGGTTGATTGACACGTGATTCAGCCAATCAGTCTTCTTTATTTTACATAATGACACCAAGGGCACCCTTCCGATCAAACAAAACTTCCTCTGTCTGGCTCACTGAAGTCTCAGTAACAAGTTAACCGGAAGACTCCGCCCACCTTGAGGGAAGGAGGAGTGGAGACCAGCCCTTCAGTTTGGGATTTGGGTTCAAATTTAGCAGGATAATTATAGGCAGCAGCTGGTGACAGCGGGGAGTCCCCTCATCCCTTCGCACTCCAACACTCCCAGCGCTCCCTTCTGTAGGTTTCCATCATCAGCTGGCTGCCTTCCAGGTTCTGGAAGTTCACCAAACTTTCAAGGGCACTCTGGCCTTGAAAATCCAACTTTGACAGGACAAAGCGACGTTAGCTAACGCGGTTCATGTTTACAACAGTTTCAGACCTTTTTGTTCACGTGTCCAAATGTAAACCAGATCTGTTCGTTGGACACTTCGTGAAGGCTTATCAGCTAAGCACAAGCAGCAGTTGTGGATGTGCCTTTTATTGGCTGTGGAGATCAGGTGAATGAGGTCCTCCTCCGCGTCACAGTGGTCCAGTGGTTAGCGCTGTCGCCTCACAGCAAGAAGGTCCTGGGTTCGATTCTGGGTCAGGACGTTTCTGTGTGGAGTTTGCATGTTCTCCCTGTGTCTGCGTTCTCTGGCTTCCTCCCACATTCCAAAAATATGCAAACTGGGGGTTAATTGGTCACTCTGAATTGTCCGTAGGTGTGAATGTGAGTGTGGATGGTTGTTTGTCTCTATATGTCAGCCCTGCGATGAACTGGCGACTCGTCCAGGGTGACCCCGCCTTCGCCCCAAGATGCTGAGATAGGCTCCAATGCCCCCCCTGCGACCCCTAACGGGATAAGCGGTAGAAAATGAATGTTCTTGCTGGTACAAAATAGTTAGCTCATATACAGCCAAATTCCCCACATTTGACACAAAAATGAATCTAAAACATGTTGAAGTGGATATTAATCTGTAATTGTTTATGTTTATAGATGACAAAGTTAAATATTACATATCTCACATCATGCCATGCTGGACATAATATTTTGTTCACTTTTGCTGCTTTTCATGTTCCAGAATGCCATCAATGAATAAAAAATGTCACTAATGTTTGTTCTACTATTGTTTTGTTAAAAACAATTATGGTTTCTGTAGCTAATTATTATTTTTGTATTGATTTATAGTGGCAACCATGAGTCAAGAGGTGACACATCCGGCTGTTTACATATTTTCTCATTGTTTAGCTTTACAGTCAGCGAAACATTGGGATTCAATGTTTACATTTAATATTTCGGTCCCGCTAATACTACAACGTTCTGTTTCATTTTCAGTTGCTGCTTTCAAACAATTCAATGTGCAGACGGCAACGTTTCGAAAACGTTCTCCGTGCACACGAGACCACAGGATACACCGGAAATGCTGTAGTACACAGGCCAGGCCAGTAGTTGGCGGTGTGATTTTGTGATTAACTAAACCACGCGCATGCGTAGCGACAATTTTTTCTCGGCGCAATGAAAAAAAACGAGGCTACTACAGCGAGTGAAAACAACTTACTGGAACTTAGTGCATGTGCCTGTTTTCAAAATATTGCTTTATTTTCCCCGTGTACATGGAAACGGAAACGGGGGCGTTTTCATTTCTTTACACTCTGGAGCCCGTTTCCGTATTGTTCTGTTCTCAAGCACTACAAACGTCGTTCAGCAAAAACGCCACTAAAATTTTGCGTTTTCACCCAAACTCTCAACATGTTAATTCAATATTTAATCTTTAACGCCTTTATCTATTAAACATTGTAACAATATCATATTCGTGTCCTTTTTAATATAGTTTAGGAGATTTTTTGCATCAAATGTGAAGAAAGTCAGCTGAATATTTTCAAATACACCTGCAAGAAAAATCTGACCAAATTTTTACAGCTGGCACCCCATAATTGTTCATGCTGGCTTCCTTCTGTGCGGTGATAAGAAAATAAAATTGCCCCTACATATTATTGGTCCACCTGATTTGATCAAATTCAGACTATCGTGGCTAACACAGTTTGCAGCCGCAGCGACTTCGTTTAGATGTCTACCCAGAGGCCTGGGGACACCAAAAAAGTCCAAACCTGGAGGGAAGGATTAATACACGAGTGGAAAGGTGATGGAGGAATAGATGGGAGGGGGGTTTCCACTGCTTTTAATACACTCCCCTCCCAAAGAGGAGCAGGAGTCAGTTTACCTCGTGGTATATTTAGCAGTTAGAGGACTCAGAGAAGCTGCGACCCAGGCCACTCTTCGTCCATCTCACTTATTATCTAGGATATCCATTTATTAACGCTCATTGACTGATGGCAGGTTTGCAGGCAGCTCCGTCTTTCTGCAGGTCTTCAGAAGTCCAAACCGGACAGTTTTCCACGTGAGTGTATTTATTGCCCAGCCTATAAAATCT
>KV751389.1:682870-730095 GCA_001698575.1 Mola mola | reverse complement strand
TTTTAGCCTGACTACCCCCCTCCTCCGAATTCATCTTCCCTCCCCTCCTCTCCCAGCTGGGTGGAGTCTGACCAGTTTCAGGATCATCCTCAGGCTGTAGACGACTGATCTGGAACTTCTGTCCTCCTTCTTTCTCCCTTCAGAGGAGGTTTCTAGTCCTCAACCTTGACCTTCCTTTCTTCTCTTTGGATTCTTGGATGCCCCAACTTTCATTGTTTTTTTTCCCTGGTTTGACGTTTCTTCAAAATTCCAAGGTTCCGCTGTTAACGGCACCGTATCACTCTGCAGCTTACCTTTCATCTCTGCCCACCCTCCGCTTAGTAGTCCTTTCTTTCCCTTTACATTTGGACCAGTGAATTCTAACAACCAACCGACAAGCAAGCATGACGGACAAGCCGGGCATGCCGACTGGAGGCGGAGATGACGCGGGAAGCATCATGGTGTTGCTGGAGCGCGTGGCGGGCCTCATGGACAGCGTCCAGGCCACCCAGCAGCGCATGGAGGAGCGTCAGCTGGAGCTGGAGAACACAGTAAAGACCATCCAGGCGGACGTGGTCAAGCTGGCCAACGACCACGCCAACACTAGCTCCACCGTCGACCGCCTGCTGGAGAAGACACGCAAGGTCAGCTGCCACATCAAAGATGTCAGAGTGCGTGTGGAGAACCAGAACATCAGGGTGAAGAAGGTGGAGGCCACCCAGGGCGACCTCCTGGCCAAGAACAAGTTCAGGGTGGTCATTTATCAGGTACAACGCAGCGTTGCAAAGACTCATGTTCCAATGTCAGCCGTTTCTTGATGCATCTTAGGTTTTTTACAACCAGAGAGCAAGAACTGTGTCTTAGAGGTTATTTGTCCACATTCTTGTATTGGGGCAGTGGAGTGTTTGCCTTCTTCTAACCTACAGTTACATGACTAGTCATGACTCATTTCTACTCAGGCTTCCAAGACACCAGGTCTGAAACTGATTCCATGGGAAGAAACAAACACAATCCCAATCCAGACACAAACTCTACCCTACCTGACCAAACTGGACTCATCACAATTCAACTCACAACCGCACAAAGTGGATCACTTATGTATTTGTGACTCAATAACTGTATAGATACTATATAAAACACGCTTCTGCTTCCTGTCATTGACGGACTCCATAGACACCACTGGTCACGCACTGAAGGGGAAATGTTTTCCGATGTTTCCGAAAGAAAAACAGATTTAAATTTCAGCTGTAGACAAGCTGAACTACGTGGCTGAAGTTGGTGTTGGAAAGGTCTGAGAGGTCGAGGATGAAGCCGTGTTACAGACTCATGTCAGAGACAGAAAACAGACGACCAGTTTCAGCAGAACTGTTTCTATTCGAACACTGAAAAGACTCTGTAGTCAGTCTTGTACTCGTTCTCAATGTCTGTTTCATTGCACAGCAGGATGCCTTAAAAAGGCTGTGAAAAAATGAACAAGACTGTAAAGACACATGAAATTTTCAGAAGGATGTTGTGGAAAGTTGCTGAACAGCTTGTGAAACTCCGGTTAAGAGATCTGCAGTGAAGATCTTTACTGATCCCCAAGTAGACAGCTGTGCCACTTCAACATTTACAAACTGCTTTAGCTGACCAACATCTGAGTCCCTTCTGGGGGGTTGAAATAGCATCAGGCGCACACACCCGCACACACACACGTGGCTTAATTTTACTTCCTTGGCCTTTGCAGTCAGCAGCTGCAACGAGATGTCATCCTATTTTAGCTCTGGGTAAACGTCAGTGCGCTGAAAGGCTACACCACCGATCTGGAGCTCATAGAGAGGGCGCTAACTCAAATATACAATTTCTGAATGGTTATTTGACTTCAAAACATTGGTTCCAAACCATTTCTGAAACCCTGTCTAGTCCCCTCTCAATAACACTGAAGGCAAATCTGAGTGAATATTATATTATTGACCGATACTACAGAGAATGTGCGAGTTTAGACTACACAATTTTAAACAGTTGAAAATTCTCTTTGGCACAGCAAAAGCTGGACTTTCCAACCATTTATCCAATTCTTTTATTTCAAACATTTATCCGTTACTTTTGGCTTGTGTTCATGCTTTCCCTGTTGCAATAATGCTTAAATAATTGATGCAACTAGCTGAATAATTGTTTTCGACAAAACATCCATTGCTGCTCTCCCTGCCTTGACTTTTCCATGAAGGGACATGGAAGGGCAAAGGGCTCACCGACCGGCGCTGTAGATAAAAATAGTAGATCTAATCTAGTTTTTTTTAATGTTTTGGCATATTAGTTTTACTCTGTTATTGATTGTTGTTGTTTCTAAACTGTGGTCTTATTTATTGAGATGGTTGACTCTTAAATCGCACTATTGTTACTTAGTTTTACTTACTCAAGATATTTTCAACTTGGACAGTTTTCTAATTTCAGTCTATGTTTACATATTAAGTCTGATTCTCAAAATGTAGTGTTCTCTTACAAAGAGGCCCCGGTTGGGATCGGCGCTGTTAAAAAAACGACATCATCAGGATTGGGGGCAGTTGAGTGCTGTTTTTTGTCAACAGTGAGCTTCAGCAAACCAGCCTAATGCAGCTGATATGTTGTTGCTCTACAAGTATGGACATAAAGAGACTTTTCCACCGGAGTTAGAACTGATTTATCACCACACTAGTCACCATTGAAGGCAGCTGCTTGACAAGTTAAGGTGCAGACAGCCAACAAGGATATTGTTGAATATTTCATCAGAAGGTTTCAGAGTTTGGGCATGAAAACAGCCCAAACAGGTTCATCTTGTCTCCGGTGGAAATATTATGTTTCAACTGTGCAGCGTCCTACAGTCTTCCTCAAAACCGTCAAGGGATGTTGCCATGACATGTCCTTCCAGTTGTTCTTATGGGAGCCTGGCCACGCCCCCTGCCACATCCCAGGTGTGGTCCATCGTGTACACTGTCCTTTCTGGCCCTCAGTAGCCTCCCTGACCCCACAGTGTCACTTGTTGCTCTCTGAGTGGATCGCAGTCCATGATGAGGTTCTCCCGTTTGTAGTGGTCTGATCTAGCTGATATGACGTTTTCCTGTTCACCTCAGAAGGGAGAATCTCATCACGGACTGGGAAAAGGTCAAAGTCATCCACACAGAGAGCAACAAGTAACGCCATTGGTTCAGGGATCCTTTTGAAATTTGGAAGTGGACCCAGTGGAACGTGAACTGGGACGAGGGGGTGTACATGATGGACCACACCTGGGATGCTGCCAACGGCAGGGGGCGCAGCCACACCCTCAAAAGGAACAGCTGACACTTTTGAGGAAGACTGCAGAATGCTGCGCAGTCAAAACATGTGAAGGTAAAAATAAAAGGCGCCTTAGAAATTATTTTCTGCCCATAAAGAAAATATGAAAATCCAACTTTAACATCAAGCATCACAACAAAGGTATCATACAAGTTAGCGTGTTAGCTAACCTGCTGACACGGACTAAAAGTGAGATCAGCTCTGTTACCTACAGAGTCGGGTTCCAATGGGGCCAGTGAGCCAGCACGAAGATACAAGCCCACAAGGACCCTGTGATTGGCTCACTGCAGCTGCACACCAGTGTTGCCATGTTCATCTCCATGTTTATTTCAGGCCTGTGACGGGACACAAACCGATCCCTGCGTCCCGTCTCGTCTCTTAGTCACTCCTTTCCTGTTAATCAGTTCGTTGAGTTGATTTCGTCGGAAGTATTTTGACAAGAGATGAACAGTTTCAGTTTAATATCAGCTGTTTCCAGCTTTTTCAGGATTTTGAACAAAAGAGACAACTTGAAGATGCCTCCTTGGAATCTGGAAAACAGGAGGATGAAGCATTTCGCTATTTTTGACACTTAGCCAAACAATCATGAGGAGATGAGGAGATGAAAAATAACTGGTAGCGTTGTGAACTGTGAGCAGCAGAGTCACCTATCTGATACCTCAGATCCTGGACTGCCTGGGAGGTTGATTATTGCGGCTAACGGCTAACATTATTACAGCTGACCTCCACAAACATCCACCAAATGAAGGTTGTCATAACTCTAACGTTGTGCTGGGAAAGTGACACCAAACGAGTACCACGTAGCTGTGACCATCACCCAATGGTGAACAGGCCCGGAAATAAAAGCAATGATTAAATCAGCACCGTTGTACTCCACTGAGGAGTCCAGTTAGCAGAGTGCTGCGTGGCTACTGTACTGTAAGTGACTGTGCCAGCTGAGTGCTGACGGACCAGGTTATTCTGAGTCCGAACGGCCACCATCTCCTAATATAGATGTCTGCACTCTCAGCCTCCCTCTTGCTCTGGATTAGCTAATGTGGATCTGCCGGATGAGGGTTATAAATCATCCCATTAGCTGCTAGCTCTAGACTGATGGAGGAAAAGCTCTTTTCTGACTGGCAAATATTCCAGGGAGTTGGAAGGAAAAGGCAAGGGTACAAATTTTAGAATTCTTTTAACTGGGTGTTGAACCTCAGTACAGATGAGGAAACTGTAAAAGTAGGAATGCGATTTCAAAGAGCAAAGGACCAAATTTTGGCATCACTACTGATGATAGGAAAGAGACAATCTTCCACACTAACTTCTCTCTTATGATGTCGTCAAACATCACAGTAACAGCAAGGGGTGGAGTTTTCAAAAGATTCCCTTGTTTTTAGGTTACGGTTAGCATTTAAAGGATGGCTCTGAATACAGCAACACAGCCCCTCAGATTGCATTTATCCCTCTGCTCTGTCATGTTAGTGGTTAGCTGTTTTGCTATGGTGGATAAGCTAAAATTCAATTTCAGTGAGTTGGAGCCATTAATTGTATTGGTGGAAGTGAAGATATATACTGACATATGGGGAAATTTAATGCTTTAATAATCACCACCAGGCTACCGCTGGTACCTGGTTTGTTTTAGCTTCCCTAAAAGTAACAGTTTGGGGACATAACTGTTGTTTTTTTTTTTTTGCACATATTCACAGTCCTCTAACAACAACGATGCTGCCATTTTTGCCAATTATCTTTGAAGTTAGGACAGGTTCTACAACATCCAAAATTAGGGAACCCCCCAGTAAGGATCGTTCAGTATTAGCATAATTCCTAGTCTATGATGAGACGCAGGTAAGAAACATACCAAAAACCTTAAATGTCATCCTAAACTGTCTCAAAGGGATTTCAGACTGAAGCACTGTCCGTCACGAGGTACCTTATGAAGCCATTAGCATTCTACAAATTAGTTTTCCTAACAGGGGTTCATTCACCTTCGTGGACTTGATTATCTGTGACTGATCCAAAAATCTCAAATTTCTCAGAGGGAGACAAAATGGCTCTAAATCGCTCTGTTTCCAGCTCAGTTCCAAACTCTTGTCTACAGGAGTAGAAGTGGCAAACATGCCTCATCCCATGACTGGTAACCTTTTACTTAGCTTCTGCTAGTTTCACGGATCGCGTGAATGAGTGGGGTGGTGTGGTCATGACTCATGAATCACGTCTGCAGGAATCTGGGTCAGTTTGTAGCTTCTGCCTCAACATTTTTGCTCCAGTTCGTGTTTGGTGTAACCTGATCTCTCACTCGCAGATTGATGCATGCTGTGACTTGGCACGAAGCTGCTCCATGATATGTTTAGCTTCCTGCAGCTGAGCTGCATAAACAGCTGCTGCAGTTTATTAATGAAGGCAGGATCAAGGCTTGCACACAAACATATGTCAACCTGAGACAGATTAAAACCTGACATCAACTATTAAACACTATCTTAGGAACAAAATTCTCATATCAAAACCACGGCATGTTTTTTTTCCTGATCATTTAAACGTGATGTGCTCCCTGTTCACCCTTTGTTGTACTCTTCTTCCTCAGGGTGACCAAGAGGTGAAGGCCATTACACCAAGACATGAGCCAGCAGAACCCAGCAGCAACACCGGTGCCAGAGCTGAGGTGGAACCAGACAAATTTGAACTCCCTCCAGAGTCGGATGAGGAGTACATGGTGGTGGAGGAGGCAGACTCTTCCTCAGCCAGCCGTGTGAAGAAGACTGGGCTGACGCGCATTGAGAGCTTCAAAGCCACCTTCTCCAGGGAGAACATGAGCAAGACCCGCGAGAACCTGGGCACCAAGGTCAACAAGCTGGGAGAACGCATTGTAACGGCCGAGAGGCGCGAGAAGATCCGCCAGTCCGGTGAGCGGCTGAAGCATTCAGGTGAGAGGCTGAGGGAGACCATCACCAAGAGCGTCCCCGCCAAGCTCAACCTGAAGAAGGAGAGGACTGTGGCGGAGGGCCAGGAAGGAGCCGAGGGTGCCACTGAAGGAGCCGTTCCCATCCCCCCTCCGAAGGGCCGCAAGGGCACCCAAGGCGCCGCCAAGGCGCTTAACGATGAGGGCAAGGCAGAGGAGTCGGAGGTGCCGATGTACGACATGAAGCAGCTATCGTAGACACTCACAAGATCTGGGCCGTTTTGCTTTGGACCCCTGAGACCACAAAGAGGGCACGAACTAGAGAAGTTTTTAGGATCAAGCGGAGCTGCAAGAGTGCATTTTAATATTTGTTTGAATGTTGCTGAAGAAAGTGAGCAAGCAAAGGCCGATCACAGATCCAATCGGAACATCACAGTGAAAGAGATGCAGTTAAGTGTGTTCTGGATGTTTTTTTTAATCAAATTTCTGTTTTGTGTTCAAGAAACAATACCATTGGGACAATACACGACAAAGCTTTCAGGGTTCAGAACTTTTCTCATCGTCAACCTGCTGATGTTCACTTGTGTTTGCATGTTGTTGAGATTGCAAGTTCGGATGATAAAGATACAAAAGTGTTATCGTACGTTTGGTTCTGTAAAATGTTTGGAGGGAGAAAATGATCAAGAGTTCTGTGGTTATTATACATGCAATTTAGGGGCAAAAACTGGCAGTGCTGATCGACTTGGACTAAAGTGGACTTTGAATAGGTTCTGTCGAGGTCTTCGTGATCCTGAAGGTCTGGAGGTGTATAACATACACTCACACAGGAGAAAGGAGAAGTGACTAGACCCCTGGGTGGAGTCCTGATCACCCGTGAAGATAAAAAGAGCTGCGTAAACATGCAGTAAATCACTGATAAGTTACTGAGTTCTGGTTCTAAATAAGATTGTAGGAAGACGAGTGAAACAAGACAGCATGTAAGAGCCCCAGAACAATAATTTCTATCGTATTCAGTTGTAGCGTGTTTGCCTGTGGTGCTTTAGTAGGAAAGAAGTCTTGCAGATTCAGTATGAAGTGACATTGGACTAGTAAGTGGTAAAAATATTCCAAAATGGGAAACATTTACCAATAAGATCAACATTTCTGATTACTCATGAGTAGATGAATTTTGGAGTCTTAAACTACCAACCAGGGATCATTTATTTGGCTTTTGAGCAAAGCTGCAAAATTGCCGCATTAAAACTGATATTTACACTTAGCAATCCAAACTGAAAAGGAGCCCCTCCTGGAGAGCCTGGGTGAGTCCCTCAGCCGGCAGCAGAGCTTCAGCGCTGTGAGCTATTACCCCCCTTCTGATTGCTTCCATTTCTCACACTTAAATGTTTCTCTCGAAAATTAAAGACACAAGTCAAAGTTTTTAAATGATCATTTCTTCTTTTTTCAAAAATTTAATCAAATCTATATCAGCCATCTGAAAAAGTAGCTTCCCCCCATAACCAATAACTGGTCAGGCTGGGTGAGATTTGTGAAGAGCCTCTTTCATCGGTGTGGAGCAATTTTGTCCCACTCTTCCTTGCAGAATAGTTTTATTCAGCCACATTGAGGTGTTTTCCAGCCTAAACTGTGTGTTTACGGTCTTTAAGCATCTTGTTTCATCAGTCATGGACCGTGGTCCAGGTTCTGAAGCAGCAAACAGCCCCAGAACTTCTCACTACCATCACCATGTTCCACCGTTGCTGTGATGTTCTCACTGTGTGACACTGCATCAGCTTCCCACCACACGGAACCGGACTCATGTCTTCCAGAAGATTATCCCAACAGTCTTCATGCTCATCCAGACGCTTTAGTCGAATGTGAGAAAAGCCGTTGGGTTCTTTCTGGTCAGCAGTGGTTTGTGCTTTGCAGTCTTATTGTGGAATCATGACCTTTGGCTTTAGCTGAGGCACATGTGCCCTGCAGGTCTTTAGATGTTCTTCAGGAAGCGGTCAAATACTTTTTTCACTGTGGTAACAGCGCCGACAGAACGTGTCACGGCGACTTCATACCTACTGTAGCTGCTAACGCAGCGTAGCAAGAAAACAGTCAAACATGTCTGCAAACTCAGGAGACACCATGAGGTCCAGGAGACACTTAGTGTCCGAGATCGTCCGCCACGTATCCGTAAAGGATTGCTCTTCGTTGCCCATTTGTTTCTTACAGAGTGCTGGCTTGCTGTATAAAATCATGTGGGAAGTGTGAATTAACTTCTCTCTTTAAGTGCCGTCGTCATGAAAATGCTCTGGTTAACATGTTAACCTGTCAAAATGCTGCTTTTCATAATCGCCTTCATTCTGGTAATGATTCCTTTTGTGAAAGCGCCCGGTCAAAATCCATATTTTATTGTACTTTATCAGTAAAAAGAAAAGTTTGTTTTTGACAAATAAATCAGTGTGAAAATGCATTTTAATAATGTGTAAAGACAAGTGTACTGTTGAATGGCACGCTGGGCTTTCCTAAACTCCCGTACTTAAGTGGGGATCAGCCGGCGGCCCGAAGAGACTTCACTGTGGCGGGGATGTCGGCTCGGCTCGAGTCAAATGTTTGACGTTTCCACCTGACAGCAGTGACAAATATTCTGCGGGAAATCTTTCAATGTGTTGCCATTTTTACAGCTTTGCTGGCGTTTTTTGCATTTGTAAGCGAGTGACTGCATGGCTGTCGGACGTGACATTAAAGCAGGTTTGTGTTTGTCATGGTGAGAAAATAAAAGTTCACATGAATAGTTTCTGTAGCGAAAAGTGAAACGTGTTCTTTCATATCAACAATTAACATGTATTTCAATGTCAACAACAAAAAAAAATTAAATTATACAATTTCAAACTCATAAGAAGGATGTGAAAAATTTAATTCTGATTCTTTACCTTTTTTCTTTTTATATTTTTGTTAGAATATTGAGAATCATTTTTCTCCCTTGGAATTCTGTGAAAAACTCAAAACTCAAACTAAATTATTCAAATTTGTCCCCAATCCTCTTCCGTATTATAGTACTCATCTAAAGGATGACAGCAGTTTTTCCTGGTTTATTTTTAAATCTGTATTTATCAGAAGTGAAGTTCGTGTGGATCCATGTGTTGTGTAATTAACGGAGGACCTGAGGGGACACAGTTGAGCTTTTATCATTTTATTATATATTAATTTTCATACATGATTTATTATTACTTATTGGTTTTATAATTTTATTGTTGATTTTTCTCTATTTTTTAGTACTTTATTATTTAATACTTACAGTCAGTACTTAGGTATTAACGCTTACCCAATTTTACTTTTTTCATCATTAAATATCTTAACACAAAATTATATTCCAAATTTTTTCATAGATTTTTCTTTAAATCAATTTTCACTTACTGTTGTTTTTCATTTTCATTTATTTTAACAAATTTTAACTACTCTAATTATAACTTTTATTTAATTTTTTTTTATACTAAAAATGTTTTATGTGAAATTATATTGTTTTAGTTTACATATTTACGATAAAGTTTGTAAAATTTTTTAAAATCACTCATTTTTTTAATCTTCATAAATCGAACACGGACTAACCATAGGTGGGGCCTCAGTCAGTTAGGCGCCACGTCGGTCCCATCCCGCCCTTTCCAGGTAAAGGCCGTGGATGTAAACTCCACCCACTTCCTCTGGGGACGGAGCCAGGACGTGCTCCCTCATCATCTTGGTGACGTCATTGCTCAGGACGACAGTATCTGAGGCCGAGACCCTGGAGAGGATAGAGCGCGTCGTGTCCTGGCCCATGGCGGTCAAAAAACCCTGCAAGAAAAGAAAATACACACTCAAACTCAAATCTGATTGGATGAGATTGAGGCATACGTTTTTAAGGTGTCATGTGAACCAACCAGTGGGTTGAAGAAGCCAGTGAGCCAGAACTGATTCGGTCTGCTGGTTCCTCTCCAGCAGCTCGCTGAACCGGAAGCCGAGCCGCAGCCACAGCCGGGGGATCTGAGCATCGCACAGTTTCCTCCGACATGATGACGGTGCCTTCAGGAACACAAATGACGTCGAGTAACCAGCCCTTAGTGCTGTGTGTGTGTGTGTGTGTGTGTGTCTGTACGGTCTGACCATCAATGGTCAGTTTAAGGTCACTGAGCGTGCTCCGTACACTGCTGATGACTCGCTGCATGCGGTCCACTTCCTGTCGCAGGAAGATGTTCACTGGCTGAAGCGGTCCCATCTTCTGCAGCTGACCTTTTAAAACACTCAACATTTCTGCAGAAACAAACTCAACACGTGGCCGCAGTAGCGTGTTACACACAACCAGAGTTGTCCCTAAGACTTTACATGTCAAACATGTCTGACTGGTCAGGTTTTGCCCATCTTTAACTAATAGGCGAATCATTTATTGATTTTCTTGCTCATTGATCCACATTCTAATTTGCAATGTTGGCTTATATGTCCATCCACACCAAACAAACGTTAGCTGTGTTGCATCAAACAAAGGCTACCTGTTAATGTTAGCTACCTCTGTCAAGCGTGCGGTAACTGTCAAACAAGAAAACTTGAAAACGTCAAAGTATCTGCAGTGCCAGCCTGGCCTGGTGCGACCCACTCTGGTTCCAGACTTCACCTGACCCACCTCATGCAGGCTTCCCTGGTCTCCGCGGCCCCACCTCCACTGTCCTTTGGTTGGATGCCGATGACTGTGGTGAGAGTCTCACCACCAGGCCAGGTTGGTCTGGTAGGTGATGTCTGCATTGCGTTGGACCCCGAGAACCTGCAACAAGGAAGATAAAGGCTTAAAGGCCGTCATCACAATGACCCAGCATGTAGCACCGCCAACTCAAGTTCACTCCCCTCTTTGAGTTCAGATGGTCCTGCAGCAACTGCACACTGGACATAAAATCTACCTGACTCAACGCGTAGGGGATGTTCGAACAGAGAGAACCAAACTTTACGACCCTCCTGACCAAACACAAGGAGGAATATAAACAGAAAGTCATACTTCTTTGAGTGACTTGCTTCCAGGAAGTCAGTCTTCTATGTTTTGCCATCGAGCTTAAGTTGAACATTCATATTTTGTGGTATTCTTTTAAAATTGAGCCAACTAAGAAGACGCTGATGGTGATAATTTGGACGGTTTTTTTGCACCTGGAAGGTGGTGTGCAGGAAGGCCACGGCGATCACCAGAGGTTTCCACTGAGGACCATCTCTGATCTCTAACTGAGCCTGAGTGACTCCACTGAAAGTCTTTTTCAGACCCACTTTCATGCCTCATGAAGACAGACAAGCAGAGAAACAAAACGCTGTCCTCTATACAAATACAAACAGGAGGATATGTCACATAAATTAGCCACGCTAACATCACTCATACAGCAGTTGAGGATATCAAAAACAATTAATGAGCAGCACGAAGTCTGAGTAACAGAGGAACATGTGGTCTGACAACCACACAGCTTTCGGCCATTTTGCCTTCGTTCAACATCCATCGGCCTCAGCGGCCATTTTGACTCTCTTATACACAAACACACACAGATGTATATAAATGTATATGACTGTTTACGTCCTAGATGAGGCTTTGTGTGTTTCTTTTCCTTTATTGTTCAGTCTTGAATAAATACTTTTGGATAAACACGCCGTGTGTTTAATGTTGCACAAGATGAATTTTTCCAACCTCGACACCATCAAGACTCCAACCAGCTGTTGATGAAGGAAGGTTGGTCGTAATTATTTAGTTAATTATTAAGCATAATTCTAAATTCACAGTTTGGTAGATTTCATGAGACTGATTAATTCAATCTTTTCCTTTCTTTAAGGGTGGAGCCAAGAGGTGATCTAATGTAAATTAGATCTTATTATTCCAATCATCATTAATTATCTATGATAACTATCAATTAGTTTTTGTAACCAGGTTCAACCATTAAAGTTGTCGTCTTGTGTTGTTAACAGAAATGGTCTGTGCGAGCAGCCACACTGTCAACATACCTGAGCCCCAACAGCTAACATAAAAGTCATAAAAGGCATGAAATACAAAACAGATTTAAGGTACAAATAACATTAAGGACTTTAACAAATTGACAGGCGGACGCTGAAGCGGTCTGTTGTGGTGAAGAGAGAGCTGAGACTCAATTTACAGGTCAATCTACGTCCCAACTCTCACCTATGGTCACGAGCTCTGGGTAGTGACCGAAAGAACGAGATCAGAATACGAGCGGCCGAAATGAGCTTCCTTCGCAGGGTGGCTGGGCTCAGCCTTAGAGATAGGGTGAGGAGCTCGGACATCCGGGAGGAGACCCCGGGGCAGACCGAGGACACGCCGGAGAGATTATATCTCTCGGCCGGCTTGGGAACGTCTCGGTGTCCCCCCGGAGGAGTTGGTGGAGAGGAGCATCTGGATCTCCCTGCTCAGGCTGTTGCCCCCGCGACCCGGACCAAATACAAAACAGATTTAAGGTACAAATAACATTAAGGACTTTAACAAATTGACAGGCGGACGCTGAAGCGGTCTGTTGTGGTGAAGAGAGAGCTGAGACTCAATTTACAGGTCAATCTACGTCCCAACTCTCACCTATGGTCACGAGCTCTGGGTAGTGACCGAAAGAACGAGATCAGAATACGAGCGGCCGAAATGAGCTTCCTTCGCAGGGTGGCTGGGCTCAGCCTTAGAGATAGGGTGAGGAGCTCGGACATCCGGGAGGAGACCCCGGGGCAGACCGAGGACACGCCGGAGAGATTATATCTCTCGGCCGGCTTGGGAACGTCTCGGTGTCCCCCCGGAGGAGTTGGTGGAGAGGAGCATCTGGATCTCCCTGCTCAGGCTGTTGCCCCCGCGACCCGGACCCGGACCCGGATAAGCGGCAGAAAACGAGACGAGACGAGACTTTAACAAAGTCTCCTGGATCTGCTGCAGTTTTTCTGACCACGAGAGGTTGAGGAAGTAAGAGAAAAAACATGGACCCTGAATGTTTTTAAGGAAGGATTGTCCCCACAAACATACAAACGCTGCTAAAGTGAACAGTCAGGGATGGATACGTGTCTCCTGCATGCTAAAACATCGACTGCAGTGTTCTGGAACAAACCAAACCACCGGGCCAACGTTTCCTGTAGACACTCACATGTGTACGAAAAGGTGGACAAGAATGGCTCGAAGAGGTCTGAGCACTATTTGTTGTTTCTGGGAAATGTTTGGATCTTTCAAATGAGGAAGATGAGGGAAGAGCCTCAACATGGTTAATACGAGACTGGACACAGACTCGGTTCCTGAATATTTGTATGTTTGAAAGACGGCCTGATGGTCGGAGAAGCTCTTGGGGACTTTGTCTCTATTTCTGCTCCCTGATGAAGATGCAGTGAAACACTCTGTTGGTGGTTTTCTGTGGTTTGTTGAAAGAATAAAGGAATATTCCAATAAAAATATTGTGATTAAAAAAAGTGAACTACTATTTTTGAAAGTTAAATATCATGTTTTTAAATTAGAGGTATATTTAATATCAGATCAGTTAAGAAGTACTCATGAGTAACTTTAACTCTTCCTAAAGTCGTTTTTTTACACACAATATCTGTACTGCTCCTGTAGAATTCGTGTACTTGTACCACAGAACCAACACGGACACAAAGTTTCTGGTGTAAGCTGGTCTCAGATGAAACCAGCATCCCGTCCCGAGCTGCCGGACCTGCCGAGGGTGGGTCGCACCTATATGACGTCATCGTGACGCTACCGGGCGCTTTTCTTTTGTTCTGTTTTCATCAACATGCTTACCGAACCTACCTTCCTTAAATTAAAAATAAAAATTATAAAAGAGTAAAAATGGCACAAAAGTTCCCTGAGAATCTTTCATTTTCCCACTGAAGTGGAAAACTAATGCAAATTCTGTATTTTCTACCTTTGTCGGTTTGATTTTTGTGCTTTTTAGATTTTGTCTACTTTTTCTCTAAATATTTTTTCCACTGTTTCCTACCCCTTGACAATTATTTTTGAAATGACATCTTAATGTTGCAATACTTTTGCACATTTGTACAAACTGTGGACAAACTCCCAACTCTGAACAACAAAAAACTGCATTGACGAGCTTCCACAACTCAACACAAAAAAGCAATTAAAGTTAACTATCGTTAGATATCTGTGGAGATCCTCAGTCATCCAGGTCATGGTAGTCTTGGTGTTTCAGCTGAAGGCAACTGGACTTCTTGTACCTCCTTGAAGACGTTTATGTGAGGGATAAACAATACAACATATTAAACATAACTAAGCTGGGAAATAGGAATTAAGAATTACAACCAAAATTACTTGGTAAACAGCTAGTTGAAGGCTTTGGAGCCTTCAAGTTCACTCAAGTGCAACATGAAACACGCAGCTTGCTTATGCAAAAGTATTTATTCAAGAATGAACAGGAAACTTATATAAACTTTTTACCCACAGCTTTTGTGTCAAAGTTCAGTTTAGAATCTGCAATAGTCCCAAAGTACTTGTCAGACTGCACATATTCCACAGTCTAACCTGTAATTCAAATTTTCTCACTGTGGGACGAATAAAGGAACTCGTCTCTTATCGTATCTCAATGTTTGTGGTGTCAGGTGTACTGGAATTTCTTCTGAAATCCTCTTCACAC
The DNA here is from genome assembly GCA_001698575.1 of Mola mola. Lineage (NCBI taxonomy): Eukaryota > Metazoa > Chordata > Actinopteri > Tetraodontiformes > Molidae > Mola > Mola mola. Next base: position 715,359 of record KV751389.1, on the reverse strand, counting down.
CACCCCACAGTGTCACCGTCAAAATGAGTCATGCGTCGCAAACTCAGAAGCCGAAAAAATTGAGCCGTGTTAATGTTGTTTTGCATGACGCTGAAGAAAAAGCTGTAAATAAAAACACACTGGTGCGATATCAGTACTTGGTATCAGCCCAAAGCCCAGGTACTGGAATCGGTATTGGGACTGGAAAAAAGATACTGGACCTCAAGCAGGTTCCTGACCTCCACTTGTGGTGCACGAAATCCCAAAGTTCTGGACGTCTGCTAATCTCATTTCCTGAAACCCCTCGGCTGCCCTCATTCCTTTTCCCAACTGTGACACCAAGTCTTCAGTGGTGAGCAACAGAGTGACCGTCCACATACTTCTGTCCTCCTGACACTGTGGGGGACAAGCACTTCCCCGCTGGCCCCCACGTCCCGGTGATCTAATCTGATCCATCCATTGTGTTGTGTGGAAGTGAAACCAACCAATAAAAACCTAACTAAATATGTCAAGTCTTTTAATTCAAAACTCATAATCCTCTCGTATATATGATGTGTAACCTCTTCCATCTTTTTTTCTCCTTCATCCTTGATGAAAATGTATTTACAAGTGTGTCCTCACGTCTTTCCTCAGGTCCGGGGTGAAGACGCCACATGTGGTGAATTCATAGTCTCATGGGCTCCAAACAGGGTAGAGGGAAACACCTGGAGATGGTTGACAGCCCATTGTTCCATCTCCAAAATCTGAATAACTTGTGGTCATCGGAGGTTCTACGCCACAGCGGGGATAAAATACTGCAGCGATACGTCTTCATGCAACAGAATCAGATGGACGACCCCTTCATGGACAATGTCTGAGGGGACAGGAAGGCAACGTCAAATCATTTACTGAGGAGGAAAAGATTAGTGAGTACAACACCTCAAAGTTCCTGACCAATTTCAATGGTTTTCTCAAAAACACTACGAGTAAAATTCCCAAAATCCACCAAACCCATTTGCAAACTAACAAAGATGCTCCTGAAGCCAAAATGTCCCATTTACAAGCCGCCAAACTGTTTTGGTGGCATTATTTGGACGCAGAATGCGCGCAGGAGGCGGAGCCATAGTATTGAGTTCCCATCCAATTGTTACCGGAGATCAGCAACATCTTCCAGTGTGATGAAAACTTCCTAAACTGATCTGAGGTGCACTTTGAGTTTTTAGTCTCTCCCATCTGCAGACAAGGAAAAGTCGGGGTTTATGAGCTATGCAGCATCCAAATGCTCCTGCTCCACCTTTAGGGAGCGCTCTCGTTGTCCATCGTTATGCATACACTGCAGAGCACCAGACCGCGTTCAGTCCCAAAACGCTTTCAGGAGCCATCTGAAGATATGAAACCAGAATAAATATATGGACCTGCTCGCACACATACCGTAAGTTCTGTTAAAGCTGTTCCTTCAGGTACAAACTCAGCTGCAAACAGTGTAATGCCACCACATATTTATAAGTGGTTTCCCCAAATTCAACACAAAATGCCACTTTCATGACTCCTACAGTCTCAGAACGAACATGGCGAGCTGAGAGCACGTTTTAATCTGATCACAATGCAACCGCCTTCTTCAGATCCAGCCGAGATTTTCAAAAGGTTCAAATCAGGCGGCTGTGATGGAAAGTAAGCCTGAGAAGACTCTGAGGTTGACTTCAGGATCAGGATCTTTCTGGAAGGTCCGATGACGACCCAGCAGCACCAGGATGTAAACCTTGTGCAGTAAGGCAGCGCACACTGAAGAGGACAAACCTGCAGCTGGATGCAGCACTGTGGCTTCACTTACTGCACATGGCCTTGCTGGGGTTGACCTGCTGACCCATGAGGAACTGCTGCAGCTTCCTGATGTCCACCCGGGCCTGGGCCATGGCCTCCGGGTCGCGGCTCTGAGACGGACCGCCGCCCTGGGAGGCGTCACCACCTGGACAGGAACCAGGGAGATGATTGCAGGACAAAAACAGAGGAGAGGAAAAAGACGAACAGCTTCCCGGAGAGAGGAGAGAGTCCGGAACCTGAACCAAAAACTGAACCAGCGTGAGCTCCGACAGCTGCAGGATGATGTCATCACTGAGACACCTACTGAAGTTCCACATCGTCAGACAGCTGAAGGGTCCAACAGTCAAAATATTTTGAAGAAAGATCCAAAATTCAAAACATGGTTTTATCTGAGAAAATATTCTACTTCAGTGCAGATTTGTTGGTGTTTAGTTTTTTAGAAAACATGTTTACTGCATGTTTGTGCAGGTTCTCAGTCATCTAGGTGGAGGTCGTCTTAAGTGCTTCAGTTGAAGGCAGCTGGACTTCTTCTAGGTTTTTGAAGACATTTTAGCTCTCATCCCAAAGGTTTCTTCAGTTCTAAACATTGGTGGGGGGTCACCTGAGTCGTTGACCCTCTCTGTGTTTACACATCTGGGTCACAAGTAAAGATGTAGTTCATCATGTTTACTGTATCTGTCTGATCTTTGACACACAAACCTGCTAACCAGGCAACAGCAGCATGCTTTATATTCACTAAAGACAGTTTATTTTTTAATAATCATTCATTTAATTTATTCATTGACCGCCTGCAGATGAGGAAACAATATAATAAACGTGCGAATGACAATATTTCACAACACAAATCACACATTAAAACTGCAAGCAGCGTTGAACAGGCCGTCACAGCCCTGTGCCCGAGAGACGGGGTTCAGGAAAACCCCGGACTGCTGCAGCTGTTTTCTCTGAGTTTTCTAGGGGGCGCTGTGGACTCATTTTGAGAAGCCTATAGGAATGAGTTTATAGGGTGTGTTCCAGCCATTTAACCACGCCCCTGGTGATTAACTTTGATATATGCATGGTTTTGGCCAGGCCTTATGTGGGTGAAAAGTTTTAGGATATTTCGTGCGTGTTAAAGGCCCCGCCTTTGGGATTCGAGCACTAAATAAGCTAAAATATTGGTTCCATATGCACTGCTGTCTTAGTGCTCCACATCTACACATCACACAGGTGGGAAATGGTAGCCAGGTAAACGAGACACTAACACGGCACAGACGCTAACACCACCAACACCAGGCGACAGAGACGTTTTACCCCACGGAGGGTTCCCCAGGTCTTTGAAGTGAGTGGTGACAGAAACCAGATCTGTCTCGATCTTCAGGTTCATCTCGCCGTTCAGGTTGGCCTCGATTACCTCACACACACACACACACACACACACACACACACACACACACACACACACACACACACACACACACACACACACACACACACACACACACACCAAATTACCTCCAGCACAACTTGAGAAACTTTTAAATGTTATCGAATGTTTAAAATAAAGTGTAATTTTGATACATCTAATTTAAAGCTGTAATCCAACGTTCCTCTCCGCGGAAACGCTCGACTCACAGCTGATATCAAATGAACACATGAGGAGGAAATGTGGTCCTACCAGGAAGTTGGACAGGTTCTTCATTCTGTCCACGACATTCTTCATCGTCTTCAGAGGAGGCAGGTAGATGCTGACCTGCAGCAACAGACATGGAAAACAATTTGTGAGTCTCAGCCCCTGAATTCGCCTTCGTGTAACTAAAACCGAGCGTTTCGTCGCTTCAGGTATCTGTCACTCACGTCGAAGTCGGGCATGCTCGGCTCTTTGAACTCGTGCCACAGTCTCCGGGGGATGACGTCGACGGGGACGTCGTGAGTGACGACTCGACTGGTGCTGGACAGGGTGGGCTGGACAGGACGGGAGGAGGGAGGACATCGCGTCAGGTTTTATACTGGAGCTAAGTAGCAGGTAACGCTTCGCCCTGTACTGTACGCTGTAGGCCATCTCGTGCCACTACGTTGCTACGGTAGCCAAGAACAGACAAAAAGGCTTGAAGACGTGTTTATATACTGAAGGGTTAGCTGGAGTACAACCAACGAAGACGACCCACCCCATTACAAGGTGACAAAAGAAGGAGAAGAGGGAGAAGTTTGTTGACAGCAGTCTGCCAGAAGTTTGTCTCATCTTTGTTAGCCTACTTTAAACTAAACAGAGGATCAAAATTATCCATCGGAGAAGAAGAGAAACCAGGCAATGCGGTCAGAGGCATTTTGACACAGACAGAGATGGATAAGGAAAAACCCTCCAAACACGCTTTCATGACAAATTGCTGCCAAAGACCATCTCACCAGCTCGGCAGCGATGGTCAGGCAGGGGCAGTGCTTCCTGGTCAGTTTAACCTTGACAGCTTTGGCGCACTGGATCGTCTTCAGGGCCCTGGACAGGTTCTCCGGAGTCACCTCCAGACAAATCTCATTGTCCTCAGAGGACACACCCTCCATCTGGTACTCGTCGAAGAAGTTGGCCTGCAGAGACGAAGGGCACACAACACGATCAGACATCACCAAAAACTGACCGGGCAGTTTTCAGTTGACAGTTTGAGTTTTTATTTGTTGAGGGGAGGGAGGCGGGATGGACCCAGAACCGACAGACTCAGATTATTGGACATAAAGGGGATCAATAAATCAGAGTCGAAACACTTCAATAAAATCTTGAGGTACTATTACTTCCATTACAGTAAGTCCTGACTCGCAAGGGTGACTTTAAGTTTTACCTGAGACACTTTCAAGTGAGACATCTCTACTTTTACAGCACTTCCTGTCACGGACCTATACTCCGGACAGTTAAACAGGAAGTCCTACCTGTGGCAGCTCACACCACATGCCGACCCCGCCGTTGGCCACTTTACCCGACAGGACGAAGAACAGGTTGTCCGGAGTCAGTCGCAGGACGCACGTCTTCGTCAGCTTGGAGATGGTGGTGATGACTCCTGGTGAGGAGGAGGAAGGCAAAAACCCATCACATGTGACGCAGGGCCCCATCAGTGCACCGCTGAGATAAACCTCATTCAGTCACTCCTCTTGTTTAGTTGGACCAGCAGGTCAAAAACAGGGCAGGAACAAATCCTGCAGGATGATTCAATACGATGCACCAATATGGGAATTCTGGGTCAAGTCAGATCCTGATATTTAAACTAAAAAAATCGGTCCATAGTGAGACCCTGCTGTGTCAACGAAATGAATTTTCTGTGTGAAAAATGAAATGACACAAATGTTGTGTCATTTGTGTGATGATGCATCAGCCGATATTGAGCCAATAAATGCTGTATTTCTATATCAATACTCAGAACGACTCCAGCGGCAACGTCTTTAACAGCGATAGACTTTTGTTTTTTCAAACAGAGCTGAAAATATTCTAATCAATTTACAATCAAACAACCCGGGTCTGAATCCATTACAATTAAAAAAAAAAAAAGTGTTCGATGTTTTTTAGTAAACCGTATTTCATTAGATATTTTTTGTCTATTTTAATCGCTACTTTGTTGAAGGAAAACCCATCGTTTATTTTAATTAAATGAAAATTTCACTACAGAATGTATGCCGAAGTGCAGCTGCGGTGAAACCGAACAAATCAGAAGAAGAGAGGCGCTGTAATTCTGGTTTTTCCCGACATCATCTCAGCGCAGAGAATCAGGAGTTTTCCGGCTGAAGTTTGGCGGCCGCGTCCGTCTGTCTACGGAAGGTGAAACGGACTCACGGGTGAAATGGTTCACACACGCGACGTCCACGAGCTTCCCTCGGAACTTCATCCTGACTTCACGCCGTAAATTCACTCCGAAACCTGGCGAGTTCAGTCAAAAGTTCGGCGCCCGGCGGGACATTTTTTGTTTGGTCCGACCGCCACCCTGCTCCGCTAGAAACGACAGACAGCGTCGACCGTTCCGGTGCTGAAAGGACAGGCGGATGAATTAATCAATCAATATGCAACAATAAAGTAGCTTGTAAAAGGAAAGTCAGCAGAAGTCTTTATAGGTTTTTTCGATTAGCCTTGTGTGACTATTTTAATCATCTATTATTCATTTACTACTTTTCAAACCCAGAATCAGCTGCACACGCATTTTCACCACACAAAAAAACACAAAGCTAAATTCTGAAAACGAAGTTTTTTCCGTGTGGAATATTTTAGTTCAGTGTGGTGGATGAACAGTCTGAAGGTTTGGTTTTGTTTGGTCTCATATTCGACCACAGGATGGCAGCATGTTCAAACGTGTCCGCACGTTCACTGAGCTGAGCCTGGAAATGTTCCTGCGTGTGGACTCAAATCGTCCAAAGAGTTTGCAGATTTTAAAATGTTTTTGCTTTTGTTTTTCCTTTTCTAGACTGTTTCAGAACCCTGGGCTCTGTTCCGGCCCCCGACCTCCGACCTGGATCTCATCAAGTGCAGGTTTTCGTGTTTCGTGCGATCAGCTTCCGTCAACCAAAAAGGATGGAGGACCGGAAAAAAAACAAAACAGTTTAAATGTGTAAATCAAATACGTTACCAAAGATTCTCTTTCATTTTTACATCTGTATGCTGTTATAAAGTGAGGCAGTGATGAAGTGTAAAATACCAGTGAGAAGGAAAAATTAGCAGGAAAAATAACTTAAAATAATTAAAGTTACAAAGCCGACTTGAGTCAAAGAAACTCGGAACGGAAACTCAGGTTGTGTTCCGATCAGCCTGGTTTAGTCCTGTTGAACTGTGTTGGTTTGAGCACAGTCTAAGTGTGAACCAAACCATGAAGGGGTGGTCTTGGACCGCGTGATCCCCTTCTGTTCAATCCCTGCAAGCCGACTCTGTGCTTCATTTCATCTGATCCAGTTGTGGCCAAAGAACTGAGCAGCAGGAGACAAAGAAAAAAACAGCGTCGATAACGTGGGCAGGAGAGGCACCATTTGACCTTTAACTTTCGCCTGCTTAAATCTGCTCCAACGTGGGCGAATCTCAATTACACTGAGCAAAACAGCGCCCCCTGTCGACTGCTTACGCTTACACGCCACTGTGCCGCAGGATGAAATCACTCACAAGTAAATGCACATGTAAATTGGATGATTACGTTTTATTTTATTTGAATATCCCACATTTATGTTGAAAAGTGTAATAGTATTGTATATTTAGAGATTTTATAAAAACTTTTCATAGCATAATTTACGCGGAAAATTACCAACATCAGACGCCTCATTTTGTTCTTTGGTTTGGCTCCAGTTCCACCACTGCCAGCGCGTCTCAGTCTGATTTTGAGAGGTCTTTGAAGAACAGCAGCTGTGCAGACTCCCGTGCAGGATGAAGAGCTCTTCATCTTCCTCCCGTGGGGAGAATCAGGCACGCGGAACCCCGTCCAGGACTCCTTCCTCACTGCTGCGACGAGTGTCACCATCTTTTACAGAACGGCACCACAGCTTTCAAACGCAGAGGTGAAGCACGTTAAGGTTAAGGGGAACACGTTGGACATCCAGACACCTGACCCGTGTCTCCACTTCCTGCCCGAGGCAAATAAACTGACGTGTCCAGTTACCAGCGCCGCCATCGTGAGTCGGTGCAGCGATCAGAGTCCAGCTCCCGCCTGAATCGAGATAACATCTACCTGGCAAGGTGACATGAGAGGTAGTTTGAGTTTGAGCTACTTCCTCCCTCAAACAATGAGGGGGTTTATCCTGCAGCCCACCACCAGAGGGCGATGGAGACATTTTCCATCCTCACACTCATGTTTGATCTAGAGCCGAAGGTGCTGTTGGACCTGACCGGAGCGACGTGAAGCCATTTAGTCGCTTTCAGCCGACTGGAGCAGATGAAGGCGTGACATCGACTTCACAGGACAAAAGTTCCAAGTTCACGTCCCGTTTGAAAGCAGGCGTCACAGGGCAATTTTGTAAAGGCGAGCATGCTGTTTCTGGGACTGAAGTCCTCCCGAGTAGGGTGGAAGTCACATCACGTGCAGGATGGGAGTCAAGCTCAGTGATCAGTGATCAGTGATTTACAAAAACTTTGTGCAGCTGAAATCAGCACAAAGACAAGATAGTTAATGTTCACAATGATAAACTTTATTGTTTTGTGGAAATACACACACATTCTGAATTCGATTTGTTCAGTCAGCGTCTGGGAACCGAAGAGTGGGATTCTGTCCCGGTCCTGCTCGACGGACATTTTAAGTTCAGGGTTTCTGTTGTATTCTGCGCACGGGTCTGGACCGCGCGCAGGCCACTTTGGTACCCGCCCTCTTTTCCTGTGAAGACCTGCTGTCGGATCCCAACGTCTGAATGTCCCTCTCAGCTTTAACGGAGCCTTCGCAGACGTTCCCCATGATGCCATGGGCACTAACACGCCGTCACGCCATCACAGACGCTGCCGAGGGATCGAAGGTCACCAGCATTTAAAGTCTGTTTTCGGCCTTGCAGAGATTTCTCCACAAACTCGGAATCTTTTGACGACTCTCATACCCGTGTTCCGGGTGTTTTATAAGCATTCCTCCGCGTTTCCGCTCTTTTCTACCTCCTGTCCCAATATTTTTGAAAGATGTTGTGGGCATTACATTCAGAATGTGTGTATATTTCAAAAAGACATTAAAGTTGATCAGTTTGAGCGTTGAACATGTTGTCTGTGCCGAGTTTATTGGAATGTAGGTTGAAAACGACTTGGTTTTCATTCACATCTTACAGAGCGTCCCAACATTTCTGCACTGTCACCGATCCTTCAAGTGTTTCCTGGACGTTGTCCTGCAGTAAAAGTACACCAGGATCACAGTAGTACCTCAGAACACAAGTACCAAGAGCCCAAATGTTCCTCATGTAGCACATCTCAGTGAGGCTGGTGACCATCACAGTCCACGAACCAACAGGCTCTCGGTGGGCCGGGCCGGACGCGCGCGCGCCCCCCGGGGGGCGTGGTCAGAGGAGCAGAAGAAGGCGGCCGCGCGCGGCGGAGCGACACAAGCCCACAGGAGGAGGAAACATGAGGGAGATCGTGCACATCCAGGCGGGACAGTGCGGGAACCAGATCGGGACCAAGGTACGGACGGTTGTCACGCAGCCCCGAAGGTGCCTGCTACCATTTCCGCGTGTATTTAGAGGATCTGTAAATCTGATTCCCTGTTTATCTGCAGGGATCAGCATCAGTGAAGATGTTGGTTCACTGTTGAGACATAATTCTGTGAGTTTGGTTTTATCAGAGCTCACAGGTTGATTTATGGGAGCTGTTTTTGACCTGTTTACATCCATCTTGTTTGATTGTTGCCTCAGTGTTCAGCTGCACTTTGTGTACCGATTAGCATCATATTCTGATAATTCTAATAATATTCTCATGAACCTGGATCACGTGGGCCGGAAGCCTCTCAGACAGCTTCCTGTCATCCCGTGACAATAAGTGAGTGTCGATGATATTTCATTGATGTTACAGAAGAGTTTGAAGGATTTCTGATATTATTATAAAGACATAAATGAGAAATGATCAGTTAGGATGGTTTGGAACCTGTCCTAGATTTAAAATGTTCTCCTGACCCGACCCCTGACCTGTGGTCCAACGCAGTCAGACATCAGCGACCGGCAGCAGAGCGGCGTGACTGCCTACTCTCTGAACATTCAGGCAAGTTCGAGGCTCCGCGTTCAGGCCAGTACAGGCACTTTGACTTGAATTAAAGATAAAAGCTGAGCTACCACGGTTGCCCCCTCAGGACCATACTCGCTGCCACACCTAGTTGGCGGTCAGTTTTCTGCGCTGCAGTGAACTCATCACGGTGCTGAGGGGGAGTGGGCCCACAGCCACTGAGAGACTATTCAAGGAATGTGAGAGAGCGCTTGCACAGCGTTCTGTAAGCACAAAGGCTGCTGGGTAATGAGGTCGTGTGGAGCAGGCGGGATGTGAAACCAGAGGGGGGGTGGCGGCGCAGCTTAGTTTTAGTTTGAATTCGTCCTCGTACGGGATCATCGACGGTTCCCGAACTTTGTTCCTGGGGGCCCAGTTTTCAAAAATCAAGAAGTGTCGCCATCGGAGTCACCACAGCGTCGTTTAAACATCACGAGAAGAGAGAACTCCCACCTAAATAAATGTTCTTCAGCCGTTTATGGAGGAGATTTATGTTGGATAGGTAACATGTTATAAATGAGACTAAATTAATGCGTCGTACATTTTAAATAAACTGGACGACATAAATGCATTTTGAAATAATGTTCACTTGAAACTCACAGCTCCTCTCAGCAGCACCAGTTTGGCGTTGGTTGCGTTGGCCTCTGGTTTGTTTCTGGTGCCGTGTTACCCTGGAAACCTTGTGGTCCAAACACAAACAAGCCTTTGCCTATGTATTGATACGTTCTGTAAGGATTTTATACAAATGTAAATTCTGTGACACATTTCTGAACCAGAACATTTGAGTTAGAAGATCAGAGATCAGATCAAGATTTGATCAGAGAGAAGATCAGAAGATCATCATATTTCATATATGTCAAACACAGTGCAAGTCACAATTATTGTCCTTATTGATTACCTGCCAATTGTTTTCACAATGAATCTTCAGTCACTAAAATGTCAATAAAATTTCCCAGAGTGCAAAGTGACGTCTTCAAGCTTCTTTTGTCGAAACCGACGGTTCAAAACCGCAAAAACACTTCTTTCACCATCAGAAATGACAAAGAAAAGCAGCAAATCCTGGAAGTCGAGAAGCTGCTTAAAAATGTCCTCAACTGATTATCAATTCAGTTGGACAGTTTGTTTGATCGTGTTACGTGCTCACTCCTTTTCCCCGCAACGCCTCAGTGTCTGGGGAGGATTCATAGCCAACTGTTTGGAGAGGCTGAGCAGTGAGTCAGCGAACGCACCGTACCGACAGGAAGTCATCGATCTGTTGTGTCTTCTTCTTCTTCTCCTCTTTGTTTGCCGCTGTGACTGGGCCAGTTCTGGGAAGTGATCAGCGATGAGCACGGCATCGACCCGGCGGGGAGCTACGTGGGCGACTCATCGCTGCAGCTGGACAGGGTCAACGTCTACTACAATGAGGCATCCTGTAAGTACAGAACAGCAGAGGTGTGTGAGTGAGAGCGAACACACTGATCGCTGACATGTGTCCCAGGGAAGACGGTTATGGACAGAGCAGATCAAAGTCCAGGTCACGGCTCTGTCTCGCTTCTCGGCGTCTCGTACGGAGACATGTTACTATGCGGACTAAAAAATGCAATATTACATTGGCAGCAACGACTCTTCCCTGTCTGTGCAGCTCATAAATACGTCCCCCGGGCTGTGCTGGTCGACCTGGAACCAGGGACCATGGACAGCGTGCGCTCGGGAGCCTTCGGACAACTCTTCAGACCAGACAACTTCATCTTTGGTAACAATGACCTGCTTCAATCAAAATTCATTTGCATGGTTGTTCCCAAATAAAAACAAATTAAAACTTTGATTCACTATTTTATCCAAAGCAGATTACAAAAAGAAGATGGAAAGCAAATGTTTTGGTAATCCTCCAAGGTGACCTCAGGAACTGGTGAATCAGTGAGACGGGAACATTTGGTTTTTCATTTAACAGTATCGGAAGGTTCTGAGTTTTAGATATGCTGGAAAGGAAGATGTCAGATGACTTGCATTATGATTCCATAGTATTCCAGATGGTTCTCTGCAGGAACACGGTGGAATGCTCCCTCTAGGTTTTGGGGGGAGTTGCTGTCCCAAGTGAGGAAGCTGAAGTATCTTGGGGTCTTGCTCACAAGTGATGGGAAATGGGAGCGTGAGATGCCACATCTGCAGTATGGCAGGCGTTGTCGATTGTCGGTCTACGTTCCAACCCTCACAATGAGGTGCGCAGGGTGTCTTGGCTCAGCCTCAGAGAAAGGAGGAGAAGCTGGGACAGCATGTCCAACTTGGAGAAGAACCCAGGGCAGACCCAGAACTTGCTGGAGGTGTTAGATGTCACATCTGGCCTGGGAAAACCTCGGTACCGGACGGCGTTGCTGGGAACAGGGATGTCTGGAATAACTTGCAGAATGTCCGCGTCCTAACTTCGGATAGGCGGAAGAAAATGGATGACAGTCTTTGTAATGCTGTGGGTTTTAAAATCTGACATATTTGCGGAATTCTTCAGTCAGACTCTTCTTGATTGGGTCTTTGTTTGTCCCACACCATCAGGAAATGGTTTGAAGAACCAATCACAGATGTTGCGGTCTGTGTCAACACGCCTGGTTGCACGTCTGGCCATGTCGAGGGTAGGGGGCGCTGCAGTACCTATGGTGTATGTACACAATAGAGCCAAATTAGGTTGAGTTGTGCTCTAGCTCTGCCTCTAAGCCCCTCCCTCCACAGACTTCTCAGGGTCATTCTAAATCCTTCTTTTCTGCACGCTTTTCTTCCGCTGTTGGGTTATTTTTTGGTTTTATTTGTGGTGAATCATCAAGAACAAGCAGATCTTTCATCACGGGTAGTCATTTCTCTGTGACTGCCTTCCATTGACACGCCTGCAGGACTCTGTCTCTGTCAGGAAATAGTGATCATTTTAGCAAATATGACGAAAAGTTATTCTTATAAAAGTTACTGACTGCAGCTTTAATTATGGTCAATGATGGAAATCCCTTGCGGGTGCCTTTGTCATGCTCAATCTTGTGTAACATTTATGTTTGATCTACTTATTAATTTTTGCTTTAGTTCTTGCACACCTTACATTACAAACCTAAATTAATATTTCTGTCTTTGTTTTTGGTTGGAACAGTTGTTTCCAAATGGAGCGTTTATTTTTCAGGGCAGAGGGCCACGTGCACTGGCTGGTTTGGATTGCGGTGGGTCGCAACCCAGAAAGACTGAGACGGACGCATTTAGCTGCTAAATTCTTCAGTCTTTGGGACGGCTTTACCAGAGAACAGCTGCCATAAACACCAACACTGACAAACTAAAAGGTCTCCATAGAGCTGCAGCTTTGGACATGATTCTTCGTGGGCTCATCAGATTGTTAGGGAGGACAAACTGAAACAAGTCCAGCGTTTGTTTTATAAACAGATGTCTCAGTAGGAGAAGAAGCAGAGACATCGTAGACCTCGCTGTGTCTCTAACACACAGAAATGGGCCACCACGTCTGCACCCACATTCCCATCTGCTGTACGATCAGTTTACACCCTACAGATGGATTTTCTCTCTGCTGATTGCCGGTCTGCAGGTCAGACAGGTGCGGGGAACAACTGGGCCAAGGGTCACTACACGGAGGGGGCGGAGCTCGTGGACTCGGTACTAGACATCGTGAGGAAGGAGTGCGAGCACTGCGACTGTCTCCAGGTGAACAGGACTAATGTGGATTTATCCTAATGCCATTACTGTTCAAAATGACTAAACGTTGCGTGGTAATTAGACTGTGAATTTGCCAAATTTGTGTTGGAATGGCCACCAAACACAAAACAAAAAGTGATTGAAAACTGGTTAGTGCAGGTTTAGTTATTTTAGCCATGACAGCAGACTGGCTTTTGTTATAACAACAGGATGATCTGTCATAAGATTCACAGGATCCAGAAGATGAAGCCTGCTCTTTATCTAGTGCCACCAACAAGTTGACGGTGCCTTTTCCAAAGGGTTTTAAAGCAATGCCGACGTGTTAACCGTTATTCCTCAAAGTATTGACATTGAATCTTATGTTGTCGTCTTCTTGGTTATCAAAGGTTAAAACTATTTTGATCAATTATAAACTCTAAAACTCCAAAATACCGTATCTGGTATTTTCAACCAGACACCCAGACCTTCATTTACTTCAACTGCAAAATACAGGAAGTGTAGTTCTGCTGATAATCAACACTTCAGTTAAGTAACTCGGAGCAAATATTGTTGAATTCATTAAAGTAATGAAAATGTAAATTATCATCGCGGTCCATCGGAAAACTTAAATCCACTTTTGACAATTTCGACTTTCTACAGTGTTAGAATGTCCACATTCTTCCCCAGCAGTTGTTAGTGTTGGGTATGTACATGATTGTTAGAAAGAAGTTTGATGCGATAACTATATGTCAGTGTTGTGCAGAAACAGAGAAATGATGCTGGGGGTTTACAACGATAGCTTTGGAGAGCTTAAATAATGTAAAGCTCCATGATTTCTCTCAACGAAGTCAGACTGATGACGCACGTCAATATGACTGTTCACACACCAAGAGAAAGCTTAGATAAGGGTCATGTGCCGTGTGGAAATGTAGAACAGCTGCTATCAATAGTATACCAAATTTGTGGTACGTCCATAAACAGGAGACACGAGTTTCGTAAATAACCCAATGTCATTGGAGTTCATTATGAATGCTGGTCCACTGTGACTTTGTAAGCGCAAGTTTTCATTTTGGTCCTAAATGTGTCTAATTACACAGTATCATTGATGTATATCATGAAAAGTACTGGGCCTAATATTGAGCCCTGTGGTTCTCCCATTAAGCAGGCTTTTAAGGGTGACAATGTATTGTTTACTGGCACACACTGATTCTTTGAAATCAGTTTTGTGTGCTAACAGAAAGTTTGAAGTTTGCCAGTTTATTCTGGGATTCTGCCTTCAGGGTTTCCAGCTGACTCACTCTCTGGGAGGAGGCACGGGCTCAGGCATGGGCACCCTGCTAATCAGCAAGATCCGGGAGGAGTACCCCGACCGGATCATGAACACCTTCAGCGTCATGCCTTCACCTAAGGTATCAGGGAGGGTCTTTACTATCTCTTCCCACTATCTTTTTTGGCCTTTATTTCTGTTTTTTGATAAGTCCTTCTCTTCTAAACTTTGCCCTAAATTTCTTCTGGAACATCTCTTCTTATGGCTTGATAGCAATTCTGCAAAAACATTTAAAGTTTGGATAAATAATAGATTTATACAGTATTATAGTTTTTTATTCTTTAAATTTCTACTTTTTAAAAAGCAGAACATGTTATTTCTCTTAAAGACCCAATTAAACCCTTAGAAACACAGTTATGTTTCACAAAACTTTAGATTTCTTTATCCTGAAAAATCCTTTGTGACCTTGAAATCTCTTGTTTAGAATTTTACACCCTTGAGTCATATTGGTTCTGGGAATCTATAAATATGCAAATTTCCCCATCCCCTCAAAATTTAATTTGCAAATTACGAGAATGTAGTATTTGAGCTTCACAGACAAATGTTTTATGGTCTTTGTCTCCTCCTCTTTGGGATTTTTTAATCCGTTCTCATGTTGCCTTTTTCTAATCAAACCTCAGCATCTCTTCATGTCTGATCTTTTTTATTTTGATCCGTCAGGTGTCGGACACCGTAGTGGAGCCCTACAACGCCACCCTGTCAGTCCACCAGCTGGTCGAAAACACCGACGAGACCTACTGCATTGACAACGAGGCCCTCTACGACATCTGCTTCCGCACTCTAAAACTCACAACGCCCACTTATGGGGACCTAAACCACCTGGTGTCAGCCACCATGAGCGGCGTGACGACTTCTCTCCGTTTCCCTGGGCAGCTTAACGCTGATCTGCGCAAGCTGGCCGTCAACATGGTGCCTTTCCCCAGACTCCACTTCTTCATGCCGGGATTTGCTCCTCTGACAGCGCGGGGGAGCCAACAGTACCGAGCGCTCACCGTTCCCGAGCTCACCCAACAGATGTTTGATGCCAGAAACATGATGGCTGCCTGCGACCCTCGCCACGGGCGATACCTGACCGTCGCCACCGTCTTCCGTGGACCCATGTCTATGAAGGAGGTAGACGAGCAGATGCTGAACATCCAAAACAAGAACAGCAGCTACTTCGTGGAGTGGATCCCCAACAACGTCAAGGTGGCCGTCTGCGACATTGCTCCCCGTGGGCTCAAGATGGCTGCCACCTTCATTGGGAACAGCACGGCCATCCAGGAGCTCTTTAAGCGGATCTCGGAGCAGTTCTCAGCCATGTTCCGCCGGAAGGCCTTCCTGCACTGGTTCACTGGCGAGGGCATGGACGAGATGGAGTTCACAGAGGCAGAGAGTAACATGAACGACCTGGTGTCCGAGTACCAGCAGTACCAGGAGGCCACCGCCAATGACGGCGAGGAGAACTTTGAGGATGAGGAAGATGAGATAGTTGAGTAAGGAGACCAAATGAGAGGGATGGTGGGATATCAGAGCAGTGACCATTAATATACAAGTCACGTAAATAAGTAGAGTTTCAGAAATGTAGTGATTAAACTGAAAATTTGTGGGTTGCTTTTGGAAGCCAGTGAACTGCCTCAAGAAAGGAGTTTGTATGTTTTTGTTGCTTGTTGCTATGGAATATAATGGAATAATTAATAAATTAATCAAGAAATACAACTAATTCACAGTGAATTGTAATTGTCAGCTGTGACCTTAAATCTAGTTTTCCTTCTTGCTTCTTCGAAGGTAGGTAGAGGGTAAAAAAAAAAGCTGAACGTTCACGCCAAACTTCAGAGCTTCTGGGATGTTGTACTTACTTTAATTTGAGGACGTTCGTGGTTTTGAAAATCAATTTTTGAAACTTTTGTGTATTTTCTCAGTGTCTGTGTGGTTTGTTTTAACCATGATCACAGTTGTTTTTAACTTTAAAAAGTTTACCAAAGTTTAACCAGTTTTCACAGTGCTTTGGGGGAATGAAGCTCTTTGACAACAATCTATGTCGATGATACAGGCTTTTTTGTTTTGCTGTGTTTGTCGATTTTTGTACATGTGACCATGCTTAAATGTCCGAAAAGAAGTGAGAATAAAAGCTTCCAATGCTCTTACATGTCCACTGTATCTGTGTACTGTATCTTGTACTGTTTGTCATGTACTACTGCTGTGTTTTTATGTTGTACACAAATTCCTTTTAAATCATCTGAGGGGTTTAATAATTTAGCACAGTGGTTTTAATTTGAAGAAAGTTTTAATCCAGGCTAGCTGGTGTCTGGAGGTCCATGTACATTTGCAGTGATATATGTCATTAACATCACAAGTTCTTCACTTAGAATACGTCAACAAGCTCTGACAATAAATACTAGTGCAACTTGACTATTACCTTTATAGAATGTTAACAGTTGAGCTCTGAAGAAGTTGAGGCTAATTTGTTTTGGGTAAAATTAGGATTAAATTAGGTTTGGCTTTTTTTGCGTCATCATTAATAAATCATCTTATTTGGATATGACTGGATTTTGTTTGTCCTAAATCCCCATTAGGAGAAAGAAAGAACCAATATCAAAAAACATCCTGTCGTTGAGACAAATTTCTGATACGTCTCATTTCCAAGCCAAAAACTTTCCTTTTTAATTTCACTGTTGTATTAAGAGCTCAAAAACAAAAGACAGTGCAAGGAGAGAAAAAAAAGCTTTCTGAGATCTTTGAAACAAAAGTCTACTAGTCAGGAGCTGATTGTCAGAAGAAATAGACAAGAGTCAGATCTTGCTTTGAAGTTTTCTCTTGGAATGCTTTTGATTCATGTTACATGTTAAAATGTCTGACATGCACATTCAAAGTAAGGTGTTGAGACCAGAATCAGTGTGTGCAGAAGCTCTCTGTAGGTTTTCCAAATCAGCGCTCCGACACCCTTTGAAATGCTCTGACACATCAACTCGTCAGACAGGAGAGAGAATCAACGGTGTTAATCTCAGGAGCGGTGCGAGAGTTGATTTCCCAGCAGTTCCGTTTGTGTGGAGGATTATGTGGACAGCGGCAGCAGAACACAAAATGCTGAGCGGAGGTCTGCAGTTGATCCACACATTAAATACTTTAGCCTACAGAAGCTGTTCTGTTTTCCTGCTTTTTAAATACTTAATGCATATTTACTCTGGATTCCCTGGTTGTATTCCAATAAAGACACCCAAAAAATAAATAACATTGTTAAAACAATCTAATGGTGGCCTTAGGTTTTTTGCACAGGACTGATTTTTGTGTGAACATCTTAGTCATAAATTATTCTCCTCTGTCTTTATTTTCTGGAAGGACAAAGAGAAAAATTTCCTGAAACTAACTGAACTATTAGCAGAATATAGTTGTTCAGCTGAAGGAGTCATTGATCACATCAGGCCTTTTCATCCATGCAAATCCTCATTTGCAGCAGGTCACAGCATTTCCACGATGACTGAGTCCTACATTATTAGGTTGTCCACCTCAGTTCATCTGTTTTTATGATAATTATAGTTCATAACAAATATGTATGTATGTAATGGTAAGAATTTATTTCAAGAAAAACAGACTTTGGTCACCGCACATCTTGGGTGCCCTCAAAGGGCCAGTTTGTGTGAGAGAGTGTGCAGCTTACATCTCTGTGTGTCCGGACTGTGTGTCGAGGTGAAGGAGAAGGTGGATGGGACAGTCCAGGGTAAGTCTGAGAAACGAGAACCTGAGTCTCCAAAGATGACGTAGACTTTCCAAACTGTAGATAGGATCACAAAAGAGGAGTCATCAATGGGGAAGGAGATCCATTAATGTCTTAGCATGTGGCTTGAGGAGGATGGACGCAGCAGAATGGCAGCAGGCGAAGAAAACCATCTTGGCCGGTGAGCCGACTGGCTCTCCTTACAATGTGGTGGATCTGTGCTTTGTTTGGGCAGACGAAGAGGGGCACCATGCAGGGACGGACAAGGTGAGTACGCTCTCAATGATTGCTCTGTAGAACTGAGAGCACACTTGCAGGGAGTCGAAAGGGCACTTCGAACTGCCCCGTTTAATGATGTGAGCTGCACGAGTGCCCCATTTCAATAAATCCATCAAATTTTATTTGTACAGCCCAAAATCACAAATTACAATTTGTCTCAGTGAACTTTTACAAACGGTACAGATGTGACACTCTCTGCTCTTAGACCCTCGAACTGGGTGAGGAAAAACCCTCAAAACCCTCAACAGGGAAAATTAGATCCCTCAGGAAGAACCACAGAGGAGGATCTTTCTTCCTGGGTAGGACAGAAGTGACATAGATATACATGTACAGAATACAACAAGGTGACAGAGAATCAAATAATACATGTTAAAACTATGAAGACAATTCCACATGCTCTTGGACCTGTTTCCACTAAGCAGTACAGTTCCATTTGGTTCGGTACATTATGCATTTTTTGGTTTCCAAAAACGTTTTCTTGTCAGTTTTCTGTGAGCTTCCAGCAAATTATCCGTTGGGAGTTTCCCCGTAAGTTAATCGATTTGATCGATTCGAGTTTTTGCCTTTTGGATTTGTACCTTTGCTGTATTGTTCCTATCTCCTGGTATTTGACCCCTGTTTTGATTAAACAAAAAGGAAAGTCTGAAGTCTTAGAGAGGGTGTCTGCCCCCCAAACCTGAACGAGAGACGAGGGGCCTGTTAGCTGACGGCTCTGCCTCCCAGACTACTTTTAGAGATCCTCGGAACTATCAGTAAGCCTGCATTTTGGGAGCGAAGTGATTTATTTGGCTAATAAGGCACTATAAGCTCTTTAAGATATGAAGTTGCAAGACCAGTTAAGGCTTAGTATACCTATAAAGGAGAATGATTTTAAACTCTATTCTAGATTTCACAGGAAGCCAATGAAGAGAAGCTAAAACAGGAGAGATATGATCTCTTTTCCTTGTTCTAGTCAGTACGCGAGCAGCAGTGTTCTGAATCAGCTGGAGAGTCTCGAGAGACATGATGGTGCAGCCTGATAGTAGAGAATTATAGTAAACCAGCTTAGAAGTTACAAATGCGTGGACTAATTTTTCTGCATCTTTTCAAGTAGGGCGATGTCTGATTTTTCAATATTACTAAGGTGAAAAAAGGCAGATCTTGAAATTTGCTTCATGTGGGAGTCAATGAACGGATCCTGATCAAAGATAACTCCCAGATTTCTAACAGGGGTGCTGGAGGCCAAGGTAATGCCTTCCAGTGTTACAATATCATTTAATAAAGTATTCCTGAGATTTTTAAGAACCAGCATAATACCTTCAGTTTTAGCTGAATCTAGCATAAAAAAATTACAGGTCATCCAGGTTTTGATATCTTCTATACAAACAAAGTTTGATCAACCTGCTGGTCTGACGTCAAGGATAAATATAACATTGTCATCTGCATCGCAGTGAAAATTAATATAGTGGTTGCTGTATGGCTCACTCACTATCTAGGCACTTTCTCTGTGTGTCCTGTCTAAACATCGATATGATATTGCAAAACCCCAATGGGTCTGATGTTGCATTCTTCTTCATCTTCTTCTTTAGGGTCTTGTGGCAGTTGGCATCCATAGACATTGCATAAACACTACCTGTACTAGAATCAGGTTCATAGTGACACTGTATATACTATTTACAGTGTCACTTCAGGGAAACTAGATCAGTCCCCTTTTGTGACATCATTTCCTGAATGGATCTTTGTTTCCATCAGTCGCCTTGATCTCTGTGACCATGGTAGATCAAAGCAAAAAAGCTAAGTATAGAGTCACTTCTTAAAATTATTATATTTACAATAACATACAATTGAGATCTGTGAAGAGAAATGGGCCGGTTTCGCTAAAATCCGTCAACAGTTCGTAATGGCACCAACAGGCAGAAGTGATAAAGATATTTTTCCAACAGATGACATTCTATCTAGTCCGTTAAATAGATATGAGATACATAAGATCCTGGGGCAGGGGGTTTATGGTAAAGTAGTTGAGTGCAAAAACTTAGATAGCAAGGAGAATATGGCTGTGAAAATTGTGCAGAAAAACCTTTTTGCTGCTGCTAAAAAAGAAGTGTCAGTCCTCAAAAACCTCAGACAGCTTGACGAAAATAAGAATAACCTGGTCAGGTTTATTGAGTATTTTCATCAAAAGGGATGTATCTGTCTGGTATTTGAAAAACTGGACAAAAGCCTTCATGATTTTCTAAAGGAGAGGTCTTTTAACCCACTGACTGTGCCTGAGATTAGAGTAATTGCACAGCAGATGCTGGTGGCTCTGAATGCCCTCAAGAGCATAGGTGTGACACATGGAGACATCAAGCCAGACAACATAATGCTGGTTAATCATATGGCAATGCCCTTCAGGATTAAACTGATTGATTTCGGTCTGGCCCATTCAGCTTCCAAAATGAAGATTGGCACCGAAATCCAAGCTGTCGGTTACAGGGCCCCTGAGGTCACGCTGGGCTGCCCAATTAATGAGGCCATTGACATGTGGTCACTCGGCTGTGTGTTGGCTTTCATGTACCTGGGCAGACATCTGTATCCAATACGGTGTGAATATGAGTCTATGAGGATCTTGGTGAAGTTGCACGGTCAGCCCGATGACAACATGCTGAACTGTGGCCTTTTAACCAGAAACTTTTTCACCAAGGACATTAACTCTTTAAATGCTCCATGGAGGATGAAGACACAAGTGGAATACAGTCTTTCACAAGGCTGCACTGTCAAGCCTAGTAATGACATTTTTGAGAAGTTTGCCAGTCTCGATGACATTGCAAAGACCTGCGATGGAGAGAAGTGTGACACAGAATCCGAGGACACACGGGCCTTTATAAGCCTCCTCAAACACATTCTGAGGATCAATCCTGAAAAGAGAATCAACCCCCGTCAAGCCTTGGGCCACCGTTTCATCACGCTCAAACATTTTCCTCGTGACATATCCAACAGTTATGTGGAATCAAGTGCTTTGACGATGAAAAACTGCAATATTGAGCCATCATTAATTGAAATCAAGCATTTTGTAACCTCCAGTGAAGTGGAAAGTATGAATGCAGAATCCAGTAACTTGGATAACCCACTTTCGCTTGAAGAAGAGATGAATGCTGAAACTGACAATGGACCAATGGCTGCAACTGACTTTGATGCAACCCCATCCGCTGGGAATTGTAGATCCACAGATGAACCCGAGGAAAACGCTGATGGCAATGATAACGAACCACCAGCCACAGCTGTCTTAGAACCAACTGCTGCCATTAAGACTTATATAAAACTACCTGGTACATGTAAGGCAGCTTCACCCACTCCTGTTATCACTATTCCACATGAGATTAACATAGGCCATAATGCAGGAAGCAAAGATGATTGCAGATACTCAAACGAAGCTGAGGAAAACACTGGTGGCAATGATAATGGACCACCAACCACAGCTGGCTTAGGAACAACCGCAGCCATTAGAGCGGATAAAGAACTACCTGACGCATGTGAACCAGCTTCATGCGTTTCAGTTACTGATGTTCCACATGAGCCTCACATGGGTGACAAAAAAGGAAACAGAGGCTTTGCTGAAGTCAAATGTAGGTACAAATGCCTAAAGAGGATTGAAAGATTCTTTACTAGGATGGCAAGCTGTATGACTACAAAGTGCCGTAGAGTGCTGGCGCACTTCAAAAAATAGGATAATCTTTAAAATTTTCATTTTTGTCATTTAATGGACATATCATACCCCTTTTGGCAAGTTAGCACAATCCCCCATGGTCTTAATGAAAAGTCTGTGAGGAAAATACTGTGAAAATACTATGAGGAGGAAGCACCTGGGCACATTGTTCATCCCATTTAAATAGCCCTGGTCAGAGCGGCAGCTGAGAGTGCCTGTTACTTTTATGCAAATAATCTATTTCATACCACACCCCTCACTTCCTCTGGGTGTGCCGAGCCGAGAATGACTGCAGGCTTCCATGGCAACTGAGAACGTGGACCACGGGAAATTTGGCTACTGGATCAACCAACACAGTGCAACAAGAGTTAGTATGTTTCAATGAGAGTCTGACCCTGAGGAAGAAAACACCTCCAAACAAGTTCTGAGGCTGCAACAGGACGATTCTGTAAGTTGCTAACTTTATAGTTTGTCAGTTCTACTTCTGTTTTTGTAGGTTAGCATGTTGGCTAACGTCTTGTTGCCTGTGATGGTTGCCTTTGTAGACTCCAGTGTGTATATGGTATGTTGATGTACCAGTTATTAAAAGCATTTTATCAAACGCTAGTAATGTAAATTCAAACTCAAATCAAAGAATCAGCCAGTTTCCTGTTTCCTTACCTATCGCAGCTTTCAGTAACTCTTAGTAGATTACATGCACTATTTAAAATATTAAACTTATTGACATTAATATAATGTTAATAAATTGTTACGGTTGTTGATCTTATTCTTGACCCAAAACACACCAGTTAAATAATCCTTAATATCTTACTTGCCAGAGGTGAACATGTGGGAACTGTGCAACACTGCTTATGGAGCCTCAGGCTGACTGCTGTGAAGAGATGCCACAGGTACTATTAACGCTAATAACGCAACATTATAATTCTTTTCTGTGATCTTAGCTAGCTTATCTTAAATTTAACAGGTTGCAAGAGGACAACAAGGCTGCAGAACCTATTAGCACGCAAGGGTGGATCACTCTGGTTCAACCGGTGTGTCTGAACGTGTTCTCATTACAGAACACATGAAACTTCTGCAGAGTGGTGCGCTCAGAGGGCCCTTACATCTAATGGGAACAGATCAGGAAGTTTTATGCAAAACTATCGCCAGTTACTATTGTAATAAATGAGTGAGGAAGAAATTGCAGGGAATTACAGTTTCCTCTGTGTTATATTCTTAGTATTCATCCTTCTTCTGTCACATGGTAAAATGTTCCATATCAAACACTCAAAGCAAATAGAACAGTTCATATAAACTGAAATCAAACCAAATTTTACAAAATTCCCTCAATACATTCTTGAGATACTGTGCTCACAAATTTTTAGGTCACAGTTACCTAATTTTCAGTGGCTTTCATCTGAGATTTTTTCATTCACAAGTGTGGTCCACATGAGGCCACAATGTCCTTGGCCTTTGACCTATGACCTCCAAAATCTGATCAGTTCATCATTGAGTTAGAGTGGACATTTGTGCAAAGTTTGAAGAAAATCCCTCTAAGTGTTCTCAAGATATTGTGTTCACAACAGACGGACAACTCAAAAACATGATGCCGCCGGCCTTGGCTGTGGCCGGTACAGAGTCATAAAAAAATTGCTTCATTAAACAATATAAAATGATCAAAACATTTGTTCATTCATAAAGCATGTTAAAATTATATTATACATTCACAGCCCTCACCATCAAGCAAGGAGCAAATCTTTACATATGCCCAAGGAGACTGCAGTATTTATTTTAGTATCTCTTGAAGGTTAATCCAGGATCTAGGCGTACAAGAGCTAAAAGCACTTTCTCCTAGTTAAATTTTGACTTCAAGGTTTAAACAATCCTGGGATCTTGCCTGATGGAGATTACAGCGCTGAGCAATGAAGGAAGTCAGGTATTGGGCAGTTTTTGTATAATAGCTCTGCATGCATATACTTTATATAAACATTCTGCCTTCTCTGAGCAGCCAGGGAAAACCAAACCAGTGTTGGGTAAAGATTACAATGACATGTGATGAAGTGACCACCAGTAATAAAATGATGTACAGAGAGATGAGCACTGTCAAGCTGTTTCAAGGTGGTAGAGACAGCATGCACATATTGTCACCCTAATTATGTACAGACAAAAAGGTTAACTAATTAATAACCCATTGCACATGTCAGCGGACACTTCCAACATTAAAACCATCCAATATATAAATATTGAAATCAATTTCCTCCAAATAATGCATTCTTAAAAGTTGCATATATTCTATTTATGAAACATTTAAAGAGTCTGAGCTCTAAGACTAAATGGGATTTGTTGGAGCCACTCTCCCAGCTTGGGGGTTACAGCCCCGAGTGCTCCTATCACCACTGGTACCACTCATGCCTTTACTCCCCACATCCTTTCCAGCTCCTCTTTCAGCCCTTGGTATTTCTCGAGCTTCTCGTGTTCCTTCTTCCTGATGTTGCTATCACTTGGGATTGTGATATCTACCACTACGGCCCTCTTATCCTGCTTGTCGACCACCACGATGTCTGGCTGATTAGCCACCACCATCTTATCGGGATCTGGATCTGGAAGATCCACAGGATCTTAACTTGGGTCGTTCTTAATCACCTTAGGAGGTGTTGTCCATTTGGATCCTGGGACCTCCAGCCCATACTCGGCCCAGATGTTTCTGTATACTATGCCGGCCACTTGGCTGTGACGCTCCAAGTGTGCCTTACCTGCCAGCATCTTGCATCCTGCTGTCATGTGCTGCACTGTCTCAGGGGCATCTTTGCACAGTCTGCACCTCGGGTCCTGTCTGGTGCGGTAGACCCTGGCCACTATCGATCTTGTGTTCAAGGCCTTTTCTTGTGCTGCCATGATCAGTGCCTCTGTGCTGTCCCTGAGACCAGCCTTCTCCAGCCACTGGTTTGTTTTCTCGATATCAGCCACTTCCTGTGTCTGTTGGTGGTACATCCCGTGCAGGGCCTTGTCCCTCCATGATGGTGTCTCTCCTTCTTCCTTCTCCTCACTGGGTTTCTGCTGCCTGGAGCATTCACTTAGCAGGTCATCATTGGGGGCCATCTTCCTGATGTATTCCTGGATCTTTGATGTTTCATCTTGGATAGTGGCTCTGACGCTGACTAATCCTCGGCCTTCCTCTTTCCGCTTTGTGTACAGCCTCAGGACGCTGGACTTGGGGTGAAACCCTCCATACATGATGAGGAGCTTCTTTGTCTTGATATCCGTGGCTTCTATCTCCTCCTTTGTCCAGGTTATTATACCAGCAGGGTATCTGATCACCAGCAGGTCTCAGGTGTTGATGGCTCGGATCTTGTTCTGACCATTCAGCTGACTTCTCAGGACCTGCCTTCCTCTACGAAGGTATTTGCCTGCAGCCGACTTCCTCGCGGCCTCTTCGTGATTTCCATTTGCCTGTGGGATTCCAAGGTATTTGTAGCTGTCCTGAACATCGGTTATATGTCCTTCTGGTAGTTCAACCTCTTCATTTGTGATCATCTTGCCTCTCTTTGATATCATTTGGTTACACTTGTCCAGCCCGAATTACATGTCAATGTCAGTGCTGTAGATCCTGGTGATGTGGATCGGTGAATCGATGGCTCGCTCACTCGTCGCGTACAAATTGATGTCATCCCTGTAGAGGAGGTGGCTGATCGTTGTTCCATTTCTGAACCGGTATCCGAGGCCACTCTTTGTGATGATCTGGCTGAGGGGAGTCAGGCCTATGCAGAACAGCAGGGGGGGATAGTGCATCTCCTTGGTATATGCCGCACTTGATGTTAACTTGGGCAATTGGCTTTGACTTGGCTTCCAGGGTAGTCTTCCACAGCCCCATCGAGTTCTTGATGAAGGCTCTTAGTGTCCTGTTGAACTTATATAGCTCCAAACACTACAGTATCCATCTATGTGGCATTGAGTCGTAGGCTTTCTTGTAGTCAATCCAGGCAGCGCACAGGTTAGTCTTCCTGGTCTTACAGTCTCTAGAGACTGCCCTGTCCACCAGTAGCTGTCGTTTGGCTCCTCTGGTGTCACTACCAACCCCTTTCTGGGCCCTGCTTGTTTATTGAGCCACATGCCCACTCACCTTGGCCGCAATGATGCCTGACAGGAGCTTCCATGTCGTGCAGAAGCAGGTTATTGGCCGGTAGTTGGATGGAATCGTTCCCTTCTGGGGGTCCTTCATGATCAGGACCGTCCAACCTTGGGTCAACCACTCTGGGTGAGTCCCATCTTTAAGCAGCTGGTTCATCTGAGCTGCCAGGCGTTTATGGAGTTCAGTTAGCTTCTTTAGCCAGTAGCTGTGGATCATGTCAGGGCCCTTTGCTGTCCAGCTCTTCATCCTTGAGACTCTTCTTGGATGTCTGCCATTGTGATGATTGGGTCTTGCTCTAGGAGATGGCTGTGGTCCTCTCAAGTCCACCAACCACTAAACATTGGTATTATGTGATACCTCTTTCTCCTATATGTCCTTCCAGTACAGTTCAGTCTCACCCCTGGGTGGGTCTGTCCTCGTCTTATTACCCTCCAACTGAGAGTACACTTTGGATGGTTCAGTGGTGAACATCCCGTTAGATTCTCCTGACCTCCACATCTCTAGTGTACTTCTTCTGGTAGGTAGCCAGGGCTGTGAGCCTCTGTTTGGCAGTCTCCAGTGCCTTAGTTACGGACAGCTTGCTGTACTTTTTTAGTACTTTCCCTTCTCCAGCTCTGACAGTTGGCTAACCTCTCTCCGTGTTGCTTTGATCTTCAGCCTCCAACCATCTTCTCCATGGAGGGTATTGCCCCTTGCTCGCATGCATCTTGTAGCCAAGCACCCCTGGGTTTACTGTTGCTGTTGCGTATATCAGCTTGTCGGTCTCATTGATGGTCACGGTAGGGAAGGTTTGTAGTGCCGCATCTTCTAGCAGACCTTCTCGGGGTATTCTGCCAATAAGCCTTGGTAACCGTACCTGGGGGTTCCAGGTATCCATGTTAGCCATTATCTGCCTTCTCAGTTCAGCTGCCCTTGTACTAATGACCTCTGGGCTTCTTATTGGGGCTTGGAACCCAAACATTCCATTAATCCCACATTGTCATGCCTGCTCCATGTACTGTATGTCTGGTTCCAGTAGCCCACTTGTCATCAGGCTGTCCTGGTTCCCCAACACCTGACGCGTCCGAGCCGGTATGGCTCTCTTAATTGTGGTTGCACTCATATCGGGGTATGGCAGGTAGCACTAAGGAACTTGCCAAAGGCCCAACTGAATTCACGCCCCCTGACCATTAGTTTGGATACTGCTGAGGTCCATCTTTACTGCACAAGAAAAGCCTGCACACCAGCTGTCACACAGGCACCGACTGCATAAAAGTATTTACTCACCAATTCAGAGTAGCAAGCACAAGAATCCCTGTAAAGAAGGACCGTTCTTGTTGAATCGTGTTTCAGATTAATGTAAAGCACCAAGTAGAGTTGGAGGTGGAGTGATCTGCACAGGACTGAATGTTCATACCACTGAAAAAAAGAAACAATCCAATCATTTGATTTGTTTAAGTGAACCCAATTCATTGAGTTTTCCACTTTTTTTTCTTTTTTTTTACCCCAAAGCAAAGGTAACTCATGTAGGATAAAAACTGATTTAGGTCAACTGAGTATTTCTAATTAAGTTCAATGTTAGTATTTACAGTGTAATAAACTACAATCATTAAATTAACAAGAAGTGTGGAAACACTATGATATACTGATGACACAGCTAATCAAAATTAGAATCCCTTTATTGTCTTTGTACAACCATACAGCAGCATTTTAGTTCACCTCTTTCGGTGGCAATAAATACAAATGAAACATTCAACATAAAATCGGTGGTGAAAAATCGGAGCACTACTCATAAAAGTCAGTTCATTGCACATAATTCACTGACAGAGTTCAGCATGTTGATGGGTAAAAACAGTTTGGAGGCTCAGGCATTAAAAGACCTCTGTCGCCGCCCAGAGGCTGCAGAGAGAGGAGGCGTTTGGCTAGGTGCGATGAGTCCTTGATTATATTTTAGGCCCTGTGTAAATGTGCAGTTTTAAGATCAAAGATCCCTGAAAATGAAATGACAGAAATACAGTTTTTTATAGTTGATTGAGGATGACGCGTTACCTGTTGGGCTGCACGTTCCAAAGGCAGCCATGAGGTTTCAGGCGAGCACATTCATGCTGGTGTTAGCAGATGCTATCACTGAGTCGGGGTTGAAAACGACGCCGGCGGAGTGCAGCTGTCCAGTGCCAGCACTGAAAGGATGGCTGCAGACTGCAGGCCTGCCACAGGTGAGGACCGCAGGCTTCACCACATCATCTAGACCACCTCAGACCACCCTCAGGGGAACAACTACAAGAATTCAAGAACTGTGTGACCCTAATGGCTGCAAAAGGGAGGCAGCTGGCACAAACAGCATTTATTGTTTTTACAGGAGATAACGGACATCAGGCAGTGATTACATGGAGCCGACCGTCCAAATCTGGAGAACAGTTTCAGCATCACAAAGCAGCTCCGCCAAGAAGTGGATCGATGTCGAAGAACTCGACAGGTCGGCACAGAGCGCTGAGCCGAACTCCTTCCAGCAGAATGAGCCAGACCTCACAGATAATCCAATAAGTGCAGCAGCTTCACCATCTGGACGACAGACTGAAACCAGATCTGTCCAAAACAAAGTAGGAACCAGCCAGTAGGAACACACTCTCTCTCTCTGAATTAACCCGTGATTGGCTGAAAAAGTACCCTCACAGGGTAGCTTTCAGTAAAGCATAAATACAGAGCCTAGAGGAGGTACAGAATTTTTTTTCAGACCACTTTAATTACAATATTGTCAAAGGTTATTATGGCATTTTAGCCCAATGATGGCAAAATTAAACTACACACCCCCAATTTAACTACATCTTCTGATGTCACCATTATCTGTAATTGTCATCGGCAACCATTAGGGGGAGCGGCAACATAACACTGTGTCTGCAGTGACCGACTGGAGGAACATCTCGGTACCAATGACTGAAGTTCACATGAGGGACTGTTTAAACACACACAAGTTTGGGACCCTCCTTCCTGATGGGGAAAGGAAGTTCCCAGAATAATGAGAAGCGTTTTTTGGGTGGGTCCAACCCTAGTTCCTCTCCCTTAGCCCTTGATTGGGTTATGGGCCCTCAGAAGGGAGTTATAGATGCTGAGACCTCGGAAATTGGCACCTCCTGTTGTGTATCAGTAGCTGATGAAGGCACATGCTGTATGTTCATATTTGTCAGCCTTAAGATGAAGTGGCGACCTATCCAGGTTGTCCCCCGCCTTCACCCAGGGACGGCTGTGGTAGGCTGTGGTAGGCTGTGGTAGGCTCCAGGCCTCCATCACCCCGTGCAGTCTTAGTCCTGACAGATAATGGATGGATGGATATACCTGTGGTTTCCTGCTGGCAGGTATGGCAGAAGCAAGTGTCTGGCATAGTGTACAGCAGTGGTACGCAAACCTTTTCTTCGTGCCCCACTTTGGAGGAAGAAGAATGTCCAGGTCCCCACCCCAACAACCTAGTAAAAACATTGGTTAAGTTTAGATTTAATTGAAAAAAATGTCATGATCATGACCATTATTTTCACTTTTCTAGGTAATTTTTGGTGAAAAAATTTCTTCCATTTCAACATTGTAAAGTTTCTTTGTGACCTTTTGTCAGTAGGCGGCTCCTTCAGACTGCTTTTTCTCTAAACGGTAAACCAGTACAAAGTTGACTACTTTAGCATCATTTGTTCCATGTCTCCAGTCAATTATGTGTTTGGAGCATTTTAAAACTGTACTTAAAACGTAAATCATAGATCTAGTCCATGATTAACTTTGCTCTCAAAGGGCATCAGATTGATGCACTTTACAATGTGTCAACATGCCCCCAGACCCCAATACAAGGTCAAAGGTAAAGACCTTTGACCTTGTATTGGGGTCTATTGGGGTCTATTCGTGTCCACATAGTGTCATGAAATTCTAGGGGAAACACTGAACATCTGCGCCGAATATGGGCTGAAGGTTGCAGGGTCACAGTGGACAACACCAGATTGAGTACGTCCGAGCTCAGAAGCGGGACTTCCAGATCCAGACCGATAAGATGCTGGTGGCCAATCGACCGGACATCGCCGTGGTCGACAAACAGGAGAAGAAAGCGGTAGTGGTAGATGTTGCGATCCCAAGTGAGCAACATCAGGAAGAAGGAACACAAGAAGCTTGAAAAATACTAGAGGCTGAGAGAGGAGCTGGACAGGATGCGGGGAGTGAAGGGGTCAGTGGTGCCTGTGGTGACAGGACCCCCAGAGGAGACCACCCAGATACTAGCTACAGTTTTATAACTTCCTGCTGTGAACCACAGTTTACTGTGTCAGAGCTTCATGTTTGCTACGATATGCCTTGTGTCGAATCTGAGCAGATTTACCGATGGACAGATCCAAATTTTCTGGGTCTAGAAATCCATCACTACCAAAAAAAATCCTGGTCGCTCCTCTCCTGCAAAAACAAATTCACCACAAAGTGAGCTTCAGGAATAAAATGAAGCTGAAAAACTCTGAGACGCTAATTCAGCAACATTCAAGTGTGTGTTTCAGTCAATGAACGTACCTGTAAGATAAGTGGCCGCCCCAAACGAGCGACCTCGGATAACGAGGAGGCTGTGATAAAGAGGCCGGCTGTAACACGGAGGATAATGTTAATGAGAAAACTGCTCTGCGATCGAGTGCCAGGATGAGGCTACCGTACTCCGGATGGTTTAATTGGCAATTACAGAGACCGAAAATGCTCCGCTGTGAGTGTTTAAATATTCAGAGATGCCGTCTGGTCGGTCACAGCAGCTGGTCGTTTCTGCTGACAGACGACCTATTTTGCTTCAATTTTTTCCATAAACATAACAAATGACTTTGAATTCCTGCTCCCCAAAGCACCAACACAGCTCCTATTATTCAAACCTCCTCCTCTCCAGGTCTGTTTTGTGCAAAAAAGCCTTAAAATGACTTTGTTTAAATCCTTCTGAAGCAACATACAAAGCCCCATAACTTAGTTTTTCAGTAAAAGAAGATGTTATCAGTGACAACCTGCCTCACGTGTGATGAAGGAAGAAACAAAGTATGACCCCTCTTCAGTTTCTTCTTCATCTAAAGATCCACACCGACATCGAGACTCCAAATGGTAAACATCAAATGAATTTCAATATATTTATTCTGCTAAAGACTTTTCAGCTCTAGTTGAATTAATTTTCATTTATCACTTTAATGTTCATGTTTTCCCCTGTCCATCCTGACTGCACCCACTACTTTAATCACCAACAGGATGACATCACTAAAAACGGTCCAAAGCACAAGCAGTCCGGACTTTTACGTTGTTGAACTGTTCTCATGTGACCACGTGGAGTCCCGTTTGTATCTCCTGGTGAACACGGGCGCAGTTAAGAGACAGGCTGCTCGGCCCAACCACGGCCGAGTAGGTGTGTCCTGTTTTCTCACCCACTTCTCTAGCTCCGATCCGTCGGCATCTCAGCTCCTCAGGCTCCGAAGCTTTTTCATGGCCCCTCACGTCCGGACACGAACGGTCGTCTGTAGTTTGGTTACGATTAGACACCAAAAGTATGTGGTTACCTCCGAACTCCTGGGTGAAAGTCATGTGACCCTCTACTCAACCCCCGACCTCCGAACTCTTGTTCTCTCGATGTCCTCTAGATGCCCCGTTGCTCGAGAGAGCAACTGTGTTGTTTCGTCGCTGTTCATCACTGAAAATGAGCACACGCCCTGAAGATTTCAAATCAGGCTGAATGAAAGTGGACTGTTGTGGTTTGAAGCTTTTATACTCAGTGAAGCAAAAAGGGGCTTTACAGTGTGAATTAGTAAAATTTTTCTTTCATTTTGTCGTCTTTGAAAAAGTCATTATTTCTTATTTTCAGACCATCGAGGTCTCGATGTTTTTCGAGTTTCTGTTACACTCTCAGGACCAGTTCCAGGACCAGTTCCAGGACCAGAGTGAAGAAAAGAGCGCTGCCAGCAAGCAAGGTTCAACGTTTACACGGTGCAGGCTTTCTTTTGATGCGTTCATGAATGAGTGACGTTTCATTCAGTTTGGGCTTTTTTTGTTCTGAGCACTTTGGGTCTTTTGGGCTGTAAAACTGATTTAGATCACTCAGCTCGGTGTGAACTTACTTCGTGTCTGTCAATGTGCTGCGGAGGATTTCTGCCCCGTAGTGGCCAAAGATCCACAAACGCATCTCTAATCAGTGTATTTACAACATTTGCCACCTCTGCCTCGTCACATTCTCATCAAAAAAACCTGCTCAAACCTTTTCGTCCCCCGACAGAATCACACTGCCTCAGCAGCGGCTCCTCCCCTTCATGTTTGTTGGCTTTTTTACAAACGGAGCAATTACTGACATGCCCTGGGCCTCCAGCTGTTTTTATTGTTTTTATTGTTTTTATTGGA
>KV751389.1:611489-640122 GCA_001698575.1 Mola mola | reverse complement strand
AATATGTCGCTGCAAGTAGAGTTAAAAACAACTAACAACTGATCAGGACTGAGATGATAATAATTATCCTGTGTGTGGAGGACAGACTGATTAAAGGCTACAGAAACACAAGACGCCGTTAAAGAGTCAATTTCAGCTGCGAGTGAGGCAGCGTGACGCTAAATAATACAGCCCAAACGATCAGAAATCTGTGAGTGACACTGAACTTTAGACCAGAGGACAGCACGAGGTCCAGTCTGTGTCCCTTTTCATGTGTCGGACCAGACACTGAATGAGGGAGATTAAGTTCAACAAGTCTTTGACCAGCAGACATGAATATTAAAAAACCATCATAATTCACTGTTAATGCCGTCAGATCCTGAATAAAATCCCTGTTGAACGGAGGTGGACGATGGACCGGAGCGCCCAGGATGGGAGCATCAACGTTTAGAATAAATGTCTGTGGCTCCGAGCTGCAAAAAGAGACCCTGGAAGCTGGATGTGAAAGCGGACGCTGCCTGTGGTCCGTGAGGAGCTGAAATACAGACGGTCCGGGGGAAGCGGCTCAGAGAACCGGGTGGACTCACCGGCTTGAATCCAGGTCTCCGTCAGGAATGAGAGATCCGGATCACGTGAAGAGAACAAGTCGTTCAGAAGAAAAGTCTTGTTTGCTAGCGACCGAGCATTCAGAAGAGCAAGGCGAAGTGTTTTCTCCTCGCTGGTCTGTGTGGAGACGCGGCGTAGCGGCAAAGATTTCCAACATCAGCACCAGAACCGGCGCCGGGGATGAGGAGCTTCCACCGGCCGGGCGAGAGGGAGCAACTGGCAGGATCCAGCGGAGACACTTAGGCCGCAGGGACGCGGGACGCACGCCATCCACTGGAAAGGTGCTGAGGATCAGTCCAACAGGGGGATCTACTGAGGGCCTTGAGTCTTACCAAGCCGCCTGCTGTCTTTCCACATCTTCTGGAGCGCTTCCTCCGGGGGATGACAGCCGGTATAGACACCAGGAGCGGAGGGAGATTAGAGGTTCGATCAGCCACATGATCTTTGAACGCATCCTGATGGGATGTTGTAACATGGACAATTGTTATAGACGTGATCATAGACCAGCAGAGCAGAGAGAACAAAGTAACACCACGACAAACAGCAACATCGAGTGCAGCAGAGCTGAGTGACGGCCACCATCATTTGTCGGCTACACATCCAATTAGTAGAAGTAGCCCTCAGACTTTTAATTAAAGCTGAAAGTCTGTACGTTGGTCACGTCTTGATTGTTTTGTTTCGAATCCATTCATCCCAAAACGAAGGAATCATTGGAAGAGCTGCAGCCATCTGCGTTAACGGCGCTCTGAGAGAAAGTGAGGCAGGCTAACGGGTGTCCCTTTCATGGGGATCCGGCACTGATATGCTGGTGTGTTTTTCCTCTGTTTTCAGAGAGACGACATCTGCTCCCATCTGCTCTCATTCCGCAGCCCCTGATTGGCACCGTCATCTCTTCGGCTTCCTGCAGATGGTCTGAGACGTTAATGGGGAGCCTGTCACTGACCGGGGGGGGTTGGAGCTGTTTAACAGTAACCTCATGCAGCATCTTGGCTGCCGGCCTTCTTTTGAGCTCCATCAGACACTGCACAGCTGTTTACAGCTGCAACGTGGTGAAACTGCGATAGTTGTCAGTAGCCCAACACCCTGCAACCCGTTCAGTAGAATTCATATTGTCACCGTGTGTTTTTGCAACACGGTACAATGTTGAAACTGTATTTAAGGCACAACCTGAGTTGGTTAACGATCAGGTTTCTGTCCTAAAAGACTGGGTCAGTTACCAGGAACATGGCGGGAAACAGGTGTTCAAGGATCAACTTTTGATTTGCTACAATTAGAAGGATTTTTGTTGGAAGTGGAGCCCAAATGCTTGTTTCTTGTTTTGTTGGTGTTTTGGGAGAGAAAGTAAAGAGCAACGAGTTCTATCAGGGACTGAATTGAAAACACAAGAGCCTGTTTGGGAAGGTGGAGAGCAGCTGGTAATTTCACACTGTGCTGCCACCTCACACTGACCTTTGACCTACAACATCTAACCGGTTCACCCTCCAAATGTAGCTTTTCATGTTTTACGAGATGCGCACGAGACGGGAACGGAGAAGAAGGCAAGTCCAGCGAGAGCCAGAGACTACGACATGTTGTCCTGGTTATACAAACGTCGAGTTTCTTTCCAGGAGCTTGTTTTAACCCATGATGCACTGCCTTTTGGTCCACTTCCTGTCTTTGCTTTGCCTCCACACGTCGGTCAAACTGTACCGGAGTCTGCTTGTTTGAGCTGCACCAGAGTCGGAATGAGCTTTCACACCTGCCTAAATGAACCGGACCACAGGAGAACACACACCAGGGTTTGTTTAAAGCGGGCCAGGCTGCTCTGGTGTTGATTTAAGGCCCAAGCGGCGTAGAGACGTCAGTGGCACTTTCAGACCACTTGAACTGACGGTGTCGCACAACGTAAATTCCAATGTGGTGACAGTGGCTGAGGCTGCAGGTTGTCTGCCTTTCACCGGGACGACCAGAGTTCCGGTTCTGTCGCGTTGAGTCGACACTAACAATGTCTCAGACATGTGGATGATGAAAGGGGGTCAGCGAGACCAGATCAGGAGGTTCCTCCCCGGAACCACCACAGCAACTGAAAGGTTCTTGCAGAAATTTGTGAGAGCACTGAAGAACTGGACTCAGGTTCACAGTGCAGTAAAGAACCATTTACCATCTACACTGTAAAAGTGATCAAAACTACAGAAACTCCAACATGGATGAGTGAAACAGACAAATCAATAATCAATAAACGTGCGGTCAGAATTAATACACACATATATTGACAAATGTAGATTTATTAGTTTACTTAAATGTACTTTAAATGTGACTAAATTGTTATCTTTAATATAATTCTGTAGTTGGTTACTTTCTTAAAAACTCAACCATTTATTTGTTCACTTTCCCTCTAATTCATTAATTGATCATTTTTAATTAACTTTCAAAATGGAGGCAAGTGTTCGATACGAAGGCTCAGAATACTTGGAAGGTTTTTTCCTCCCAGTTTCTTACTTTCCAGAACCAGTTCACTGTTTTAAAGGTTTGGCAGTGACCCCCAAAACTAGCGAGAAACTCTACAGTGTTAAGCTCTGACCTCGCGGGCTGTCAGGATTGGTTCCTCAGGTTTTCTGCGTAGAAGAGCCGGGCTGTCCGTTCTTGGGAGCCTGTGATTGGTGGATTGATTCAAGATTCCTGGATATGCCCCTCCCCCCACACGGTGACATCAGAATCGACACGAAGTGAAAGGTCGCGTTGGAGGAATAACCTCATGATGAAGTCCATCTAACACGTCAATCTCCTTTGGCTCAGCCGACATTTAAAACGTGTATCATCGCTGTTTGGAATAATAGTGAGGATCTGCGATCCGACCTTGATGGTTCCGGAGGCTCTCCGCTTTGCTGGATTCGGTCGATGACCCCGGAGACCTCCTGAACCATCTAACAACCTTTCCCCACAGCTGTCGGTCCTTCGGGGACGTAACGAGGAGGCTGCTGACCCTGACAGGTCAGAGGTCACACTAACTGTTGGTGTAACGTTTCAGGGGCCTCAGGCTTCAGGGACCTTGATGCACCTGACCGAGTTGGATTTCAACCCCCCAGGAGGTTTTCATTGTGGATTCATGCTGATGTTTCTGTCCCTACTTTTAAAGATGGGTTTCTCTGCGAGGTTTCGGCTTTCTTTTTGCCTCTCAGGGGTTAATGAAAGATGGTGTGTTTGAGACAAACTGTCACTCAGCTTTTCAAAAATGGAGATGATAACACAGAAAATAAAGAGAGGGCTTCATTTTCCTGCTTCCTGTGGGTGAAACTCCTGATCTACTTTGGCCTCTGGCCGTGCCGTTTATCTGCAGCTCTTCTCAAGCAGCCCGGTTCTGCCTCCTCCGGGCGTTTTATTAATCACTCTCACCAGGACACATCCATCACTTCCAACTGACCAGTGAGAAGAGTGTTTGTCTTGCAGCAGAGGCGCAGACAGATGAAGAGCCCCCCCCCAAAACAAACTGGAGCAGGAGGGTTGAGCTCTCACCTAAAACTCATGAGCCCATTGAATCTCACTGGTTTAATCAGCGTAGAAACGGATCTGCCCTCCTGTTTATTGGCTGCAACCAGACACTTCCTGAAGTGGTTGCTTGGCAACTAACCACTGCCATGAAGCCATCCAGTTTTTTGTATAAAATTCAGCAAACTTTAGTGATTTACAGTCTTCATGCTAATTTAAGCTAACTGACTGGTTCTACCCTTAAACTGAAGCACAAAATGAGAAAAAGTGAGGAATTCTGGATTAACAGTGGAAACACGTTGCTACATGTTGTTAGCCAGCGCATGCTATCTGCTGCATGCAAACATGTTTGTTTCTGCTGTTTTTTTTCCAGCAGCTGGTGTTACTTAGCAGAGTGTTTAGCAACAAGGCTCCTGGCCAGAGGTGTGGACCAGAGTCATAAATCTGAGTTTAGACTCGACTTGACGGAATCCCACAGGACTGTAACAGCAGTGACTTGTGACTCCACTCGTGACATTTCTTCAGTTTACAAAAACTGTGAGAGGGTCAACAAGAAACGAACGCCAGTGCGAAACATGCAGCTGAAAAAACACCACTGAAGACACAGCAACTTCCGGCTCCGTCCACCATCTGAAGCTGAGTCGCAGTTGAGTAACTGGTTAAGCCAGTTTACTGGTTGTAACAGTGTTTGGGTCATGTAGCTAGTTGATGCAAAAAATTGACTCAGAAAACGCACATCCACACGTGATGGGGATCTTCCAAAGTAATTTAATAAAATGCGCTTCAACGTTATAAGCCCGGTTCTACGGCACTGCCTTCCATACATGGAAACACACGCTACACGTATCAAATCAAATCAAATCAAATTTTATTTGTATAGCCCGAAATCACAATTTACATATTATCTCACTGGGCTTTGACAAACTGTACAGATGTGACATCCTCTGCCCTTAGACCCTCGAACCGGGTGAGGAAAAACTTAAAAAACCCTAAACAGGGAAAATAAGAAACCTCAGGAAGAGCCACAGAGGAGGATCCTTCTTCCTAGGACGGACAGACGTGACATAGATGTCACTTGTACAGAACACAAAAACATGATAACAACAGTTTATTTAGAATGCATAAAACATCCATGAGTCCCAGAGTCTGTGGATTCTATGAGTCCGGATGTATGGAAAGTCTAGTGATCCAGACGCAGGTGGACTCTGTTGGTCCAGGAGTCATTGTACTCCATGTAGGAAGATCTGGGTGTTGCTGAGTCCAAGAGTATGTAGAATCTGTAAATCCAGGGATATGTGAAGTGTAGTGGTCCAGAAGCAGGTGTAGTCTATTGATCCAGAAGCCATTGTGATCTGTGGGTCCCGATTTGCACTTGGAAATCCAGCCTAGGATCCAAGTCACAGGATCCAAGTCACAGGATCTCCTTTCCTAATGTGGCCAGGGGGCATCAGGCAGGACCACAGCAGCACCTCCCACCGCGACCTAGAAAAACCTGCAGGATGGTAAAGCACAACGACTCCGGGGAAGAAGTAAAGTTAGTGTAAGGATATGGACATTTACAGGAGCAGAGAAGGAGTCGGAGTCAGAGGGGGGAGAGAAGAAAGCTCAGTGAATCATGGAGTGTTCCCCCAGCAACCTAAGCCTATAGCAGCATAACTAAGGGCTAGATAGGCCAGCCTTAACTATAAGCTTTATCAAAAAGGAAGGTTTTAAGCCTACTCTTAAAATCAGAGAGTGTGTCTGCCTCCCGTACCAAGACTGGAAGATAGTTCCACAGGAGAGGAGCTTGATAGCTGAAAGCTCTGCCTCCCATTCTACTTTTGGAAATTCTTGGGATCACCAATAACCCTGCATCCTGGGAGCGTAAGGTTCTGGATGGGCGATAGGGTACTATGAGCTGTTCAAGATAAGATGGTGACTGACCATGAATAGCTTTGTAGGTGAGAACAAGGATTTTAAATTCTATTCTGAATTTAACTGGGAGCCAGTGCAGAGAAGCCAGTATGGGGGAAATATGGTCTCTGATATTAGTTCTAGTCAGTACACGCGCTGCTGCATTTTGGATT
Source organism: Mola mola (assembly GCA_001698575.1). Lineage (NCBI taxonomy): Eukaryota > Metazoa > Chordata > Actinopteri > Tetraodontiformes > Molidae > Mola > Mola mola. The sequence continues at coordinate 634,006 of KV751389.1, read as the reverse complement.
AACTGAAGAGTTTTTAAAATTTTGTTAGGGCAACCTGAAAATAAAGAATTACAGTAGTCCAGCCTGGAAGTAACAAACGCATGAACTAGTTTTTCTGCATCTTGTTGAGACAGGATGTGCCGGATTTTAGCAATGTTACGGAGGTGAAAGAAGGCGGTCCTTGAAATCTGTTTAACATGTGATTTAAAAGACAGCTCCTGGTCAAAGATAACACCCAGGTTTCTGACAGTGGTGCTGGAGGCCAAGGCAATGCCATCCAGATTAACTATGTTGCTGGATAATGAGTCTCTAATGTGTTTGGGGCCCAGCACAATGACTTCAGTTTTGTCAGAGTTTAACATTAAAAAGTTATGAAACATCCAGTTTTTAATGTCCTTAAGACATGACTGTAGATTAGCTAACTGATGGGTTTCATCTGGCTTCATTGATAAGTATAGTTGTGTGTCATCTGCATAACAGTGAAAATGTATGGAGTGCTTTCTAATAATTTTACCTACAGGAAGCATATATAGAGTAAATAGTAATGGTCCAAGCACAGAACCTTGTGGGACTCCATGACTAACCTTGTCATATCTTGATGATTCATCATTAACATGAACAAAATTATATCTATCAGATAGGTAGGACTTAAACCATCTTAGAGCAGATCCTTTAATGCCAATTTGGTGTTCCATCCTCTGTAGTAAGATGTGATGATCGATAGTGTCAAAAGCTGCACTAAGATCTAATAAGACTAGTATAGAGATAAGTCCTGCATCAGATGCAGTGAGGAGGTCATTTGTAACTTTTACCAATGCCGTTTCTGTGCTGTGATGCTTTCTAAAACCTGACTGAAACTCTTCAAATAGACTATTATACTGAAGAAAGCCACATAGTTGTTTCGCTACTGCTTTCTCTAGAATCTTTGAAAGAAAGGGGAGGTTGGATATTGGTCTATAGTTGGCTAAAACTTCTGGGTCTAGGGTAGGTTTTTTTAGGAGCGGTTTAATTACAGCTACTTTAAATGACTGGGGCACATAACCTGTTACAAGGGATAGATTGATAATGTTTAGTAGTGGATTTCTAATTAGGGGTAAAACCTCTTTGAGCAACCTAGTAGGTATGGGGTCTAGTATACAGGTTGATGATTTAGATGAAGATAATGTTGTCGTTAGTTCCTTAAGGTCAATTGGATGGAAGCTTTCCAAACACACATCAGGACTAATAACAGCCTCTATAATTCCTGTTGCTGAACTGGAATCTGTGGAGTGTAGGATATTTTCTCTGATAAGTCTAATTTTATTATTGAAGAAGTTCATAAAATCATTACAGGTGAGGGCTCTAGGAATGCATGGTTCAATAGAATGATGGCTCTCAGTCAGCCTGGCTACAGTGCTGAAAAGGATCCTGGGCTTATTCTTGTTTTCTTCTATCAACGCTGAATAGTAGTCTTTTCTTGCTCGGCGAAGGGCCTTCCTGTATACTTTAAGGCTATCCTGCCAGGCCATGTGTGGCTCTTCCAGTTTAGTGGAACGCCATTTCTTTTCAAGTTTATGAGTTTTCTGTTTTAACTTGCGAGTGTTAAGATTATACCACGGAGCTAGTCTCTTTACTGGTTTTGTTTTCTTTTTAACTGGGGCAATGGAATCGAGTGAAGCACGTAGAGAGCCGGCAGTGAAATCGGCAAGGTGATCAAGCTGGGAGGGGCTAAATTTAAGATATGACTCCTCTGTTATTTTGGGATATGGCACTGAAATTAATGCAGAGGGAATAATTTCTTTAAAATTTTCAACAGTGTCCTCAGATATGCATCTGCTATAATAACTAGTGACTCTTGGTTTATAGTTGATGAGCAGAAATTCAAATGTTAGAAGATAATGATCTGATAAAAGCAGATTTTGCGCAGAGACATTTAAATGCTCAATTTCAATGCCATATGTCAGAACAAGATCAAGGGTGTGATTAAAAGTGTGTGTTGATTCTTGTACACACTGACAGAAGCCGAATGAATCTAATAGTGAGAGAAATGCCGTACCAAGGCTGTCGTTTTCAATGTCTACATGGATATTAAAGTCACCTACAATAATGACTTTATCTGTTTTGAGGACCAAAGCTGAGAGAAACTCTGAAAATTCAGATAAAAATTCAGTGTAGGGTCCAGGTGCTCGATACACTATAACAAACATAATTGGAGTTTTCATGGTTGGATCGGAAATGCTAAGAATGAGATTTTCAAATGAACAAAATTTTTTTTGGGCTTAGGGTTTATTAATAGGGCAGAATTGAAAATGGCTGCAACTCCACCACCTCTGCCAGTGTCTCTGGGAATGTGTGTGTTAATGTGACTGGGAGGAGTGGATTCATTAAGACTTACATATTCGTCTTGGCACAGCCAAGTTTCAGTAAGGCAGAATAAATCAATATTGTTATCTGATATAAGCTCATTTATTAATACACCTTTAGATGATAGGGATCTGATATTCGAGAGTCCACATTTAAGTCTCTTTACTTTGTAAACTGCCTCATTAGTGGTGTTGATTTTTATTAAGTTCCTATGTGAACTCTTATTTGATTTAGTGAATTTATGTGGACGGGGGACAGTCACAGTCTCTATGGGGTTGTAGGTGGATGACTCTAAAGGAAGCGCGGAGAAGCGTGTAAGACTGCAACTCTGCTTCCTGGCCTCAACTCTGAATTGTCAATTTGGCTGACTAATAAATCTGGCCATATTTCTAGAAATGAGAGCAGCTCCATCCCAAGTAGGATGGATGCCGTCTCTCCTCATTAGACCAGGTCTTCCCCAGAAAGTTTGCCAATTATCAATGAAACCCAGGTCGTTTGCTGGACACCACCTCGACAGCCAGCGGTTGAACGACGACATGCGACTAAACATATCGTCACTGGTCAGGTTCGGCAGGGGACCAGAGAAAACTACGGAGTCCGACAGTGTATCAAAACCGTTACTAGGTTGTTGAGAGCAAAACAAGGAAAAAGATGAAGGAGAGTCCATTAAATGTGTCCGCTCAGGAACATGTGCGCTGCTCAACTCTCCGACTGCGCACAGGTTGATGACGTCATGTCCAAGCGACGCATGACCCTTAAAGGTCCAGTCCGACTGTTACATGTTGGACCACAGCCTGCGCTTCAGCAGCAGTAATCAACAAAAATGAGCTAATTAGTCTGTGAAATGTTAAAATTTGTGGTGTGGACTCGGGACGTGGTCACACCTCTGCTAATATCTGAAGTCAAACCAAAGTGTCACACAACCGTCAGAGTAGCAGCTGTGAGGAAAACTCACACAAGTGGGTGGGGCTTATTAATGACCTAGTGAAATAGCAATTTTTCCTCTGCGATGATCAGCCTGTAAATCGGGCTGCTTTGTGTGACGCAGAGTAAAGTCTTCTGCCTTTTGATGGAGGAAATCAAAATTCCCGGAGGAAAGACAAACTGCAGAGAAGTGAAGCGATTATTTCGAAACCTAGCAGGAAGAATGAAATTGATTATTTCAGCTCCAAGTGGCTGACGAACGAAGACAAACGCAGAGTTTCGAGGCAAACTGAGAGCTCACACGGAATATTCCAAATGTTTCTTCACGCAGACATGATGGATTATTGGGTGGAACGAATTAACAAGCTAACAGGTGAAGCGCTCGCTCTCCGCTCACTCAGCTGCTGGACACGCCCTCTCCTGGAGTCACGGAGAAATGGTTCCAGTCTACACAGCCAAATATCTGCACTGGACGTACATTCATCAACATTTCCACATGACGACATGTGTTGCTGTTCAGAGGCTGGACAGGCTGGAGGTCTGATCATTGCTCGAGAGCACTTCAGCCTGCAAAGAGGCTCGTTTTCATGACCTCCTCAAAGGAATTCACGCCTCTGACCTCGTTTTTATGTCCTTCAACACAAACATCAAGGTCACGAGGATTTCCGCTTTCATTCCACCAATCACAGTCTCCATAAACCCATCCTGATGACCTGCGAGGGCGGGGCTTAACACTGTATAAACAAAACTTCCCATTATGATGCATCATAGTGTAGGTGACCTTGTACAAGTAGCTCCGCCCCCTTCCTGGGAATCCGTGTCTGGTTCAAACATGTGTGACTGATTTATTCCAATGTTAGAACGTGTCACTGTGCAGCGTGTAGTAGACTAGTTTAACAGTCAGGAGATGTCAGAGCAGGTAAGCTCCGCCTCGCTCCAGCTGCAGGCGAGGGGCGGAGCGGTCAGCAAAGACTGGGCGGGGCTAAAGTAGCACCTTCATAGATCCCCATAACCTGTAATGAGGCAAAGGTGTCGAATTACATCCTGGACATTTTAAAGACACAAAGGGAAATTTTTTTCCATGGAAAAAAAGAAAAAGGTAATTTTGTGAGTTTTTAGGGATTTAATCAATGGCTGGAGCAGAACTTCTACACACTCTTTGTTTTACATTCATTCAGCTGATTTGGTCGTCCCTGAGAGATGATTTTTCTTTAAGAGCTGCTGTTCCTTCACACTGATGGGAACCAGCTCAGGGGGTTCAGGCGTCCAATCAGGATTCGTCCCAGGTGCGTCCCTTTGGTCAAAGGACACGGGGGGGTAGAACAAGAACTTGATGGACAGATTACCTTTTATTATTATCTTTCTTTCTTATTATCTTCTTATTATCTTTGACCAGGAGCTGTCTTTTAACTCACGTTAAACAGATTTCAAGGACTGCCTTCTTTCACCTCCGTAACATTGCTAAAATCCGGCACATCCTGTCTCAACAAGATGCAGAAAAACTAGTTCATGCGTTTGTTACTTCCAGGCTGGACTACTGTAATTCTTTATTTTCAGGTTGCCCTAACAAAATTTTAAAAACTCTTCAGTTAATCCAAAATGCAGCAGCGCGTGTACTGACTAGAACTAATATCAGAGACCATATTTCCCCCATACTGGCTTCTCTGCACTGGCTCCCAGTTAAATTCAGAATAGAATTTAAAACCCTTGTCCTCACCTACAAAGCTATTTCTGGTCAATCACCATCTTATGTTGAACAGCTCATAGTACCCTATCGCCCATCCAGAACCTTACGCTCCCAGGATGCAGGGTTATTGGTGATCCCAAGAATTTCCAAAAGTAGAATGGGAGGCAGAGCTTTCAGCTATCAAGCTCCTCTCCTGTGGAACTATCTTCCAGTCTTGGTACGGGAGGCAGACACACTCTCTGATTTTAAGAGTAGGCTTAAAACCTTCCTTTTTGATAAAGCTTATAGTTAAGGCTGGCCTATCTAGCCCTTAGTTATGCTGCTATAGGCTTAGGTCTGCCTGATGCCTCCTGGCCACATTAGGAAAGGAGATCCTGTGACTTGGATCCTGTGACTTGGATCCTAGGCTGGATTTCCAAGTGCAAATCGGGACCCACAGATCACAATGGCTTTTGGATCAATAGACTACACCTGCTTCTGGACCACTACACTTCACATATCCCTGGATTTACAGATTCTACATACTCTTGGACTCAGCAACACCCAGATCTTGCTACATGGAGTACAATGACTCCCAGAATAACAGAGTCCACCTGCGTCTGGATCACTAGACTTTCCATACATCCGGACTCATAGAATCCACAGACTCTGGGACTCATGGATGTTTTATGCATTATAAGTGAACTGTTATTATCATGTTTTTGTGTTCTGTACAAGTAACATTTATTGCACGTTTGTCCATCCCAAGAAGAAGGATCCTCTGTGGTTCTTCCTGAGGTTTCTTATTTTCCCTGTTTAGGGTTTTTTAAGTTTTTCCTCACCCGGTTCGAGGGTCTAAGGGCAGAGGATGTCACATCTGTACAGTTTGTCAAAGCCCAGTGAGATAATGTGTAAATTGTGATTTCAGGCTATACAAATAAAATTTGATTTGATTTGATTTGATTACATATCCCATCTGTCCTGAGGTTCTCCATTAGAGTGTCACATATCAAAGAGTTTATGGTGCATTATTACCCAACTAGATCACTCCCCTCCCAAAATGCAGGCTTACCTGTTGTTCCTAGGATCTCCAAAATTAGTCTGGGAGGCGGAGCCTTCAGCTATCAGGCCCCTCCTCTTCTCTGGAATCAGCTCCCAGTTCAGGTCCGGGAGGGCAGACACCATCTCTGTGTTTAAGATGACTTTTGATAAAGCTTTTATTCATCTTATAGGCCTGCACATGGCTAAGATGCTAAAGGCTTAGACTGCAGAGGGAATTCCCATCATGCACTGAGCTCCTCTCTCTCTCTTTCTCTCTTGATGATTCCTGTCCCAGTAACGCTTGTTACAAACTTCACATCGTCCTCAGAGTCCCTGTGCTTTGTGATCTCGCAGGTTGCTGTGAAATGTGGACGTGGTTCATCTGCCTGCTGGTTGCTGGCAAGGTGGTCATGTGACTCAGGACTGGAAATCATCTGGATCAGCAGACACACATCAAGAGCACATTGAGACGATACCCAACTCTATATATAGATTTCACCTCCTCAGGGACTTATGTTGACCACCGTGAGAGGTTCAATACCTGAGACCGCCCACCTGATACTTGGAACTGAAGAAGCATTTCTGACCAGAGGCTTCAAGGACCAGAACAAATCCAGATGCCTTCGACTGGAGCACAAGTGTCTCTCCTGCTTTCTGAAATAAACTCAAGAGGTTCTGCATAAATGGACAGTGTGAGAAAATGTGATAAACCTTCAGCTACAAAGCTGTGATTTTCTTTCAGCCTTGGAAGCACATCCTCTAAATAAATCACCGCGTGATTTCAGAGGACAAATCAATACGAGGGATCTCACCAATAATAAAGAGCTGGAGGCTCATTAGTGAGGCTTCACCCTGCAGCAAAACATAACAAAATTGTGTGGATCAAAAAGCCAAAGAGCAGCCAAAGCGTGCATCTATTAAACTGCTTTAATGATGCCTAATGTCCTCTGTGCTGATTGTTGGAGGGCCGGCCGTGGCTCCACACGGACTCGATCAATGAGACGCTGCGATCGAATTTAAACAGTCTCAGACCCAGAGGTCAGGCCTTCAGCAGCTGTTCCTCTTCACGGCAAACGCTCTCCGGGACGCAGCCAACAGGACCGCCGACTGAGCGCGCTCTGTGCACACCTGCGTACAGACATGTGTGCTGATCAGTTACATCGAGCTCAAGTGACGATTCAGGGTTTTAACATGCTTGTGATTAAAGGTACAATCAGTAAAATATCACTGCAGTAACTGCCCACGGCTGTCACAGCTCTAGCAACTGTTAGCCCGGTTAGCAGTGGAGGCTCGCTGACTGACGTCCTCCCACATCGTGACCTCGTACCTCAGGGCCTCTGAGCGTGGCAGAGGCTTATTTTGAAGCTTTAAGCTAAAGTTGCACAGACTGCAGCTCTGTCGCTACATCACAACAAGAGAATTGAAAAGATGCGTGTATGAAATGCATGGGAATATCATCCGTGTTGGTTCACAATCTGATGTTTGACAGAACCAGGATCAGTGTCATAACAAGGAAACAGATATCCCTTCTTGTTCTCAGCTGTCACATTCCTTTTGTCATCTCGTTTGGAAAAAGGAAGACAGAGGAATGAGAGGAGGGGATGAATCCATTTCAGATGGCTCGATTGTCCTGCGAAAAGGAAAAGTGCTGCTTATACAAAAGGAGCGGCGTCACAGGCCGGAGGAAGGATGGAAACATCTCTGAGGACAAAGGACACCTGGAAGCTTCCAGGACCGACTCACAGCAGCGTTCCTCACCTGATGTCAGTCCTGGCCGACTGTCTGCAGGAGAGGCAGAAACAGCTGTTAGCCGGGCGGCAGAAGACAGGACGGCTAGCATGCTAGCATTTGCTGTCTCCCTAAACCAATCAGGACGTTTCATCCTCTTTTTAAAGCATCAGCTGATGGCTACCAGGCAAATACAGCCACTTTGCTTCCCGCGTATGAAAATCAGTCCAAATGTCGTCATATCTCTCACGCACTGGATTAATAGTCATATATCTTATTCAGCGCAGTCAGTGAAAATAACTTCAAAAACAGATAGAGGAAAGCATAAAAGTCAGAGTTAAAAGTGACAAATAGCAGCAGAAAGCAGGCAAAGGGAAGGACGCCTGGGGGGAGAGGGAGGGAGGCGGGACTAATCAGCTCCACATCACAGGAAACGAGGGATGAGAGATGAAATGGAGAAAGAGGTCGCCTCAGACCCTCAAAGCTGCGGCAGCTTTTTAATCAAAGACCTTCGCTGCCAGATACGACATGCGTCTGTCCGCAGCCGCTGGCGACCAGGAGTTCTCTCCTTTATAATTCAACACCATCTGCTGTCGCTCCAGACTGCCAGGACATCTTCACAATTAAACACCATTCACATTTATCCTCATCAGGGTCATGTTTCCTCAGCACAAACACTTCCCCCCACTTGATCCAAGTTTACCAGCCCATTGACTATCTTCAGTGGCCCAGGTTTTAGTTACCGAGCCGACTTACTGTTTGAAGCCTCAACAGTTTGAGGTTTGAGCGCATTTCCTGTAGTTCTGAACTTTATTAAGTCACACTCGACACTCCAGGTTGGGATCCCACGTCCACCCTGTTCCTCTGTTTAAGAGTGGCTGCCGTGTCGAACGTGACGACGGGCTGCTCACTCTTCATGGTGTGGAGGGCAGAGTTAATGAGTTCTCGATCAACTGGCAAAACTCAGCAGTCCGCCGTGTGCTAAGCTAGCAAACACTACAAGTGGTTTGTTGCACATTGAGAACATAGATTCATAATGATTTTAAGTCCCCTCTCGCAGGTATGAGGGCATGGCCTGAGGGTAGAATGCTCAGTTTCCCTCACAGACATTTTCAATTAGCATTTCCTGGTCATCCATGTAACCGTGCTGAAGAATTAGCAACTCATCCTCTGACGCATTTCAAGTTCCCCACGTCCTTCAGTCGATCGCGATGCTTTTCGACGAACACACTTTTACTGGTGCCACATTGTCTCCCACATCAAAGTCATATTGTGCCACTGCACCTGACAGCATGTCAGCCAGCTGCGCTAATGCAGCCAGAGGAAACGTCGGTCAGGTGGTTTTCACACATATTCAGAGAACTTCATCCTTCGTGACAGTTCTGCAGATGTCAGCTACAGACACGTCTGCCTTCTCTCTGACATGAAGGATCCAGCAAAGTGGATCGGAACCTTAAGCAGCGCAGCGTGGGTTGGTGGCACACCACAGCACCATGCGCCTCCTCCGGGTACCCAACTCTCCTCTCCCCTCGGGGTTAGGAGCGGGGTTCGAAGGGACTACGACCCGAACAGAACAGCACAACAGTTTGTTGTGAGCTATTGTGCTTTCACAAGCACAACCCACATCCTGAACAGGGACCTTCTGGGAGCCCGTGATCATGATTTAGATCCTGGTCCCAGCAGCAGCAACACACACCACGTTCCTCAAATAGTTCAGGCAGCAAAACCATGACTCATTTCTTTGGGATCTATCCTGAGAATTTCCATCTCTGTCTGGACAATGTAATTATTGTTGCTATGACTTAAATAAGAGAGATGACACATCTCCAAGTCCTCCTAAAAATGAAAAGAAAACTTCCTGGATCCACACTGGTGATGTCATTTGGAGCCTGTGCAGTAGGTGGAGCCACGGTATCAAGTTTCCGCCCATACATGCGCCTGCTCAATTGGAGGCAGAGGTCAGCTGACCATCATAATGTTCTGTCACCTTTTTACAGCCTCAAATAACGAAAAACATGAACACTAAACATAAATCAGTTTGATAGAATCTTTGAGAAACATTTATTTGACGTTTGTCGTTAACAGAGCGGGAGGAGGCGCCACGGCTCAGATGTGTGGTCTCAAGTTTTCAGCTCTTTGGGTAAAGGAACCCCAAAACACACACTGACTATAAAACACACGCTTTGGTGCACATGCATCACTCAGACTTTCTCCTGCTTTCAGTCCCACAGAAAAAACAGAGCCTTTGTGTTGGATCTGGATCGGGTTTCTCCTTTTTGCAATCACGCCAACCTCTCCTCTTGAGGATTTAGGAGTGAGGCCATGAAAAATGGAGGGCAGGCGAGATAAATAGATCTTCCTGGGAATCCGTGTCTTAATTAGTCCAGTATTGGAACTGGCCACTCTGCAGCGTGTAGTAGACTAATTTAAAAGTCAGACAATGACGATCAGGTAAGCTCCGCCTCCCTCTGGCTGCTGGCGAGGGGTGGAGCAGTGAGTGGAGACGGTGCAGTAGCATCAGCGCTACCCTCCACGTTGCCATCTAGTGCTTCCTAGCGATGGTGCTCATGAGGCCGCCTGTCGGACGTATGGGATTAAAAAACAAAAAGACCGCCATCGTCCCCTGGCAGCTGTTAATGGTGCACATGCCTGTTGTGACGCTTGTGGGTGATAGTGAACTTTGACCTCTCGTGTCATTTCACCGCATTTTATTCTCGTGTATTTTTCTCTGCTGTATTTTTGTTGGTTTTACTTGTCGCAGGCTTCCCACTAACATCAGATCAACTGACTGACCCAAGAAAACTATCTTTCAGATGACTCGGACGCGTTTACATTTTTTAGGAAGGTTAATTAACTGTCCCTTGTCCAATAAAGAAAATGAAACGATGGTGACAGTCAGCTGTGAAGGGCCTGAGTGTCATTTCTGAAGTTCTATCCCTCCACCCTTTGTTGTGGTCCAGAGACGAAAGAACGTCGTGACCTAAAGGAGGAAACTGCCGCAGATCTCTGCTTCCGTTTCCTCCTGGAGCAGCTCTTAAGGCGACTGAACGGATGTCACATGACCTTGTAATGCAGCAAAAACCGTACTGGCCGTTGATCAACTTCCTGCCTGAGCTACGGTGGTTTGGGAACTCGGACGTCGAACTGATTGAGGGCTGCTCCGGTCACAGTTGATGGCTCAGGCCCTTAAAAGATTCCCCGGCAGACACAAGGTCTGATAGGAGTGACTCAGCCGAGCTGCACCGAACTTTATTTTAGCACGAGATCGATCTGTCATCAGTTGGAGCCTTTTAGAACAAATGAAAACAGTTTCTCTTCTCTTCAGAGAGGATTTTTCATGTTAACCAAACTGCTCTGACTGGGGCATCAAACACTGTTAAACTCATAATTATTGGTGTGTCGGCCAAACTCTCAGGTCAGTTTGAATCTGTCCTCCACAGGAGAGGCTCCCGTCACACACACAGAGTGAGAGTCTGAGGTCAGATCCGAGTCATGGCACACGGCCAGAAACCGTGACTTCACCGGCAGGGAATGTGACTGGACCGCAGACACACACACCCCATATCTAACACAACACAATTCCTCATCGTATCGAACCTCCCATAGCTCAGATTGAGTTTCCCGACGGGGAAGCTATCAGGATGAATTGTGGGAAACAACCGGCACACACGCACTTAGAGGGGTCAAACATTCAACATGTGGCTGCTAAGAAGACAAATATCTCAAAAAGCACCGCCTGTGAAATAAAGATGGACGACATTAGAGCGCTCCAAAACAAAGCCAAAACATCTGGATGGCCCCCTGCTGGCTGGCTGCAGTACAGATCAACTAGGTGCGGTGGCCATCTTTATTTAGGTCAACATCATTAAAACACGAGGCTGCACTTTTTGTCACTGACCGACTTTCAACATCAGTTTGTCAACACTGAAGGAAAAAGATAAACACTGGACTGTGTACGAATCCAAAGTAAAGCAGTAGTTCAATGTTTGGAAGATGTGTTTTGCTTCAGGAATGAGAGAAGAGATTGCAAGTAAGGGCAGTTAGCCTAGCTTAGCATAAGCACAGAAGACAATGGGGCATTTTTGATAAGCAAAGTTATTGAGGAGACAATTGTAATGTTAATTACTTGTAGAATGTGGTCATGCAGAAGTGCCAGTAGGCTGCTAATATGCATGCTAAGGAGCAGCTAATCAATGGCTAACGTGTGTGCCCTGATCTGGAAATATGTGAATGATGTTGTCATTCCTGTGTTTTAAGTGTAGTCACATTGTCATAGAAAATATCATCACAATTGAGTCCGTTTTCAGGTTTGCCAAAATTAAAAGTCGATAATTCTGATGATACCCTTTTGAAATGTGGATGTTTCATTTGAGAATGACGTTATGAAGACACAGACGTGCTACAGTCCGAGTCCAGGACAGGTATTTATTTTGAAAATCCTCTTTAACCTCGCATTTGCACGTGGATATCCGAAGAAAATCACACACAAATCTGTCTCTGGCGGGACGTTAGCCAGCCTGAGTGTGTGTTATTATTACGGTTCTATTTAGAGCCATCGAGTCTCGTTAAGTGGTGAAGTTTATACTGAGCCAATATCTTCTCCACACATCTGAGCTCTGTATATTTACACAGGAAGTTCAGATGTTTTTAACCTCGTTCCCACACAGAGAGGAGAGCTGCTCCTGATTTTCTGACTAATTATACACTAAAATGACTTTCATCCACTCCTCTATCATCATTACTGTGAAGAGATTTTACGGACACGCGACCCTGCAGGAGTCGCATTAGTGTTGGAGATGTGACATGATTTTCACCTAAAGTCTGATTCTTAATTCACTCTGTACTACGATATTTGGAGACGTTATCCTCAGTTAACGCAGACTGTCACTGAAAACGCAAAAGTTTAGTTGAGTATTGGCTGTCCGTCTACACGAGAACGATGTTTGAGGTGCTTGAAAACAGAACATTATGGAAACATGTTGACAGGAAAAATGCAACATTTTGAGAACGGGCAATGCACACTAAAGTTGCACTCAGTTGTTTTCACCAGGTCTGAGGTGCAGGCTTGGCTGTCAGAGCCTCGCCTGCTGACCATGCTCACTCTTCATGTTTGTTTAGCTTTGGTCTTGTACGGTAACGACAGGAAGGTTACTGAGCACACACTTCGTTTACATTCAGGAACGTTTATTTTTCTGTTGTCCTGCTCTTCAAAGTTGGTGTAAAGCCCTGTTTCCACCGAGCTGCACGGATCAGCTCAGCTCGGTACAGCACACTTGGGAACGGTGAACTCGTTACAGACGTGCGTTTCCACGGGAGACCGTACCGTTACAGGTGGGCGGGGCAGCCAGACCGCACCAGTTTCGTACATACAGATGAAGAAATGGTAAGAATCAGCGGCCTGCGGCGGATCAACCCCTCTCTTTATGCTACTCTTTAGCTCAGGTTGGTGCTGTCAAAACTGACACGGTACTTTTCACTTTTCATGGTTCCATTCACAGCTTTTGACAATAGAGAGGCAAAAAAATGTGAACTGAACTGAAGCAAACTGAGCCGTTCTGCTTGGTGGAAACAGGTCTTCAGTCACCAGCAATGTTTGTAAGAAAAGTTAGCCTGGAGCCTGAAACGAGGTTTTACAGGAGCAGTGAGACTGTGGTCACGCGTCATTAACACAGGAACCTGCTTTCCTCCTGCAGCGTGCACACATGCGCGCGCACACACACACACACACACACACACACACACACACACACACAGAGACACACACACCCTGAAGGAAAATTGACTACTGATGGACCAATACACGCATGACTGGACACATCTGTGTGTGTGTGAGGAGGTGAATGGAATGACACACACAGAGCTTCAGCATATATAAATATAATTAAACAAATAACAACGAGCCAGCAGCTACTGTGCAAACGCGGCATAAATGAACCAACACTGGCTGCAGATCACAGAATATTTCCTCTGAGAACACCTGACGCCTCTTAACGTGGTCAAAGTGAATGTGTGTTTCTGAGAGGTGAACTGACTAACTCTCTCAAAGCTCCCGCTTCTAAAGCCACACAGGAGGAAACGGTGACTCGGCAGAAACTCATGCTGAGTCACTGAAAGGAGATACGGTGTGTCTCAGGTCTCGGCCAGGCAGCTCATGACCTTCAGGATCAGCTCCCCCTTCCTGTGTTTGCCACTGACGTGCGCTCCTCTTCCTCTCAGCCAGGCCAGCAGGGCGGTAGAGCTCAGCTTGTACAGCTGGAAGGGGAGAGAGAGAGTAACAGATGTAAGGTGCGAGTTTGAAGCCTGTATGTGACAGGCATAGTCAGCTGAATGTGAAGGGGTGCGTTTGATATCTGTAGGTCACATGGTCCGAACGTCAGGCTGTAAGTGACCAAAGCTGAATCCCCGACTCTTTTTCAGCTGTGGAACTTCTGACAATGTCGCAGCCGATGATCTCGACGTTCTCAGGACGGAAAGTGAAGGAGTGAGTTAGCCCCTCCCAGGTGGGTGAAGAACGAATATGGAGGAGCAGCTGCATCCAGTGCTGATATTGTTGTTTTTTGGCATCACCAGTTAATTAAAAATCTGCCAAGCTCTTTGTTTTATTGACATAAAACCAAAATCACAAGCTTTCCCATCCCAACAACAGATTAATAGTTGTTTCTCCAGTCTTGGGAGAATACCTAGAAGACCAGTTATCCCACAAACACACAGGCGCTGCAGTGAACTGGTTCAGATAAAACTGCCTGAACAGTGCAAATGGATCAGCTCATGTTGCAGGACCTGATATTTTCCAAAGAGCGTTTCTGCCTTGTTCTGCGCCCCTGAAGCCTAAGCTTCCAGGACCTGGCAACCTGGGTGCGCTCTTTTCACAACAGTTTTGATGATTATTTACGTCATTATAGCAAAACTGAATTAAAGTGAAGAGTTGTCGTGTGACTGGTTGAATAATTATATATTTTACTGATTTCTCACTTCAAAACAGCATTTCCTCTTTGTGTGTTAGCCACTGTGTGTAACTGCACCAGTGCTAGCGAGCTGACATTAGCTTCCCTCCAGAGAACAAATAAATATTTTGTTCTTTTTCCCATACTTGATGTTCATTTATGTCAGTTTTGGTGACGTCTATATTGCACTGAATGCAAAACCCATCATCTTCAACTCGGGTTACAGTGTCAATCAAACTGTGCCCTCTTCTTCGCCTTCTGCTAGCACGCATAAGCCTCGCCCTCGGGGGGACCTGTGAGAAGACCAGTCACCGATCAGGGCAGCGAAACGCATGAAAGACTGCACATGCTTGGCTGAAATAGACATAGAACACCTGCTTTATCACAGCAGACATAATCGATTGCAGGATCTTTTAAACTGATATTGAATTGGGAAACAAATATATTGCACTTTTTTCCCAGCCTCATCAGACGTGGTCTGTTTGCTTGGAGATGAACGAGTAAATGTTGCAGGACACACAACCACCACGAGCATTAAGGGTCAAAACCAGAGCTTGAGCGACAGAGCAGATAATTTTTCAGTATAAAAGACAGAAAAAGGGGTGGGGTCTTGTATAACTGCTTTCCACTGATTGTGTGTCCATATTATTTTAAAGCAACATTCAGTTGGCCCAATATTTAGTCAAAATCTTCCTATATTTCAATCAAAATGAAAAATGTATGTATTCAGTACTGAATTTAACAAAAGCTCTATGAGGCAGTTAGTAAAATATACCTCCTTCCTTTTAACGTTAAATATATAAAATAAATTCACTGTCTTGGCTTGTTAAAGCGCAACATGAGGTGAAAGAGAAAGTGCCGACACACCGTGACGTGTTTTTAAGCCATGCTGGTTCGGGGTCATTATATTTGATCAGGACACTGAAACCGTGCAGCAGCCTCTCCGATTCTGCAGTTCTTCCACTGCACAAGCAGGGTCACAGGGTCACACCTCAGAGGTCAGCGTTAGTCATCCAGACGATAATGTTGCCGCATGAGTATGCAGTGGAATAAAGGTGGGAGCGAGCTGGCAGCGGGCGTGAACGCGCCTGATCTGCGGTTCACAATGAGCCGAAATGTACCGGTCATGGATCATCTGCGCTCCTTCACACCTCTGACAATCATGTGAAAATGAGCTTCAGAGAGCTAAATGCTGTGTTTCCTTCAGGCGGGATGTATGAGGGATAAAACCGTTTAAAGTGTTTATTGAGAGCAGAAGGCGTCCCGCAGTGTAAACAACAGAGGAGCTGCGTGATGTATTGTTCTTGATCACTCGCAGGTTGCAGCTGTAAAACTGATGAATGTTGTTATTAATGTGCTCGGCCCCCTGCGGGCTCCCGCCTCCTCCTGAACATTCATCACTTTAACAGTCTTGAGCCTCCTCTGGAGGAAGACGAGGACGACGGAGCAGAGCGAGTGCTATTCATCACACGCACACACTTCAATACATCACGTTCCTGCATGTAGACCCCTGAAGGTTGTTTACGAGGACGCTGCAGCTGTACATTCAGCCCCAAACCCTCTCCAGCAAAGCATCGTGCTGTATTTTAAGCAGACAAAAGTCTCTAGCCTCGCTACCGCCCCTGTGAGGCTGCAAGGCTCATTACACACCAGAAAAATGAAGCCGATGTTTTTGAAGATCCTCCAAAACATGGATGTGGACTCTTCTGACACGTAAATACATGGCTACACGGCCCGGTGGCTGGTTGTTCAGAAACTCCTCCCCCTTCATGTTAGCCGAGGGCTCAAGATGCTTCCCAAAGATGGTCTCTCCCAAAAGTTTTATTCAGTTGAAAAAGTAAATTGTGATTGAAAAACTACAATTTTGAACTGTACATTTAAATTTTTATTTTAAAAAAAAGACAAAATGTATCTGAACTAAAAATAAGTCAAAATATTTTTGTTTCACATTTTTTAAAATTTAAATCAGAACGTTTTCTGAAATAAACTGTTGGTTTTCATTCTTTGCTTTTTAATATATTTAGACATTTGTTGTCTTGCTTTTTTCAACTTCAAACTTTTGGCCTTTTTTTTGTTTGAATACATTTCTTCTTTTTTTAAGGTTCAAAATAAAAATGTAACTATACAGTTTAAAATTTTAGTTTTTCAATCACAATAATTTTTTTTACATTAATAAAACTTTTGGCCCATCCACAATTTTCACACTATAATTTTTCTCATTGGTTCGGTTCTAATTAGTTATTGATGATCCAGTGATTGACTGGCGGCTGTATGGGCAGGACCTTGACTACACAGCTTCTTGATCACTACTGCACAGATTTTGGCTTCCAGTAACGTTGCCGGAGCACGACGGCAATGCTTGTATCAGGATCTTTTATTTTTGTACAGTGGCAGAAGGTGGACATGTGCCGGCCATCTTTGTTTTGGTTCGAAAGTCTCAAACTGTCAGAGTTAGAAGAGGAAGTAGGATAATAATCTCCTGACCTGGTTGCTTCGAGCCATTTTCTCTACATCCACGCCTTGAACTGCAGATCTGGATTTCTTTGGCTTCAACTCGAACCCAACTCGCTGAAAAGACACAAAACACCAACACGGGACAATCAGGAAAGACCTGAGGAGTCCCTGAAGCTCACCTTTCCATAGCTAATTACATTTGTCATAATTAGCTTCCTTTAAGAACGTTAAACACTTCCGACGCCTGATTTCTCGGTCCAGAATTCCTATAATTGGTAACAACACTGTCCTCTTCAGACCTCTGTAACATGGAGACATTCCTGAAAAACAAATGAGATAAGGAAGCTTGGCAGAAATGATTCTGAACAAACCGGAGTGGACCAGACTCACCCGTCTGCTGCTGCTGCTGCAGGAGGACTCATCCGAAGAGGCCAGCGGTGGTTCCTGCGCTTCCCCACTGCCGTCAGCAGCAGTTTTCCTCTCACAGCTTTGCTTCAGAATGGGTTTAGGGTAGGACCTGGACTTGAACTTGATCTCCAGCTTTGGGGCGGGGCGAATCCCGGGTCTAGATTGCGACGGTGGGCTGAGGCTGGACCTGTGCTTTACGTTGGGGTGACCAGCTGCTTGAGGAGGTTTAGAGCGATGGTTGAAGTGAGGAAAAGTTGGCGGAGGGCGACTCGGGAGGGACGTGATGGGCAAAGTACACACGGAAGAAGAAGAAGAGGACATAGTGGTGGGAGTCTTCTTCCCCAAGGACGGTAACGTCATCCTCCCTGTCTTCCCCCCTCCCCCACTCAGCTGCTCCTTCTGCTTCTGGAGACGCAGCAGGGCGACGCTGATGTGGTGCAAAGGACACTTGTTCCTAAAGATGGGAACCAGTTTGGGAGAAGGGGCCACTGGAACTGGACTGGGGGGAGGGAGAGAGGAGAGGGAGTAAGAGGAGGTGTTGAAGGAGGAGGCTGGCTGGAGGAGTGGGAGAAAAGAGGAGGAGGAAATGGAGAAGGACCCTTGATGTTGCGTCAAGTTGCCTCTGAATGCACATGCATTACCCAGAAGCCCCTGGGCTGTGTCTTGCTGCGAGAGTGAGGCCAAGGATGGAGGCTGAGACCCAATTCCAGGTTGTGAAGCAAGTGGAGGAGGAGGAGGTGGGAGCTGAGAGAGGACCAGCCTGGTGGAGGACGTCAGGTTGACCTGCTCACCACTCAATACCTGAGGGAGAAGAGAAGAAAACACAAGTTTATCTATGTGACCTCACAGGTCTGCCGTAAAAGTTTAACTAAATCCAATCGCAGGTCTAAGTGCAATTTCAACACATGAAGTTCAACAAAAAGGTGATTTGTGCATCTTAGAGGCCTGAGGGGTGAAAGTATTTCTCCAGAGACAAGCAGAAATTAATGAAATGTTCTTTTACGCTTAACTGAGCTCTCGGATGGTTCTTGGGGCCCACTGAAAACCCGGGTCTGACACCGCCCTTCTGCATGTGAACTGAAGTGACAATGACATTCTTAAAGGTTCACTGTGATGATGTATGTTAAAGTGTCCATTTTTCCGATTAATTTGGTATTTGATAATTTAATTTGATAAATATGAAGAGCAAAATAAAACGGAAACTTGGCCGCCGTCCTGCAGTCGAAGCTCTATTTTCTGCATGAAACATGGCTGAGAAACATAAACTTGCCGATGACTCATCAGTACGAGGAAAGAAATGAAGGTTACTGTTTTAAGGACCTGTTGAGAAAAAGTTAATGTACAGGGAATAGTGGGAAAGGTGTTCCTGTGTTACACGTTCAAATTTAGGTGAACCTAAAGAACCTAAAGAGGGACAGAATTACTTCTCATCCCTTCATGGAAATGAACCGATCTGAATGCGACTGACCTTTCAGTCTGAGTGAGATTCTGGGCTGGACCTCCTGAACAAGAAGACTGAGAATGAGAAACAACCGCCTTCATTATGGCATTAAACGTCAGAATTTCCCCTGCGACTCACTCAAAACACTCACAGTGTTTATTCAAAGCATGAAAGATGCTGACAGACACGTTAGCTCGCCCTGCGGATGAACCTTTTCTTTTCCTCACTGAGGATATTTCATTAAAACTGAATGGAAAAGGGAGCCAGAGATGATGAGAAAATGTCTGCAGAGGTTTGGGAGAGGTCTTTGCTTCAGAAGGATCAATAAATTTCACAGAAACAGGGCCGACAGATGAGGAGAAATGGTTCTTCCTAACGTCTGCTTTACTCATTCCTAGTTAAATGACTCTGTATCATGACAACGGACCTTCTCTCCACTTCCTCAGTGTCCAAAACTGTCTGTGAAGGTTGTACAGCGAGCGACATCCTCCTCATCTTCCACTTGCTCACATTAATATGAGTGTGATGTGTTGGGAGCAACTCGCCTCAACTCTAATTTGCCTTGTCAGTGTTCCAGCGAGGAAATTTGGTACCTGCTACAGCACCTCAGTCACGGTTCCGTGTGAGCTGAGGCAGCACTGCAAAGGTGACACAGACCACTGCAGAATACTGGTCTGACAGAATCAGCATCCCTGCACACAGCTACAGTTAATCAAACAGTTGCTAAGATTGGGCCATGTGTGCTAACGTCGGGGGGTAACATATGCAGAGGAAAGCCAACAACCCCACAACTAAATTGAGTCCAGTCGAGCACAAACACACAAATGTTTGTACGGTTCTTCCTACATTTCTTAACCTTCAGGCAAAGTCAGAACCTCCATTCATTTTCAAATGTGGCCCTTTCCCGTACAAAGGGTCTGACTCTGGGGGAGTTTAGATCACAGTGGGACTGTGTTTCTTTTTGTCTTCGTTCCAGCTTTAGCGAGTGAAGGACACACAGGGGTTCCAGTGTGACCTCTAGTGGCAGTAACATATCCAGGTATAAGCGATTAACCTCCACACTGTTGGTGTTAAAACCCGTTAAAAACCATTGCTGTGTATTTCTGTGCCACTGGTGAAAGAGCCAATCCAGCAGGCATAGGAAGAGGCGGGGCACCACAGGATGTGTGTTTGTACCTGCACTGTTGCAACAGTGTTGACACCCGCTGTGCGGTAACAGGGCTTGTTGCTCAGTCGTGCCTGGAGGCCGCACACGCTCTGCAGCCTGTCCCTGATGTCCGACAGGAAGGAGCCCAGTGCCCACTGCAGGTCGCCATGAGGGCAGCGCTGCACCGGCTGCAGGCGGATGCAGCTCAGAGGGTAGCTGCTCGGCTGGAGGTTAAAGGAACGTTCTGCAGGTTTTAACACATGAGCCATTTCCTCATTTACAATTACAACAAAACCTTGTAATATTAAGTCATTCTTTTCCATTTTCTTAGGCAGCATAAGGTGCAAAGTGTCAGATTTGGCCAGAATTATATGTTAAAACCTTTATATAAGAGCAGAATGTGAAAGATGGTGTTACTAGGTTAACATGCAAACCACTTAATTCCCTGTCGTTACTGGAGGTGATAGTCCGCTCGCCCCCCCATCACGCCTACTGCGGTGGTATGCTCCTGTGTTTGGAGCTACCTTCAAAATTCAGGCCTTCTTGCCTAAATTCTACCTTTACATGAGATAAGATGTACGTGTAAATATGTTGTCATTGCATGACAAGGATATGTGTGCGGTCAGATGTGACGTTACCAGTATATCCATGCAAAGTAACCATGAAGGCAGTTCATTAGCCCAGTTAGCTGTTATGAGCCTGTCAGGATACGTGAAGAGTCTCTCTCCCACCAGTCTGAAGTAGACGCTGCAGTACACCACGTCCTCCTCTGAAAGGTCAGGGAGTCTGTAACCATACTGGAAAACACATATCTTACTGGTGACTCTCAAAAAGAGGCTGTGAAGCGAACTGCTCGAGTTAAGATCTGCTGTGTGTGTGTGTACCAAACTGTTCCAGTGGTTCTGCAGGTCCTGGTAGGTCCTAAATGGGCCGTCTGGGGGCAGCTTGCGGCTGATGTTGATGATCTGTCCCTTCTTCATGCTGAACACACAGATAATTGAAATTACCTCCTGAGTGAGTGATTCAGGAGAGAGGAGGCAGTGCTGCAGCTCCACCCGCTGCCCAAGATTGGTATAACACCACCTGTTGTTGTCCCAGGTGTCCCAGAATCCAGCAGTAAGTGGAAGAATTTCTGCCTCACCTCAAGAATAAGAATGAGTGTCACTTTTCAAACCCAAAGTTCAAACTTTCTTTGATACCTGAGAGCAACTGAAGAGAAACAATGTTCATCCAGACGGCTCTCATCTAAGACAAGCGCTGCCAGGTTACGGTGCTTGACTCCACATGCAGGAGGGTCACAGACTTCCTGTGTGACAGGAGAACATGTTTCTTACTGCCGGCCATCAGCAAGGTTCTGCTCTTCTGCAGAAAGCGCAGAGCTGCACCTCCAGCCATCAGCCTGTCATCTCCTGAAGCTTCAGATGACAAAACCCTCCTTGGGCTCACGTCTGATGGGAGTGACCTCACCTATAGGTGGGAGACTGACTGTGGACCACCCCGAGAGACTCTCCGCTCGACACTCTGGAGTCCCTCTGCCTCCTGGGTACCTTCATGTCCCAGGACCTCAGCACAAAGCCCAGCACACGATGCATTTCCTGTACTTCCAGCTCAGGTTCCTGCAGGTGGCGATGATGCTGCACTTCTACAGCGCCGTCATCGAATCCATCTAGACCTCCTTCAGCCACAGCCTCCCGCTACAACGGTTTCTTCCCGACAGCTGCTGGCCTCCTACATGACACTCCTGACTCCCCCACGTGAAACTCACATTTCTGTTTCTCCATTGATATTCATACACACACTTTTCATTACCCCGTCCTTATAGTAAAAAATTATAGATTTTATCATTCTAACTTTACTCTTTCTATCTTTCTCTGTCTTTGTTCTCTTTGTTGTTTACATGACTATTATTTTTGTTGTGTTTCAGTTTTATTCTGTTCTGTCTGTTTGTGTTTTGTCTCTGTTAATTACTGATTAAAGACGACGTCCGTCGTGAATTGGTGCTGACTTGGTTGGTCTGATCTGTGACTTGCATGCGGCTGTGTGCACTGCGTCCAGTAGGTGGAGCCGCCCTACCTGGGCAGGACGTGGCACCAGATGGCTCCTCCGGTGGAGGACGGGTCCAGGACTGAGTAAGGATCACTGCAGAACCTCCTCAGCAATAATGGGGGGAAGTCAAAGTCCAGCTCCAGCTGCGACACACACACACGACTAAATGTTCAAGGTCATGTTTGTGGTGTGATAGTTTAAAATTATGGAGGAATTGGAATTGACACTCTTGTGTAAGTTGAAGTTAAGGCTCTTGTCTCACTGTTGGTGGGGGAAGTCTGACTGTGTTGGCTTCAATGCTGAAGCACAGTTGACCCTGACTGGTGTTCAGCTCCATGCCTGAGAGAGAGAGAGAGAGAGAGAGAGAGAGAGAGAGAGAGAGAGAGAGAGAGAGAG
>KV751389.1:556458-609760 GCA_001698575.1 Mola mola | reverse complement strand
AAAAGGCAACTGCGCAAACACCACAAAATTGGCAAAATTCAACTAGCATGAATTCAAGAATCAACAACATGACTAAACACACAGTTTTTCAGCTGACAGTTGTGGTTTGGGGTTTAGTTCGCAGGACTATTTCAAGCGAAAGTTGCCATGAGATACATGGTTATTTCATAGAATTTACAGAAAACATATTTCTTTTAAATATTTCAAATCTGTTGAATGTTGTGTATCCTGCTTTGACAAAAAAAAAGTAAAAAGTTTTAAAAATACGTTTGTTCACTCGGTTCCAGTGCTGGTTCAGAACCAGTTCTTTGGTTTCAGACTCTTGGCCAGGAAAGCTAGTTCCACAGTAGCAGCAACATCAGGGGAATTTGTAACCATGGACCAAGTTAAACCTCATAAAGAATTAAGAAGAGACTTGGACAATGACACCATGTTGAAACAAGGGTGGTCCTGGGGGGAAACAGCTCGTCCCTCTGCCGGTGGTCGTCAGCAGAAACCCAGAACAGACCGGTTGGCACGACAAGAGCGAAGCTGGCATTTGAAAAATCACAGCAGGACATGCCTGCAGTAGGACAAGTACAGTGACGTGACTCTACAGCAACTCTCCCATCTGTGGAAAAGCCAACTGGTTTTGCACCAACTGTGGACCAGAACTTGCTCCAACCAAGAACGTTACGCTCCCAGGATGCAGGATGATCCCCAGATTCTCCAAAAGTAGAATGGGAGGCAGAGCCTTCAGCTATCAAGCTCCTCTCCTGTGGAACCATCGTCCAGTCTCCGTACGGGAGGCAGACACACTCTCTGATTTTAAGAGCAGCTTAAAATCTTCCTTTTTGATAAAGCTTATAGTTGGGCTGGACTATCTAGCCCTTAGTTATGCTGCTATAGGCTCAGGTTGCTGGGGGAACACTCCATGATTCACTGAGCTTTCTTCTCTCCCTCCTCTGACTCCGACTCCTTCTCTGCTCCTGTAAATGTCCATATCCTTACACTAACTTTACTTCTTCCCCGGAGTCGTTGTGCTTTATCACCCTGCAGGTCTTTCTAGGTCGCGGTGGGACCTGCTGCTGTGGTCCTGCCTGATGCCTCCTGGTCACATTAGGACAGGAGATCTGTGACTTGGACCTTAGACTGGATTGTCCCGTGAAAATCTGGATCCATGGATTTGACTTCTGGACCAACAGACCAAACCTGCTTCTGGATCACTACACTTATACATTGTGACTAATCTGGTATTGTCATGTTGTTGTGTTCTGAAACGCCTTGGTTGGCGTCAGTGTTCGACGACCTGTGAGTGGGTCATCAATTTGAAGTGCTGAGTTTATTTTTCCTTCTGAAAATACTGGACCCTGAGTAATTTCCTGAGTTCATGATCCTTATCAAAATCCACAACCTGAAGGTGGAATGTTGTGTTGCAAAACTTACTGACAGCGGCGAGCCTCCCCCTCTTGCTCAGAAAGTCTTTCCCTGAAAAGTGAACAGTCAAATTAGTACCAGTGTTTGCAGAACATTCAGACAAGCTTCACCTGAAGGCTGAGAGTCTCTCGCCAGCTCTCCAGACCTCCAGTTCATCATGTTCATTCAAAGGGATTCAGTGGTGGGTTTGTTGCTACTGAGGATACTCATGCTGCTGTTTGGCAAAAGCAGCCACTGACATGTTCAGAGGAAGATGCAGGAGGCAGCCTGAGCATGCTCTCTTAGCTTTAGAGATCCTGAGGCACAGAGATGAGACATAACGGGCCAAATCATTATCGTTCGTATCCTATACAGGCTCATTAATGCTCCCTTTGTGCACGTAAATCAACCTTTCAAACTATATTATCGCCTCCATGTGTCCTTTTCATTGGCATGGATGTTAAGCAGTACATCCACCAGGGGGCATCTTAGAGTCAAAAGTTTATCCCAACAACCAGCTTGAGAGTGAAAGGTTAAACAACCACCACAAACATGGTGACTTTGGAAGACAAAGCGATAATGTGCCTGTTCAAAACGAGACAAAAACAGCGGCCGTGTTGTCTGTGAAAATCAGAGGTATTCAAAGTTTCTTACGAACTCGCAGAATCTTTTCCCAAAAAGTTGCTAGCAGCTTGTAGCTAGCAGAACTGGACAAAGTGATGAAGGATGTGCTAAAGTAGATCGTGACAGCGCCCTCTGCTGTTTAAAGTGAAACTTTATTCATTATACATCTCAACCCATTTGAATTGTCGCAGAGTTTTATCGATTTCTAACTGTTGCATCGTCACAAACCTGCTAATGTTGAAATATCTCCTGTACATTTAAACCCGAAAACAGTGTTTTAGGTCTAAAAACTGAGGTTTCCTAAGTACGGGCGCGTATGAGACAACGATCATGCACATCGATTTGCTCATGCCCACTTTTGTTTTCTTGAATGAACATGCACGTTACCATTTATTTAGGTGGGTGTTTCAGTGTTTCTAATTGTTTTTGTGTCCTCATGTGGACAGAAAACAAAAGTTATAAGGGAAAATATCACCATGTACAACGTGGTGAGAAACAACCGGCACAGCAAAACAGAGCGGCCGCCGGAATCGTGAAACATGGAGGAAACTAAACAAGACCAAAACTAACAGTGGAGGCACCATGAAACTTGTGTGCAGGACCCCCAGAAAGCCCAAACTGATGTGAAAGGATGTTATTTGCAGCTTCTTTTTGAGCTGACACGTTTAATTGGCGTACATTTGCTGTAAGTAGGTTTTATAGAGTGTCAACTAAAATTTTCAGAACGATGTATGTTCAAGTGTTCACTTTACTCATCGATCACTTTAACTAGTGACCTGATGCTGTGAAAAACAGGGTGAAACCTCATGACCGACAGCTGAGTTCTGCCTGCCGTTGGGCGGGAACTGATGTCAGCAGCACGCAGGGGAGGACATTTTGGCGAGAAGTCACATCTGGTCCGTTGCTGAACAGCGCACAAAAAACCGTTCGAGCTGAATGTACGTTAGTGAAGGAGGGTTAGTGACAGCTTCTGAAAATCACTCAGTGCTTCCGTCAACTGGTTTTTCTTCAGATAAGCTGCACTGAGCCATTTACAACATTTTTCAGCTGTACTTTTACCTCCTCAAACAAGTGCGTTGCTTCTGGAGTTCAGCAGAACGCCACAGCGTCTGCAATGAGAACTCATGCTTGTGTCATGTGGGCTGGTGTTCTGTAAGGAAGGCGAGTCCCCACATTGTCACTGAGTAAGCAGACGTATGTGCTCGTTTATTTTATCAGACTGGGTACAAGGTGAAGGCGTAACCCAGTGTTGCAACACTCAGCTGTCACTTCCATCATCGAGCTCATTAACGCAGATAAACAAGCATGACGGTGTAACACAGCGCTGATATTTTAGGTCAGACATGATCGTTTCCTAAACCTGATCAGACCGGTCGACTGAAATGTTCACAGCTGATCGTTCGGGGGAGAATGTGGTCATGTTACAGAATGAGACGCACACAGACGTACCGGTGACGAGGTAGAGTCCGGCTTTATTCCACCTGGGAGCCAGTCTGTTGATCAGGGAGTAGGACAGGCAACACTGCAGGACGCCTGGAAACACACACTGAGGGGGGCCCAGCTGCACACACAGTCACGAAGGCCTTATTAAAATCAGACGCATGAAGTGAAAACATACAGACTGAACACACACCTGTAGCCGGCGCCGCTCTCCAAACAGCTGGAGGACACCGGTCTGGAAGAACGGGACCTGCGGGAGAGAAAACTGTGTTCATGTGGTACGAGTGTCCACACGAAGGAGCTCACAGCCATCAGCTGTGGCATAGTCAGCTACATGGAAACGCTTCAGCAGACTGCAGATACGCTCATATTTCATACGTCGGCAGCGTCACCGCGCGGCGAGCAGTCAAACTAAGGTTCAGCTCACTTCAGAAAGTACCACTTTGTGCACAATTAGCACAACTGCTCTACTGGTGGAAGGAGCTGCAGACCGGGAATCCGGTGGGCCGTTAGAAAGCCGGAGAAGCTCTGCTTCAGTCACACGTTGGAGTTTGGCAGAGGGCGATTAAAATCTGTGATGCTGAGACTGTTTTGGTTTGCTGCTGACACATTGGGGTGATGGCAGGTTTAATCTTGGACGGAGGCGATGGCTTCACAACAAACATTTCACTCACATAGAAGAACTCTGGTCAACGTTTGGACGTTTAGTGCACGATTGGCGTGTCTTAGAGCGCGCCGACGTCTATAAAAATCTCCTCATACGATCCTGTATTTAGCATCAGAGCAAACTGACAGATTTTTCAGCCACCAAATTCGAGTTCCACCAAATTTTAAGTTCAGCACTTTTGACTCCTGCCAGGTCGATTTCTGAATGATTCTCCTCCTCTGTAGCCTGGAAATCTGGGGGATGGAGGTGGGATTTAAGCTGTCGGAGGATTTGAAATAATCTTATATATAAATATGTAATAAATATAAAAAAATATATATATAAAATATAATAAATATTTACAATGGAAAAGCTAAGAGGTCAAAGAGATAAATTCTATCAAATGTTGAATGAACGGATTCTCTTCGTAGCTGCTAAGAGAGCAGACTTGGAATGAACCCACTGATTTCCTCATTGTTTTGTTGGTCTTCTCTCGCTGTGGCAGTGGCAGGGAGGCTCCCAAAGGTTCATGTATAAGTTTGCTTTTCTTTATATTGTACCCAGAGATGGTGGAAACAACAGGTTCTTCAGACTGAGCCTCTGTGTCAACACAGGTGCAACTGGAATTTTCCTCATGTGCGAGTTCAGGCCAGGAACTCTGAGATCACAAACACTGAACCTTTGCGCCTCGCTGGCTAATGACGCACACTTACAGAACCTTTTATCTTCAAAACAGGAAGGGAAATTCTGTCCCTTGAAGTTAGTTTGTTCTGTACTGCCTTCTTTAAATAAATAAATAAATAAATAAAGACAGCCAGCGATGCGTTTAAAGTGCTGGGAGACCAACACTCTCCTGTGTTTAGTGGGACTGAGGTCAAGGTTTATTATTGAAACGTCATCATGACGCCTCCACTGCAGTAAACATCTGCACTGAGCACCGCTGAGGGCGGCGGTGTGATGGTAACCACAGACCTTCGGGAAGTTTTACGATATATAAATCTGTCAGCCGAACGAGCCGGGTGGCTGCTCTCGTTATACACTTAATCATGTTCAAAGGACACGTGTCAGCACTGCGAACACGCGTGCTGCTACTGCTAATAACACTGTAATAACACAGGACGACATGTTGGCCACAGTAAATTAAGGGAATTAAGCATGAGACTCCATGGAAGCAACTCTGTTCCCACACTCCTCCCAGTTCCTGCCCCATAGCTCCGCCCCCCCTTTCAACAGTGGACAGACTTTTTCTTGCATCTTCCATATTTGTGGCCCTTTGCTGTATTATTAGTAATTTGTGAAACTATCCGACCCACAGACAGAAAATATGGCTCAGGATGAAACATTCTGGAATCGTCCTTCATGGAGTGCAGTTGATAAGAATGGGAGTGTGTGGGTGTCTTACAGCCATGACCACCGTGATGTCAGCGAAGGAGTCCAGAGCTGGAGAGACCAGAACCTCAGAGTACAGCAGCACTAGCTCTCTGCACACATACACACACACACAGAGCTGGTCAAGGCCACGTCCACAGGAGTGGTGCGCTGAAAACAGACAGAGATGCTAAACTGGCTCTCTGACGCCGAGCAGAAGGCAGATCGATGCTAGAAATACGGACACCATCGGCGCTGACCTTTGACCTGAACAAATAAAGATGGGTGCCGTGTCTCCACTTCCCAAATAAATCATTACCAAACCAAACTGATGGGAGAAGCTAACACATCCGCGTGAAAACAATTACCTAAAATGACAGAAATCATCGTTAGAAAACTGAGTTTTTAAATTGTCTGATCTGCCAACATGGAGCCAGCAGAGGGAGAGCAGCAGTTGCTGGTGCTCCCACAGCGCCTGCACTGCCCCCTGGTGGCCGGCTGCAGAGTGGTCCTCACCTGCAGGTCTTGATCTGTTTGCTGCGCGGCTCCTCGCCGCTGTCCGGCAGGGTCAGAGTAACGCAGCACAGCCTCGTTAGGTCCGGGAGGCCGAGGAACATGACGGCAGTCATCCCTAACCCTGATTGCATCCTGCAATCAGGGTTAGGGTTATTTCACAAGCATCATCAGGGAATTATCCAGCTAACCTAGCAAACATTCTCCGCTTGTCTCTTCAGTCAGTCGACGTTATTGTTCGACTATTTTAAGACACTTCCCGGATGTTACTGGTTGACACATTTCAAGGCCACATTAAGTGAGAAAACGATAGTAAAGTAGTTATTTAGAGCTCTGAAGTCGCTTCACTCACCTCTTCGTATCCCAATTAGCCGCTAGCTAGCTTCAAACTCACCTTTCGTTTCTGGGAGGATATTTGTCACATCGAGGTCAAACTGCGCACTTTAGCCTGTCCACTACACTGAAATATATTCTACACAAAAAAAATCTTCATTTCATGAGATTTATCAGCGAGACGAATTCAGAAGATGAGTTACTCTCAGGTTTAGATGGCTTCGACGGGAAGAGCTCTCACTCTGCTCTGATAACCAGACGCCCGTTTGCTTGTTTTCTCTGGCGGCGCAACACTTTCATGGAAACTAAATCAACAACATCTATTAAGTTTCCTCACTTGATTAAATTCACCGGTGAGTTCACCGTGTAACGAGCGAGCGCGCTCAGTGTGTGGAAGGATGGTCGTTTGGTTCGTGGATTTGTGCTCAGTTCGGAGTGCTCGTCGTCCCCATAGACAATCTTTGGCGGTGGACTTCCCGCCACACAGCTGCGGAAAGAGAATTCTTCCCGAACTTCTCCGAACTTTTCCGAACAGTTCACAAGTCCGTCACGGCTGAGTGAACGCGCGTTCGTGACGCAGCCGCCCCTTGCGTGACACGCGGGCTTCCTTGTAAATTGCTGAACTTCCGT
Source organism: Mola mola (assembly GCA_001698575.1). Classification (NCBI taxonomy): domain Eukaryota; kingdom Metazoa; phylum Chordata; class Actinopteri; order Tetraodontiformes; family Molidae; genus Mola; species Mola mola. Next base: position 602,811 of record KV751389.1, on the reverse strand, counting down.
GAACTTTAGCCTAGTCCGCGCCCACAGTTCGGCGCTGATGGACGGCGGGGCGGCCAACCAGAGTCCCGCTCAGAGGTGAGGCGGGGGGCGAGCAGACGCACCGTGAGTCAGCCTAATGAAAACATGACGTAACCGGAAGCGACTTTCCAAAATAAGGTTCGAGCGTGAGAACTGGCGCTTACAGGTCAGAGTTTCATCAACTGGAAAAAGTGATTTGCTACCTCCTCAACTGAGACGTCATCGTATCAAACAAGTGTGCGACAGCTGATTCACACATGTGGAGGCCGGTTTGTGTCTCACCTCCTGACAGGTGTCATGCACGTGTCTGAATATGTCCCGGTCCTGTGGGGAGTTTACTGTGAAGGAGGCGGCCGGAAGCGGTGAGTTGCCGACAGCTGGAGTCGTGATCGCAGAATGTGGGGTAAATGTGACAGTGCTCGTGCGCGATTATATAAGAGCGCTCCTGCGGTCGGCCTCCAGCGGCTCCCTGCTCCTCTTCCTCCTCCAGCTCCACAGTCATGGGCGACCAGCAGCCAGAGAGCCCCGACGGGCCGAAGTACTACAGACTGTCCGAGGTCGAGGAGCAGAACTCGTTCAAGTCGACGTGGATCATCATCCACAACAAAATCTACGACGTGACCAGGTTTCTGGAAGAGGTGAGGAACCCTCCGGGACCGGAAATGACTTTACATCGATGCGAGGACAAGTTTGATGAGGAAGTGAGGAGGACCGAGGGGGTCACTCTTCATCCTGGCTTTTTCCTCCCGAGTCTGACTTACTTTAACCCCACAATCCAGTGTTTGCGTGTGGTCCTCTGCACTGAGGGGAAAAGTTTTTTTACAATCCAAACTTTTTGTCACCACGATTAGTTTGTGACAGTTTTTGTTTTGGCGGCACCAAAGAATCTTTTTATGATCATTAGTGCTGCAGTTATTTTAGCGGATAATTGTTTTCGATCACGTAGCCTTTGAAATTCCTGCATTTAAACTGGTTTGTGTGTCTATGCAGCGCTGCCACTAGGTGTCGCTAGAGAAGACCAACAGCAGCATGGCTGCAAAAGTTTAACATCACAATAAATGCAACATGTTTCCGCTCAACATGGGTCAACTTGTCAGCACAAAATGTCCGTAACGGTTCATCATCACGTCCCAGTCAAAGGGAGGCGGCTAATCGGCCAATCACAAGGGTGGATTTACAAAGAATGATGGGAAAACACAGGGCAGACGTAAACGGGTGTATTAAATGCTGGTTACTTTTTTCTCATTGTTTACTTCTGCCAGGGGTGGGCGGTTTGTTTGTTTGTTCACAAGACAGGAGTTTTACACCCTACCTGACTCCGCCTCCTTCGCTGTTGTTGTTTTGTTGTGGAAAACACCAGAATCCTTTTCAAATTAGAAGCGGTGCAGTGGACAGGAAGTTGTCATCTCTCAACAGAAGGCTTTTATTTTGAACATTTTCAGGAGGTCACTGGCACTTCTGTCACTTTTTGTTTCCTGCAGAGCCGCTGATGAGTGGAAGCTGTTTTTTTGGGCCTGGAACTCGTCGTTTCCAGGACAGATAATCAATGACCGTTGATTAAACCATGATCAGGATACAGAGCTGCAGTGAAGTGGATCATTGATCCGTTTGGACTTTGGACCGACCGTTCAGGCGAGGCTGTCCGACGAATCGCGGTTGGAGGGTTAAAGTCGAACTCAGCCTTGGTCAATCATTCGCAGCACTCGGTCCCAGTTGAATTATAGGCAACTTGATCATTAGGTACGGTGATTGAAGAGCTGCAGCTGAGAGTTCGGGAATCCTCCCCTAACATGAACTCTGTTTTTCGTCCAATAAATAAACGGCACATTAGTGGCATCAGCATGTTGTGGGCTGTACCGCAGTTGGCCACCAGGGGGCGATGGAGGTGTCTAACAGCCCGTTGCAGTTGAACAGTCGGTACAAACGCCATCAGACATTTGTAGAGCAAAACGGCTTTGTAGCATTCGGCTAAACACCTGATTTGGCTGCAGACACACAAAATCATCTAATAATCTATTTAACATGATTCAAGTCTGCAGACATTTAAAGCAGCGAGTGAGCATCAAGTCCCAGCTGCTAGCTGATCTAAGCTTTTTGCTTTGGTGGTTGACGTTTACTGCCCCTGTGTGGTCTGTAAAGAAATAGATATGACGTTTTAATTTATTGTTTGTGTCTCATTTTGACCAAAACATGAAACCAGGAAGAACCCATGAGCTGAAGGTCCAATCAGAACTGAACCATCCGTTTGTTTTCTACACCAGCACCCGGGCGGAGAGGAGGTGCTGCGGGAGCAGGCGGGAGGGAACGCCACGGAGAGCTTCGAGGACGTGGGACACTCCACGGACGCCCGGGAGATGGCCGCCGGCCTGCTGATCGGAGAGCTGCACCCGGTACGGCAACTGACCCCAGATCTGTCGCCTTGACTGTTTGCCGTCACCTGACCGCCTGTGTGTGTTTGTTTCCATAGGACGACAGACACAAGATCGCCACGCTGGAGGTGAGTCACGCCACCGATGATGTCACAGCGAGGTCATCAGGGGAGGCGTGAGTCTGACCGTGTGTTTGTTGTTTACAGGAAACGTGGGTGACGCCTGTGACCGACAACTTCAGGTACACACACACACTAACCAGCTGGTTATAGCGTCGCCACCGGTCACTGTAAATCTAGGCTTGGTTGGTTACTAGTGCAGTCATGTCATGATTTCTTCACCGGTCGTTGGTAGGTTAGTCACAGATATAACTCGTTGTCAGGTCAGTTACAGATGTAACTAGTTGTTAGGAGCTGTTGTCACTGGTCATTGGCAGGTTAGTTACATATTTAACTAGATATCAGGTGAGTTACAGATTTAACTAGTTGTCTGTAGCTGTTGTCACCGGTCATTGGTAGGTTAGTTACAAATTAACTAGTTGTCGATAGCTGTTGTCACTTGTCGTTGGTAGGTAAATTAAAGATATAACTGGTTGTCAGTAGTTGTCACTGGTCTTTGGTAGGTCAATTAAAAATGTAACTAGTTGTCAGGTGAGTTACACATTTAACTAGTTGTCAGGAGCTGTTGTCACCGGTTGTTGGTAGTTTAGTTAAATATTTAACTAGTTGTCTGTAGCTGTTGTCACCGGCCATTGGTAGGTTAGTTACAAATTAACTAGTTGTCGATAGCTGTTGTCACTGATCGTAGGTAGGTCAATTAAAGATTTAACTAGTTGTCAGTAGTTGTCACTGGTCTTTGGTAGGTCAATTAAAAATGTAACTAGTTGTCAGGTGAGTTACACATTTAACTAGTTGTCAGGAGCTGTTGTCACCGGTTGTTGGTAGTTTAGTTAAATATTTAACTAGTTGTCTGTAGCTGTTGTCACCGGCCATTGGTAGGTTAGTTACAAATTAAGTAGTTGTCAGTAGCTGTTGTCACCGGTTGTTGGTAGTTTAGTAAAATATTTAATTAGATATCAGGTGAGTTACAGATTTAACTAGTTGTCAGGAGCTGTCGTCACTGGTCGTTGGTAGTTTAATTACATATTTAACTACATATCAGGTGAGTTACAGATTTAATTATTTGTCAGGAGCTGTTGTCAGTGGTCGTTGGTAGGTCAATTAAAGATTTAACTAGATATCAGGTGAGTTACATATTTAACTAGTTGTCAGGAGCTGTCGTCACCGGTTGTTGGCAGGTTAGTTCCATATTTAATTAGTTGTCAGGTGGGTTACAGATTGAACTAGTTGTCAGGTCAGTTACAGATTTAACTAGTTGTCGGTAGCTGTTGTTACATGTCGTTGGTAGGTCAATTAAAGATTTAACTAGTTGTCAGATGAGTTACATGTTTAACTAGTTGCCAGGAGCTGTCGCCACCGGTTGTTGGTAGTTTAGTTACATATTTAACTAGTTGTCAGTAGCTGTTGTCACTGGTCATTGGTAGTTTAGTTACATATTTAATTAGTTGTCAGGCAAGTTACAGATTTAACTAGTTGTCGGTAGCTGTTGTCACTGGTCGTTAGTAGGTCAATTAAAGATTTAACTAGTTGTCAGTAGTTGTCACTGGTCGTTGGTAGGTCAATTAAAGATTTAAGTAGTTGTCAGGAGCTGTCGTCATCGGTCGTTGGCAGGTTAGTTACATATTTAATTAGTTGTCAGGTGAGTTACAGATTGAACTAGTTGTCAGGTCAGTTACAGATTTAACTAGTTGTCGGTAGCTGTTGTCACTTGTCGTTAGTAGGTCAATTAAAGATTTAACTAGTTGTCAGTAGTTGTCACTGGTCGTTAGTAGTTCAATTAAAATTTTAACTAGTTGTCAGGTGAGTTACACATTTAACTAGTTGTCAGGAGCTGTCGTCACCGGTTGTTGGTAGTTTAGTTACATATTTAACTAGTCTGTAGCTGTTGTCACAGGTCGTTGGTAGGTAGGTTAGTTACAAATTAAGTAGTTGTCGGTAGCTGTTGTCACTGGTCATTGGTAGTTTAGATACAGATTTAACTAGTTGTCAGGCGCAGCCATCACCGCTCGTTGGTAGGTTAGTTACCTGTTTAACTGTCTTGCAGTGGCTGGTCTAACTGGGTGATCCCCGCTCTGGTGGCGGTCATCATCACGCTGCTGTACCGTGCCTTCACCGCACCGAGCAAGTGATATCATCAACGTGCGGGCTGGCAAAGGACCGCCCATTCCATCGCTGGATGACAGACCTCTGCGCTGCCCCTCTCCTGTCACAACGCCACATTACCCACGATGCTATTCAGCCAGCCAATCACAAGGCGATTTGTGAATGAAGTCATTGTTGAATTTCCTGGAAGTTGTTTCATTTGAGACAGTTTGTAATTGGTCGTATCTTTGTAGCCGATCGATTCTGTGTTCACGCCGTAGTCATGTGACCTCCTGCAGGTTAACAAGGAACAAACGAGTGTTGTTATTATTGTTGTTGTTGTGAACCTGCGGCTGCGTTTTGACTCTGTGACGTTACATATTTACCTTCCTCTGATTAGTTTGAAACTCGACTGAACTCAACTGCTGTCAATAAAAGTGACGTCAGCTGAAAACCTGTCAGTCTTTGTTCCTTCCCTCAAACACCACCCGGTCCGGTCCGGTGAGTCGTGATCTCCGCCCATCTGGCGAACTGACCTGAGCCAGGCTGTGACGTGAACCAGCCTCAGGCCTTGTTACCATGGGAACAGTGTGTGCGTGTGCCTTCAGGACCATCACACTTCACCTCGGGGAATTATCCACAATTCACAATGATAGCATATTAAAACCGGGGTCACCAGAAGACCAGTTTGGTCCCGGTGCCGTCCTGGTTATGTTATAAAATGTCACCAATCAGCACGCCAGGGTTTCCTGCTGGTACCCGAGTCTCCATCCACAGTCACAGGAGCGAACGTCCCGGCCTCCAACACGCCTGGGAAACAAGGTGATGGAGAAATGCTGCCATCTAGTGGACAAACGTCTCCAGCATCCACTGTAACTTCAAACAGCGTTTCAGTACCATCATCATCCTCTCAGCTTGAGAGAGACAGCTTCTCCTCAGGCTCGGGGAGTAGACCCATCACAACGCTGCGTTTTTATTCATCCCTTAAAACTATCCCTAACCCAAACAACACAACACACAGCTTCTCATGTCAACAGACTGAGGCTAATGCTAACAAGTCCCAGGTCATTATATCATGCTAACAGACTGATGCTATTGCTAAAATTAAAAGCAGTGATTTGTCACTGTGCTGAAGCTGAATCACCACACTTTCAACTTTATTTGTTGTTATTTATAACTTTTAGAACATTTCTAAATGTGACTGTTGATTTGGACGTGTAAACATCGACCTTGACAGGCAGGTGGTGCATCCTGACGTCAGATGATGAAGGCGATGACATCACGTGTTTGTTTAGAGCGGCTGCTGACGCAGGTGGAGCTGCATTACATAACAACATGTGAGGTTGTCACCGTCCCAGAGAGAGCAGTGATACACTGTGATGGGACCAGTGTCACCTGGGAGCCAAAACACTGCAAAACACCAGTTTTCACTGCACGTCACAGCTCTCAGCACAGGTACTGCACTGTAACTGCGGCACTGTACTGTTACTGCTGTACTGCACTGTACTGTTACTGCTGTACTGCACTGTACTGTTACTGCTGTACTGCACTGTACTGTTACTGCTGTACTGCACTGTACTGTTACTGCTGTACTGCACTGTACTGTTACTGCTGTACTGCACTGTACTGTTACTGCTGTACTGCACTGTACTGTTACTGCTGTACTGCACTGTACTGTTACTGCTGTACTGCACTGTACTGTTACTGCTGTACTGCACTGTACTGTTACTGCTGTACTGCACTGTACTGTTACTGCTGTACTGCACTGTACTGTTACTGCTGTACTGCACTGTACTGTTACTGCTGTACTGCACTGTACTGTTACTGCTGTACTGCACTGTACTGTTACTGCTGTACTGCACTGTACTGTTACACTGTCTATTACTGCTGTACTGCTGTACTTTATTACTGCTGTACTGCTGCACTGTCTATTACTGCGGTACTGTACTATTACTGTTGTACAGTGTAATATAACTGCTGTACCATACAGTTACTGTTAAACTGTAATATTATTGCTGTACTGTTGTACAGTTACTCCTGCAGTGTAATACTGCTGTACTGCACTGTCACTTTATAAAGCACTTGGATTGCAGTCATGTATCTACACGATATTTGTTTTGGTACCGTTTAAACCGTGTTTGTCAGTTCGAAGCGTTCCCGCTGACGTCACGCGCTCTGTTGTCACCACGCCGTCCTTTGGGGGGGGGGACCGGGGGGTATAGAAACGGGACTTCGGAGCCGGGCTCCCGGGCACACATGTCCCGCTCAGGTGTGCAGAGCGGCCCGGAGGGGGACGAGGCGGACCTGGACGATGAGGCGGACGCTGCCCGGCTGGAGGCGTTCATGCGGGACCGGAGGAGGGCCAGGTCCCTGCCCGCCTACCCGGCCGCGCTGCTGGACGGCGGCAGGAAGCGGGTGAAGTTCGCCGACTCGATGGGGCTCAACCTGGCCAGCGTCAAGCACTTCAGCGCGCTGGAAGAGCCGCGGATCCCTACCCAGGTCCTGTCCCGGCACTGCAGCTCCAGGGCCGGCCTGGTGGCCTGCTTCCCGGAGTCCCGGGACGCGGAGCGCAGAGTCCAGCAGCTCGGCGTGTGTCTGGAGCAGCTCATCGTCACGCAGCTCAACGTGCGGGGTCACGTCCGGGCGCTCGGCGGCCGCGGCGACGGGCTACGTGGGCGAGCGCTTCGGCTTCACCGTGCACGCGCCGGCCGTCACGGAGCCCGGCGCGGCCGTGCACTTCGCCGTGTACGCGAGGAGCGACGAGGGGGAGTTCTGGGACAACAACGGGGGCCACAACTACACGCTCCGGTACCGCCGCCCCGTGTGACCGAACCCGGATGTGTCCGGATGCGGACGGACTCAATAAACCTCCTGCAGACTTTGGCTCTGTCTTTTCCTGTCATTCGCACATCCAGATGAAACGTTGCTCTGAAAATATGTCACTTTAGCATCACAGGCTAATGTTAGCATGTTGCTAATCTTAGAGCGGCAAAAACGACCACGTGTAGCGTGTAGCCGTGCTAACGCTAACTAATTGCTACTGTTCAATTAAGATTGTTAAAGGGAACAGAAAACATGTTAACAGCCATGAATAATTCTACACAAAACATAACTTTGTTAACATGCTAATACTAATAGAATGAACAGAAAGTACGATACGCTAACATGTTGTAGCATCCATTCATTGTTAGCTAATTAATTATAGCACAAGCAGTGAAATTAAAAAAAACCCAAACCATGCTAACATGCTAAACCACAGGATATTGTTATGCTAACATGCTGTGGTACACATTAATTATGCTATCATTAGCATGTTGCTACTATTAGCGTTCCACAATGAACCCTGAAGAAACCTTGACCATGTTAAAATGTAACCGAGTCTCCATAGTTGACTTTGCTAACAGCAACAAAGTGCTACTGCTATCATTAAGGAACCAAAAAAAAACCAAAAACGCAACCATGCTAAAATGAAGAGAATTGCTGGAAAGTGTTATGCTAACAATTTATTGTAATTAGGAAGAATCCCAATATTAGCAGGGTTGCTAATTACCACAGACCTCTGCTAACATGCTGCATTAGCCCTGACTATCGCTACTGGTAGCATAAATTAATGCTAGTTAGCTTAGCATGCTCTGGGCAGCCCGCGACCGCTTGTCGTATTCGTGTCGCTGCGGCGGCCAAAGTCCAGTGCAACAATCGCACGCCGCCGTGCCAGTTCACGAGGTCCAGGCTCGTGTGGCAGGTGGCCACATTACCCAGGAGCCTCGGGGGCAAGCTGCTGAGTCAGTGTTCCCCAAACGTGAGTTCGGTCATGTCTGAAAAGTTTTGGCTTCAGTTAGGTCGGCCATCTTTGTATGGGTCAGTGTATTATAGAGAAGATTCGTCTGGTGGAATCCAGAGAAGAAGACACGTCGGCTCACTTGTCCTGGCTTCGGTGCCACAACTGGTAGGTGTTTTACTGTGGATGAGCACTCGTGGTAGAAACTGGGTCAGAGGTCTGAAGTCCTGGACGGGGGCTCATGCAGATCACGTGCATGACTGCTCGAAGCATCCAGAGGGCCGTCGTGTTCGTCCTTAAACTAACACGCATCTAAAATTAGCGTCCGCCGCTGCTCGCCCCACAATGCACCTCACTGCAAAACCCCTCCGCCTCCGGGGGTTCAGAGTTCGACCTCGACCCGTCAACTCGCGTAAAGAGCGTGGAAAACAATAACTATTTGTTAACATGCAACGTGTTTACATTTTTTAAACCAACAATATCCAATAATCAACAAATAGAGTGACAGACGTTAGCCAGCTGCTGAGCTGTAAGGAGTCAGTGAAACTGATTTTTGAAAACAGCGCCCCCTGCAGTGACTGGCGTGTTGCGTGTGGGGCTCCGTCAGTGACAGGAAGCAGAATCGAAAGCAGACACGTGAAGATCGTCGTTGTCGTGCCCTGCGGCGCTGCAGTGTGTCGCCTTGTCACAATATCATGGAAATATATCAAAATTAGCTCGAGCAAGCAAATCGAAACGCGTTCCTCCCTCAGTTTTGACTAGAAGGTGACGGCAGGGACTTTTTGCCCAGAACCCTCTGTCCCAGCGTCACATGCAGACATCAGATGCTGTCGTGAGTTTATGAAAGACTTTATTGGTCAGAACGTTGAATCATTGTCGTGTATGATTGGCTCGTTGTCACACTTCCACCACTGTCCTCTGGGCCTCGAACATCGTCCCGATGGCGACCTGCACACAAACACACGCACGTCATCCTCAGCTGTACAGCAATGCACCAATCAGCAGAGAGCACCTTTAAATTAGCCAATCAGGCGGGCAGAAAGCCTCGACCCCGTTTAACGATCTTGTTCGGGGAGGCGTGTCGGGATGGCAGGAAGTCCGACACAGAGGAAAAAAATACTTCAGTGTTCCAACGACTTTTGTACGACAATTTGGCGGCAAACTTCGCTGCTCGCACGACGTTTTCATGCCATTTTACGAAGTCTAAAACAAGAGAAGGCTCAGCACACCAATATTCACACCTGGCGATCGTCACATCGTGAAAAATGCTCATCGCGGCGTTTTGTATGGAAGCAAAATGGCCCAAAAGTTTCTTGAATTTGAGAAAAATGTGTTTAAAAAATGTTTATTTGAACTTAAAAAAAAGACATAATATATATTCAAGCTAAAATTAAGTGATTAAAATAAGTATCTCAGATTGGAGATATTTTGGATTAAAATGTTCCTGACAGTCTGAACCAAAGAAAAACAAGACAACACGTTACACTCCGTTGCTCCGCTCCATACACTCAAACACCAGACAAACCTGTGATGATGATGTGCATCTTATTGTGAAACAAGTTATATAACATACATGTGAGGCGGAACAGGAAGCTGTCGTTGGAGGGCGGGCTGTCAGTCGCAGGAGAACAGGAAATGAGGAAACCAACAGAGAACAGCAGCAAAAGAAAACTATTAAAGGCACAATGCTGGCACCCAGTGGCTCACACAGGTACTGCACATTCAGGTCAGAGGTCACAGACGCTGGAGCTAATTTTACAGACTGTTCCTTTAAACCACAGGCAGCTGTGTCCACAGGTCAGTGCAACACGCCTGACAGCTGATCATCAGCTGATCGTCAGCTCCTCTTCTTAAAGGTGCAGTTCAGCCTTTTTGTGATTTTTCTGTAATTTATTTTGCTCATTAAACTAAAATGTTTTCATTCGTTTACTCTGACCTGCGTATAAACTCTCATCATCACAGTTAAAAGAGAAAACATATTTCATACAGACATACGTCGTGTTACTGAAACACTGATGTGTGTATGAATCAAAGTGACATGCAGGGTCCTAATAATCAACTCAAACAAGGAAACAATGAACCATATTGTCACTTCCTGTCGGCTCAAACAAACAGATATAAATCATTTCATAACATTTCAATGAAAAATAAACCCTGTTAGTTATTTTTCATTTCTACTTTAGAAAAACACAGTGATATAAAATATGAGTAAAATAATAACTGAAAGGAGAAAATACAGTTTAGTCACTTTTGTAAGACTTTCCAAACAACAAAACAACAACTTCACAACAGCTGCATTTGACATCAGCAGCTACTTCACTGAACTCCAGGATGAATTTCAGGATGAAGTTATTATTTCCTGCACTGTAATAATTAGTGGAACGTTAACAAATGAAGTGAGGGTGTTTACAGGGTAAGGTTGTGCAAGTGCAGCACCAGCAGGGGGCACTAACCATCCACATTGGCCAGAGTGTGGCCAACCAACCAGCCCGCCCCAGGCTGGTGTCCCTCTGTCTCTGGCAGAGTCACACCTGTCAGCTCGCTCTATTTGCTCGATGGGGTTACACACCAGCACAGGCAGGATCGACCGTGTGATCAATGCAGAGCTTTGACCGCGTCCCTCATGTGACTGTTGCCGCCTGACGTCATCAATGAATCCAGGAACAAGACAGATCAGCTCGAGAAGTTTGCATCGTCCTCGCCACCGTTCTTTGTTCTTGTGAGAGGCTCGAGGACGAGGAGGACACCACTTTCCAATGAGTAAAATAACTTGACTCTACTTTGAGACTTTTTGACGTCATGTCTTTATTTTCTGCACCACCTTGTAGAGAGAAGCGTCGAAAAGAGGGTCTGACGTCCTCAACGTGGGCAGGATGGAAACAAACTGCTGCTTTATGCTCAAAAATACCACCAAATATCAAACATGATGACCGTTCTTGATGTTTGACCCTCCAGTTAGACCGGCTGGGTCACGGCAGAAGGGCCGCCCACCCGGAAGCGGAGTCTGCCTTCTGAAAGGGAAGCTGCGCGATGGGGAGGTGTTGGCTCTCTCGATTAGTAACTACATTCATAAAAACGACTTTGGATGTGCTTGACCCGGTGTGTGTCGCCTTACGGCACAGAATCTGAGTCATCCACCTACAACCCCATAGAGACTGTGTCTGTCCCCCGTCCACATAAATTCACTAAATTCACTAAATCAAATAAGAGTTCACATAGGAACTTAATAAAAATCAACACCACTAATGAGGCAGTTTACAAAGTAAAGAGACTTAAACGTGGACTCTTGAATATCAGATCCCTATCATCTAAAGGTGTATTAATAAATGATAACAATATTGATTTATTCTGCCTTACTGAAACTTGGCTGTGCCAAGACGAATATGTAAGTCTTAATGAATCCACTCCTCCCAGTCACATTAACACACACATTCCCAGAGACACTGGCAGAGGTGGTGGAGTTGCAGCCATTTTCAATTCTGCCCTATTAATAAACCCTAAGCCCAAACAAAAATTTAGTTCATTTGAAAATCTCATTCTTAGCATTTCCGATCCAACCATGAAAACTCCAATTATGTTTGTTATAGTGTATCGAGCACCTGGACCCTACACTGAATTTTTATCTAAATTTTCAGTTTCTCTCAGCTTTGGTCCTCAAAACAGATAAAGTCATTATTGTAGGCGACTTTAATATCCATGTACACATTGAAAACGACAGCCTTGGTACGGCATTTCTCTCACTATTAGATTCATTTGGCTTCTGTCAGTGTGTACAAGAATCAACACACACTTTTAATCACACCCTTGATCTTGTTCTGACATATGGCATTGAAATTGAGCATTTAAATGTCTCTGCGCAAAATCTGCTTTTATCAGATCATTATCTTCTAACATTTGAATTTCTGCTCATCAACTATAAACCAAGAGTCACTAGTTATTATAGCAGATGCATATCTGAGGACACTGTTGAAAATTTTAAAGAAATTATTCCCTCTGCATTAATTTCAGTGCCATATCCCAAAATAACAGAGGAGTCATATCTTAAATTTAGCCCCTCCCAGCTTGATCACCTTGCCGATTTCACTGCCGGCTCTCTACGTGCTTCACTCGATTCCATTGCCCCAGTTAAAAAGAAAACAAAACCAGTAAAGAGACTAGCTCCGTGGTATAATCTTAACACTCGCAAGTTAAAACAGAAAACTCATAAACTTGAAAAGAAATGGCGTTCCACTAAACTGGAAGAGCCACACATGGCCTGGCAGGATAGCCTTAAAGTATACAGGAAGGCCCTTCGCCGAGCAAGAAAAGACTACTATTCAGCGTTGATAGAAGAAAACAAGAATAAGCCCAGGATCCTTTTCAGCACTGTAGCCAGGCTGACTGAGAGCCATCATTCTATTGAACCATGCATTCCTAGAGCCCTCACCTGTAATGATTTTATGAACTTCTTCAATAATAAAATTAGACTTATCAGAGAAAATATCCTACACTCCACAGATTCCAGTTCAGCAACAGGAATTATAGAGGCTGTTATTAGTCCTGATGTGTGTTTGGAAAGCTTCCATCCAATTGACCTTAAGGAACTAACGACAACATTATCTTCATCTAAATCATCAACCTGTATACTAGACCCCATACCTACTAGGTTGCTCAAAGAGGTTTTACCCCTAATTAGAAATCCACTACTAAACATTATCAATCTATCCCTTGTAACAGGTTATGTGCCCCAGTCATTTAAAGTAGCTGTAATTAAACCGCTCCTAAAAAAACCTACCCTAGACCCAGAAGTTTTAGCCAACTATAGACCAATATCCAACCTCCCCTTTCTTTCAAAGATTCTAGAGAAAGCAGTAGCGAAACAACTATGTGGCTTTCTTCAGTATAATAGTCTATTTGAAGAGTTTCAGTCAGGTTTTAGAAAGCATCACAGCACAGAAACGGCATTGGTAAAAGTTACAAATGACCTCCTCACTGCATCTGATGCGGGACTTATCTCTATACTAGTCTTATTAGATCTTAGTGCAGCTTTTGACACTATCGATCATCACATCTTACTACAGAGGATGGAACACCAAATTGGCATTAAAGGATCTGCTCTAAGATGGTTTAAGTCCTACCTATCTGATAGATATAATTTTGTTCATGTTAATGATGAATCATCAAGATATGACAAGGTTAGTCATGGAGTCCCACAAGGTTCTGTGCTTGGACCATTACTATTTACTCTATATATGCTTCCTGTAGGTAAAATTATTAGAAAGCACTCCATACATTTTCACTGTTATGCAGATGACACACAACTATACTTATCAATGAAGCCAGATGAAACCCATCAGTTAGCTAATCTACAGTCATGTCTTAAGGACATTAAAAACTGGATGTTTCATAACTTTTTAATGTTAAACTCTGACAAAACTGAAGTCATTGTGCTGGGCCCCAAACACATTAGAGACTCATTATCCAGCAACATAGTTAATCTGGATGGCATTGCCTTGGCCTCCAGCACCACTGTCAGAAACCTGGGTGTTATCTTTGACCAGGAGCTGTCTTTTAAATCACATGTTAAACAGATTTCAAGGACCGCCTTCTTTCACCTCCGTAACATTGCTAAAATCCGGCACATCCTGTCTCAACAAGATGCAGAAAAACTAGTTCATGCGTTTGTTACTTCCAGGCTGGACTACTGTAATTCTTTATTTTCAGGTTGCCCTAACAAAATTTTAAAAACTCTTCAGTTAATCCAAAATGCAGCAGCGCGTGTACTGACTAGAACTAATATCAGAGACCATATTTCCCCCATACTGGCTTCTCTGCACTGGCTCCCCGCTAAATTTAGAATAGAATTTAAAATCCTTGTTCTCACCTACAAAGCTATTCATGGTCAGTCACCATCTTATCTTGAACAGCTCATAGTACCCTATCGCCCATCCAGAACCTTACGCTCCCAGGATGCAGGGTTATTGGTGATCCCAAGAATTTCCAAAAGTAGAATGGGAGGCAGAGCTTTCAGCTATCAAGCTCCTCTCCTGTGGAACTATCTTCCAGTCTTGGTACGGGAGGCAGACACACTCTCTGATTTTAAGAGTAGGCTTAAAACCTTCCTTTTTGATAAAGCTTATAGTTAAGGCTGGCCTATCTAGCCCTTAGTTATGCTGCTATAGGCTTAGGTTGCTGGGGGAACACTCCATGATTCACTGAGCTTTCTTCTCTCCCCCCTCTGACTCCGACTCCTTCTCTGCTCCTGTAAATGTCCATATCCTTACACTAACTTTACTTCTTCCCCGGAGTCGTTGTGCTTTACCATCCTGCAGGTTTTTCTAGGTCGCGGTGGGAGGTGCTGCTGTGGTCCTGCCTGATGCCCCCTGGCCACATTAGGAAAGGAGATCCTGTGACTTGGATCCTGTGACTTGGATCCTAGGCTGGATTTCCAAGTGCCAATCGGGACCCACAGATCACAATGGCTTCTGGATCAATAGACTACACCTGCTTCTGGACCACTACACTTCACATATCCCTGGATTTACAGATTCTACATACTCTTGGACTCAGCAACACCCAGATCTTCTTACATGGAGTACAATAACTCCTGGACCAACAGAGTCCACCTGCGTCTGGATCACTAGACTTTCCATACATCCGGACTCATAGAATCCACAGACTCTGGGACTCATGGATGTTTTATGCATTTTAAATGAACTGTTGTTATCATGTTTTTGTGTTCTGTACAAGTGACATTTATTGCACGTCTGTCCGTCCTAGGAAGAAGGATCCCTCCTCTGTGGCTCTTCCTGAGGTTTCTTATTTTCCCTGTTTAGGGTTTTTTTAAGTTTTTCCTCACCCAGTTCGAGGGTCTAAGGGCAGAGGATGTCACATCTGTACAGTTTGTCAAAGCCCAGTGAGATAATGTGTAAATTGTGATTTCGGGCTATACAAATAAAATTTGATTTGATTTGATTTGATTTGAATCTGCACGGCAACATGCCGTGAAGACAAGTTCAACTGGCATCAGGTCGGCTAAAAACAACAAAAACAGACGAGGAAAGAGGATACCGACGTGCTGGACACACCAAACGGACGGGGCCAAGAGCTGATCGTGGGCTTGATGCGTCCCGGCTTCAGACTCGAGAGATGACTGAACAAGCTGCGTCCCTCTAGAGGACAACATCGACCCAGCTGGTGACACACAACAGAAATCATCACATCAGAGCTCAACGCTTCGAACTACTTCGCCAGCAGGTGGAAATAGTTTCGCTTTCGTGTGACCAGCAACTCCCACAGGTCCACTGGACACAGAGCGACCGCAGAGACAACAACCAGCCACAGAGGGGCAGTAAGTACAGACACCAGGAGTAGGAAAAGGAAAATGACTCCAAAGAGACACGACAAAGTGTCGCTCCGTGACGTTCCTCACGGTCAGGTGGAGGAGACAGAAAACCACAATATCGCCATCTGATTACAACAAACATGGAGGATCAAACTTCCCTCAGTCCGGTTTCGTGTCAGCTTGACAAATTCGTAGATTTTAACTTTAAACCCGGTCAGTGGACTCTGTCCTCCGTTGGAACATTCACGACCATCTCCCAAAAGATGGCGCTCCACACATGAATGGTTTCGACCTCAGCCCGTCCGACAGCCCTGCAGAGAACATCTCTCGATTACCCTCTCAATCAGCACAGGGACAGGACCACTTTTATCTGACTTAGAAACCGCAGTTACCCACATGTAATTAAAACGCTGTCAATGCCTCCTGGGAGTCTCTCCCATACAGAGAAAGCAAACAGTGATCAGTGTTGTAATGAAGAGCTCAAGTTAGCCTCCCTCAGATACCAGCTGCTCACACGGAACGAGGAGGATCAGTATGGAAACTGTCAACACAGGCGCTCGCTGAGTCGTGACTGAGGGAACTTCGGTCCTCCTCCCACCAGGTAGGAGATGTAAGATTAACATAATCTGAGCGATGATACAGACTCAAGACCCAAACGTCAAACCCTGCAGCTTCACCATCTGACCACACAGAAAACAGGTGGAACCACACATCTGCTCAGAAACCACGAATTAGTTATCCCACAAGCATCCTAACCTCCCAAAATCTGAAACCAACTCCACAGTTAAGCCGTTCTTTCACTTTCCGAACAGTTAGTGTTTGCTGACTTGACTGTTAATGCTTTGAATTGCTTTAAGTTTAACAATGAAATGTCAACGGGGGAACTTCTTTACTGACACCACTTTTTGACCGAGCCGGTTACAGTGTTGGGTTTTGGATAAAGCTTATAGTTAAGGCTGGCCTATCTAGCCCTTAGTTATGCTGCTATAGGCTTCGGTTGCTGGGGGAACACTCCATGATACACTGAGCTTTCTTCTCTCCCCCCTCTGACTCTGACTCCTTCTCTGCTCCTGTAAATGTCCAAATCCTTAAACTAACTTTACTTCTTCCCCGGAGTCGTTGTGCTTTACCATCCTGCAGGTTTTTCTAGGTCGCGGTGGGAGGTGCTGCTGTGGTCCTGCCTGATGCCTCCTGGCCACATTAGGAAAGGAGATCCTGTGACTTGGATCCTAGGCTGGATTTCCAAGTGCAAATCGGGACCCACAGATCACAATGGCTTCTGGATCAATAGACTACACCTGCTTCTGGACCACTACACTTCACATATCCCTGGATTTACAGATTCTATATACTCTTGGACTCAGCAACACCCAGATCTTGCTACATGGAGTACAATGACTCCTGGACCAACAGAGTCCACCTGCGTCTGGATCACTAGACTTTCCATACATACGGACTCTGGGACTCATGGATGTTTTATGCATTCTAAGTGAACTGTTGTTATCATGTTTTTGTGTTCTGTACAAGTGACATCTATGTCACGTCTGTCTGTCCCTGGACGAAGGATCCTCCTCTGTGGTTCTTCCTGAGGTTTCTTATTTTCCCTGTTTAGGGTTTTTTAAGTTTTTCCTCACCCGGTTCGAGGGTCTAAGGGCAGAGGATGTCACATCTGTACAGTTTGTCAAAGCCCAGTGAGATAATATGTAAATTGTGATTTCGGGCTATACAAATAAAATTTGATTTGATTTGATTTGGACCAATGGCAGTGCTAGATTGGAGAGGATTCAACATGCGAACATTCTAACAACCCGTTTACCTTTCCACAGGCCTGAGAGCCACTATAGCATCATTATGTCTGAATACGCTGCTGATTTCCCAGCATCCCCAGAGCATTAATTCTTCTGTGGATGACTTCGACAAAAACACTACACACGCTTGTGTTGTTTAGTGTTGTTCGTTAACGATTACCCTGCTCTGAGCCTCTGATGTAAGTAGTTCTCTGCTCTAGACCAGCCAAGTGTTGGTGCCCTGGAGCCAGTTTCCTTGCTGGGGGCCCATTATTTGGTTGTTGGAAGGAAATGGAAGGAATGGGTTTCAGAGCAGATACGGTCCAAACTAACACTGCCCCCAGCTTGGTGGAAGGTCATGGTTTGATGATACACTGTTCATTAGAAGGTACAAGACTACTGGCAGCCATGATCCTGCAGTTAGCTGAACGACAACTACCGCTTTAGAAGAGGCTGACCTGGAAACAGATGCAACTGACAGATTTGCATAATATTTTCCTACTATCTCCAGAGTTAGTGTTGTCGTTAGTCTCCCAAAAAGAACATCTTCAGATTTGTCCACATTTACTCCCATCTGTCCAGAAGTCAAGCATCTGTTTTATATTTCAGTATGTTTTAGAAAGACTTGGTGAGCTGAGAGAAGTGTTGTGTGTTGCTCAGTAACAGAAATCAGTAAAATCGAACATTGGTGCAATCTTCCAAAGGTCCACAGAGGTCCCCCTTTACAAACAACTGCAAAGGATCTGCTGCCCATGTCCTGGTGTCAGACACCACAAGGACCCCCAGAGGTCCAGGTCTAGGCTAATCTGAAGCAAAGCAGGGCTTCTGTAGATGAGACTTGTTAAAACACCAGGAGAAGATGAGTGTTCACCAGCTCTGTAGTAGGCTGGTGATGTTTGCTTCAACACAGCACAAATCATTTGGATGAGGTACGATATCCCCACACTGTCAGACAAGAGTAAAACAACGGAAACGGAAACTCATTTTGGTGCAAAGCATCTGCAGCAGATATGGAGTTAAGAGCTGAGCAGCAGGAGACAGTAAAAATTGAAGTTAAAGAGCTGTTGAAAGTGGGAGGAAAGCGATGAAGCGGCAGAGAGAAACCTGGATGTGGCCAGCAGAGCGGCTCAGACAAGCAAAATGAGTTTTCCTCGTGTGAGAGGGAGGGATGATAAAAGGAGGCAGGCGTCAGGATCCTGTCAAACTGAAATTCATGGAGGTCTTTTGAGTGTAAGAGAGAGATGAGGATGGAGAGGGAAAGAAGAAAGATGAGAGGTGCTCAGGTAGATAATAAACCGAGCATGAGGAGCACTCCACCACGTTTCCATCTTTCCATTTGTCAGGAGATGAGAGCAGAGCAAACAGGCAGCACCAACACATTTCACTTCAGAGTCGGACCGCAGGAGGGAGGAAAATGGAGAGAACAGATGTTTTATAGAGGACAACCCCATCCAATCTTACTGCATTCAGCTCTCTCGGCCGAGATAACTCATCAGCTGTTGAAAAATTCAAAAAAAAATTTCACAGCCTCTCGTACCTCCGCTGAGGGCTCAACAGGGAGGAGCCTGTTCAGGAAGAGGAAACGGCTTCTCTCAAAATCTCTACACAGCTGCAATGTGGGAAGATTAGTTTGGGCATCAAGGCTTCTGGAATTAAAAGTTTATTTCTCCATCAACGCTGTTTGGTGATGGTTAAACCCTCAACAAGTCCTGGATGTTGAGTCATTAGCGCTAAAGAAGAACAAGGTTCACTCTAAAAAAAAATTGCCCCTGCTGATGAAAAACAAAGAACAGAAGTCATCTCCTACTCCCACAGCACATTTTTTCAATGAGCATCCAAGTTTTAAAATTCTGCTACCTACCTAATTCCTATCTCCCACAATTGCATGAATTTTGGGGTTGACTTCTGACACATCCTTAGGGAACTATGAACTACGTTTTTCTTTTTTCCAAAATTCAGTTTTTTCCCCACGTATTCACTTAGCGTGTTGTAAGAAGAATACAGGCTATTAAGTTAATGTGAGCTTACTAATGACGATGTTCAGGGCGCTGCAATCACTTGCATTGTTGACCTTGTCCACAACCACAGAAAACTTTTTTCCTATGGATCTTCTGTAGCACGGCGGAGAGATGTTGCTCAGACGCCCGGGGCAGGGGAATTTGACAGTCATTCCGAAACCACTCTACCCTGTGATGAGTTTCGTTGTTTTTTTTCGTTAACTTAGCCAGCATCTCGAGCAGCTGCTTCGACATACTTGCATTGTTTGGGAGGGAGTGTTTGTGAAGTGATTAGTGGTGTCTCCATTCATTGTGCCCCCCTGGAATATTCTCCAGCGATAATTGATACTCTTTTTCCAGGAAACATAGTTACAGTTACAGATTCCATTTTTAATGGTTGTAATCACAATCCCTACATCCTGTCAGAAAAATATACATTCTATGGTAAAGTTATGAAAATCCTAACAACGATTTGATAACCATGGGAACACCACCACCTCAAACCCAGACAATCATATGATCATAACTCTGCCCTCTGGTATCGAGCGATGAAGGGATGGCCTGAAGAAGTGGCCTCAGATAAAGTACACAAGCATATTTTAGTCGTTTGGACATTTGGAAAGACTGAAGGAGCTGATGTGGAAACATATCCAGTTACACAGTGTGGCAGCTCATAAGGTCACCAGGGACAAAAGTCGGCAATTACATGAATTTTCCATCCTAGGAGACAGACTGACAGAAAGCGAGACGAAGTTGCTTAATAAACGTTGGTTCACGGAGTTCCTCTCTGTTGCCTTCAAATTTCGGATGAGAAGAAGTAAAACCACTTAACTTGCTATTTTTACCCACATGCGCACAGACATTCAAACACATGTACCCCTCGGCACGCTAAGTCTTCACTCATCGCCAGGTAAGCGTTTCTGTAGAAACCGTCCAGCTAAGAATAAAAGTGAGAAGATGAGATACAAGAAAGTCTTCAGTTCAGGAGTTGACTCATGTGTGAAATGATGATGGAAACTTCTGCCACGCACATATTCACGCTAACACGCGTCTACTCCAACGTTTCATGGCAAGACTGAATCCCAGGACGGGCAGGTCAGAGTAGGCAGAGATCCAGGTGGAAAAATCAAACTGAGACAATTTACTAAAAGCGTCTTGCAAGAAATAAAAACTTCACACCTTTCATCTTAAATTTCTCTCTCTCGTCTCCTGCCTGGGTTACAGATCAGACTGGGTTTCATTTAAAATATACCAGTACCTTTAAATGAGAAGAGAACTAAGAGTGAGGCTCATTATGTAAATTTGGTTTGTGTTTGAATAGTAAGCCATTGAACCACTTTGGCTGTCTGGTGTAAAGAGAAGCTCAGTTAGGAAGTGACTCACCCATCAGCCCATAGGACCAATTAACAATTTTGGTAGATGCAGAGCTCCTCTCTGTAGTCCTTCGATAACAAATGAAAATAGCCGGAACCACAGCAATTTGTACAGGACTCACCTGAGCTGAATCAAAAAAATTACTTACATTTCTCATCTAACTTGTAAGACTTCACAAGGACTTGAACTCTATTTACTAGAGATTTATATTTGATGTTTCTTGACTCATCAGTTGGACTTTTTATCAACTGGTCACAACTTTGAACCCGAGTTACAATAAAGTTTACGATTACGATTTAACAGGAAACTTGAGAAGACTTGTGACTTGACCGAACTCTTCTTGAGAGCGTTGAAACTTGGCTGACCTTGACAATACTAACACTTGGCTCTGGTTTGGTTAACATTTGACTCTAACTGACTTACACCTTGAGTGCCATAAAACATCTGAAATTTTGTCGGTTAACTTGAGACCCGACATATCCTGGTTGACTTGAACCTGTCTTTGGATTGAGGTTTGACTCTGTCATGTCTTGAGTGCCTGAGGAATTGTGTAGATCTGTCCTTACTGACTTCGGTCTTGATTATCTTTAATTTATTGACTATTTTATCTTTATAGACTTGTCATTCGTCATTACTTATGACTTGAAGATTTGATTTGATGTGTGGAAAGGAGTTTCAACTCAGATTTCAGCTCCTAGACAGCGAGGAGACGATTCAACCTGAAGCCGATACTACAGTTTTGTTTTGCTGCTGGAAGACCTCTGAAGGATAACACACACTCACACAGTCAATACTGCAATAAGACACTCGCCCTGCTGTGTGTGAGCGCCACACATCTCACACAAGGACCAATGGGATATCTTCCTTTACATGCCCACCCCCACGATCTCAGTCTGTTTTGTCAACCTTGAAAATCTCCTTCACTGACCCACCAGACTTAACCAGCTCTCCTCACCCACCACTCAGGCGATGACCAATTATCTGTCAGTCCTCAAGAACCATGAATCCACCTATCAGGGAGCAATTCAAGAGTAATTAAATGAGATTAAGCTGTGAGGAGATGCCCAAACACACAGAAAGTGGTTCACACACTCACACCAGTAATGAGGAGTTTCTTTATAAATCGTCTTTTTCTCAGCCCTAATTTTTCTGCTCTGAACACACACAGTAACGAGGAGGCGAGAAGAGATGAAGGCGAGTTCGGTGTGTGTGTGGAGTTTCTCTGTGATCTCCCATCTTGGTCCGTCGCAGCGACAGAGAGATGGAGGAGAACGAGCAGGGGAGGGAAGGAGGGAAGAGAAAGAGCCTGCTGGCTGGTTCTGTTACGCTTCCATTGTTCTCCTGCGTCTCTTCCTCTCCTCTTTTTGGTCCCCGACGTTACTCTTCATCCTCTGTGGTCCAGGCCACTCCTGAGGCTCAAGAAACATCCCCTCGTCAGTCCTAATGAACCAAATCTCACACAGCTCCGACAGGGTTTCTCATCATTTTGTCCATTTATTTGAGTGTTCTTCTGACAAACGTGTTTAAATGTCTGCTGGACAGGAAGAGAGAGCCGCCGTGCTGACATGCCGGCAGCTCCCGTTGCTCCAACTACTTACTAATGTAAACGTCAAAAACTGCTGTGCTTCGACAGAGCAACACGCACTGTTGTCACAAATAAGCATCACAATCTTCACCTAAACTGCCACTAACACTGCTACCAATTAGAGCCAGACGAGGGACAAAATCCATCACGATATGGATAATTTCATCGCTCGATAACAATATAAAATGTTTTCCGTCAACTAGATGAAACTAGAAAAATGCTCACCCAGTGGTTATATTCCTCCGTGAGGCACAAAGCGGACAGTCGAAGCACACTGGTGGGTCAGGACAAAGTTTTCGTTGTAATCCCACTGAGCTGCCATTTCACAATATGTGAGGTCACAGTGACCTTTGACCTCCAACATTAAACCAATTCACCCTCAAGGTGAAATGAAATGTAGGTTTGTGCCAAATTTGACAAATATAACCTCGATGCACTCTGGAAATATTGTGCACACACGATTTCAGGTCACAGTGACCCTGAACTTTGACCTCCAAAGGTTAAAGCTCTAAAACTACTGACAGTGGCTATGATCAAAGTTTCTCTAGCATTCACAAGCGAGGTCACGATCTCTAAAGTCTTATCAGT
Organism: Mola mola; assembly: GCA_001698575.1. NCBI lineage: Eukaryota > Metazoa > Chordata > Actinopteri > Tetraodontiformes > Molidae > Mola > Mola mola. Next base: position 579,790 of record KV751389.1, on the reverse strand, counting down.
TCATCCTTGAGTCAAAGTGGACATTTGTGCAAAGTTTGAAGAAAACCCCTCAAACTTTAAAAATGGCGTCTGCAGTGTTTCCTGCAGACACCATTTTAAAGTTTTACATACTGTAGCATTAGCACATAAGCACTGATTGGCTGCTACAGGCTAAAAACTGCATTATGGTTGGATTTTCTTCATGAGCAGATCTTTCAGATACATGTTGGTCTTCTTCTCATCGAGGTTCACTTCGGCTCGTGTCTTGTTCTGTCTGGGATATTTGAGGGAGATTTACACGAGGCTGCGTGTTACCAACATGAAACTGGAGCCAAATGATATGAAAAGCTTTGCTGGAGTGTGGATATAAACAATATAAACGAGAACATTTTTCTACACCGGCAGAAACATTTGCTCTACTAATGTGCGTTGGTACTGTAAAGATGGCTGCCAAGTCTTACTTCCTGCCAAAATATCCCCGATGCGAGCGCTACCATCTTACATTGGTGATGTCACTGGGTCTTGGTTGCTGAACTGCAGTACAGAGGCTGTGCCCACACACCTGCCCCGTTCTCAGCCATCAATCATGACGCTTAAGCCCTTTCATATATCGCCGATAAATTATTACTTAACCAACATCAGCGGGATAAGAACTCACTAAAATCACAGAAAACATCGTTGGGAAAACTTTTTTTGACGTACTTTTTTTTAGGTTTGTCTGACCTGCTAACATGAAGGAGGGGGTTTGTGAGCTGTACTGCCGCCGGTGGAGATCAACATGGCACTATGAGTTTATCATGGGCTTCAACGCCACTGACTGATATATTTCGGAAACAGTGCCTAAGATTTTGACTGATTAATGATTACTGCCACACACCCCTGCCAGAAAGTGTGCTAGCTGGCTTTCACTCTGCATATTTATTATAGGATACATTCTGCACAGATTCTGCTCGCAAGTGTTACATAACAAGTGAATTATTGGGTTAGCTAAACGGTCCCATCAACACTTCACTTCCAGGCTTGAATCCAAAGGTAAAGCCAATGTCTGGAACATAAAAGAACCTGCTCTTCACACCTGTTTCAAATGGTCTTGTGGTTCCTATGTAATGAGTACGGAGGAGGATGTGAACCTCATAAAAAGTGACAACATTTTAAATCCCGTTTCTATCCTTCCACTGCCTGCTGTCCAGTCATCTGTAAGTCAATCATTGATCATCTCTGATGCTGACTGATGATGGCTGGCTCAGTGAATACACACGTCTGAATGGACGGACGTTCTGTTGGGGAACCTCGCTGATGCAGCACAGTCGTTCCTCTCACTGATGAGGACCAGAAACACTGAGCTGTAAACGGTGTATGGGCGTTTCTAGCAAATGAAATGAGGTCAGTGCAGTGAAATTCAGACTGCAGAAGCAGGCACATCACAAATCTGACAAACAGAATAGGAAGCATATGTGTGTCAGAGTGGCAGCTGCCTCTTCGTCCTGTCAACAGACTCCCTTATTAATGGCAGAAACACTCGGACACAGCTGGGTGGAGAGGGAGAGAAATGTAGGAGAGCACAAAACCACGACTAACAGACAGAGTGAGTCATAAAGAGGAGAGATGAGAGGCAGTCCTTCAGGCTGCCAACTGCAGTCCACTTCACACAGACGGAGGACAGACACTGACTCTGATCCACAACTCACTCGCTGCTCCTAACACCTCTCAAACGCACAGCTCGCTGATCACGATCATTGAACCAATCAAAAACAGGGTGGAGACATTTGATTTCCATTTACTTTGTGTCCACATTCTTTAACAACAGAAAACAACAGTCAGCGGTCTGATACTTCAACCAGAAACATGGTGGTTCAGTGGGGTCCATAGGAATGTTTGGCTGGTTTCTATGGTGCTGTGATTGGTAGAAATCTGCATGTTTTGTAAAAAACTCTGGATTACAGAGCTGGTTCAGTGTTGAGTGGTCACATGATTCATGATAAGTCAGTTTTTAGTTGGACAAAACTGAAAATGAATATTGGCAGAACCAGAGGTTGGGTGTGGACAACATTTGTGGAAAAATTGAGAAAAATCCCTGGATGCACTCTGGGGATATTGTGCTCACACGATTTCAGGTCACAGTGACCTTGACCTGTGACCTCCAAAATCGTATCAGTTCATTCTTGAATCCGAGGGGACGTTGGTGCCAATGTGTTCATGATACGTCGCGTTCAGAAGAGAAGAGCACTGATAGACGATCTGAAAACAAACAGCCTCCAGCTGTGACAGCACGGCCACAGCAGAGGCAAACAAATATTCATATTATTTACTCTCAGGTGCTGTGTCCACTCCAGTTTGTTTCCTGCCATGTTCAGACTGCACGGAGCCTGCAAGTAGCTGTCGTGCCATTAGCTCCACTGCTAACTGAGCTGACAGACGCTGTAGCTGTTATAAAAGATAATTACACAGACCGAGATAACGACAGCTGAGACACCAAACACCAGATGTCATTATGTCGTTGTTTTTTGGGCTGAGTCTGGTTGGTCCATCAGTCTTAATTTACTCTTTGACAACTGGGCTGTGTCTTTTCCTGAGATTGAGGTCGGTTTGGACGTAAAGACGTCATTCTTTTCAACTAATCTTTTCTTGGTGGGGACAGTCCAGCTGTGTCCGCTCCTAGTTTGATTTACAGCCACGTTCAGGCGGCAGAGTCCAGCTGAGTGGAGCGCTGTTACCATGGCAGCTCCCCCCAGGATGTTGATTAGCTCCACTGCTAAAAGAGCTAACAGCAGCAACAAAGATTACAGTTACTCCAGACATATGCTGCCCCATATATTTACCTTAGAATTCTGTCTATATTTTACAAAATACACCTTTTGTTGTCAGAGAATGACAACACTAAAAATAAGTGTTACACCGAGTATCTGTGTGACTTTGTAAACCTTCTGGCTCTTCACTGGACGCCGCCCAGAATAACACAACTCTGACTCCTTGTAAAACTACAAAACAACAGTAGCACAATGCCAAAGTGCTGAACTAACAGTGTACCTGCCTGCTAACTAGCAGAATGACACTATCTCTTCTTCAACACTGGACAAATAGCCGCTGAGTCTGTTCGCATTAAAGTAAAAAATACATTAAAAATACAGTGGAGTTTGTTACTGTGCAGGACACCTACCAACCCTTCTGTGAAACATTTTGGTTGTGGACAAACCACTGTTTGGAATTTGCTGTGATAAAACAGCATAAGCACTTAGAAATACGAGTTATTAATATCTTAAAATGGTTTGTAAAGATAACAATTTTGACAAAGAGCCTCAAAAACAGACAAAACACCAGAGAGAGAATACCCACAAAGGCAGAGTACCTGAAGTCAAAATTATTGAAAAATCCTTCAAACATTCTTTTTTCTCCATCCTGATCCTGATCCTGATCTCTTCAAAAATTTAGCCACATGTTCCTTAAGGTGTATTTCAACAGAATTTTTCACAAAAATCTGTGCACGACTTTCTGACTGATCCTGCTGGTGGAAGTAACAAAGATCAGAAGGTCAAAAACTGAACAGATAATTATTGGTTGGTTTTAACTGTTTCATGTTATGAATCCACATATACACTTCAGATTCAGCTGCAGATCCGCCAACATTCATACCGAGCTGCAGCAGCAGATAGTATCAACCCATTCCAGACATAATGAAGATGTTTTTCCAGCAGTAGGTGAGGAGATAAACCAGCTCCTCCTGATGCCCCGTTTTATAGGCTGAGGTAAAGTAGGAGATGGGGTGAAAACCTGTCTGCTTTTATCCACCTGAGCAGCTCCAGACTCTTTTTAATAGAGTTTGTGAAGCAGCATGAAGTCCTATACACTGTGTGTGTCTAAAGCTGGGTGAAGCCTGCAGCACCCGTTGGGCATTCAGGTGTAAGAGCAGCAATAAAGGCGTGGGATTTCTGAGAGATGGAACGGGGAATGCTCCACAGAGGAAGAGGAAGGGAATTGAGAGGGGAAGGGTAAGAGCGAGATGAAAAGGAAGAGGAGGAAAGGTGACGCAGGATTTCACACAGGGTGTTGGCCTTTTTTTCAGCTCTGCTCCTCTTCGGTTCAGCGTTTCCCCAAATCGCTGGTTTCCAAAATGAGCTGCAGCAGCAGGATTTCACCTCCTGTCTCAGTAAACATGTTTGTTGTTTGGTTTACACAAACCTGTACACTGGTTTCTGCTCAGACAGAACGCGCTACAACTGCAGTCAATCAAACATGACGTCACATGACTCTCCTCCATGGGGACCGTTCTCGCTGCATGCAGCACATCTGGAACTCGAAGTCCCTTTCTGTAGTTCTATCAGGCTCATTCTTCTTTATTTATTCGGTCTTTAATTTTGTCTCTGTCCACATGCAGGCAGTCAGTTTACTTTTATTTTTTGGGCCCACATCAATTTTTTTCAAATTTCACTTTCAACGAGTACACAGCTAACCAATCAAAAGTTTGAGTATATCTGAGCCTTTTCAGCCTGTCCCCTCCTGAAAAAGTGCTTTCTTGGCTGCTGCCTTTCCACAAAGACCATCCTGATCAAATTCTTCAGACTACACAAGGTCAACTTGGTGTCCAGATGAAGCTGCCAGATGCTGAGTCAGGTCCTGCTGGATGACCTCTGCTCTTTGTCAAAGAAACTCGGAGAAACTTCTCATCAGATTCTCAAAGTTTTCTCATCCTTCCACTCCAGTTTTTGTCCTCTGCCTCTCCTGATTCTTCACATTTCTCTATAACAGCTTTAATACCACATCTTGAGGATCCAGTTTGTTTAGCGCCAGTCTCAATGATGCTGAATTATGATGTTATGTCTTTAAATTGGTCTTTCTTGAAAGTTTCCAATCAGTTAGACTCATACAAGACGGGTTTGTAACGACCAACACAAAAAACAAACGAACCTCAATTGATCAATAAGAATCAAAGAATCATTTTGAGACTTTTTTCTTCTTCAACTGGAAAAGAAGCACAACATAAAAAAGCCTGAAGACACATGAGAGGCACACTGTTCCCAACTACACAACAAAACCCGTCGTTTGTCCTCCTGCAGAGAACCGTGAGGATAGGCCAGAATATCCTTCCACGCACACACCTTCATTAACGCAGACCAGGAGCTCCAGACGACTTCCTGAGAGGAAAGGAGAGAAGCTGAAGCTGCCAGTGACAGAGGTAATGAGGCTAAAGTCTGAATACACAGTATTAAATACCACTCTATGGGATTTTGATGAGTGGATCTCAACCTTACCATGAAATCCACTGAAGAACTTCTCTGATTATTAAGTGACACAGGCTGAGCTGTGCAGCCACATTCTCATTTGAAGGTCTGCAGAGATGCGGCAGCGGGACTTAATTTGCTGTTTATTAAAGGTGGTGGGGATCGGCTTTTCACTGAATTTCATGAGTATCTTTAAATGAACGCGAAACCTCCAATTTATCTCATCCAGACAGCGGGGTTGTTAAAATACTTTCATTAATGAGACCACATTGGCAACACCCACTTACAAAAACAAAAACTCTGAGGCAGTTTAGCGTCTTGGCTAAACTAATCAAACGGCACCACTTATTAACCTGCCAGCCCCCAACCTCCGAGGTCGGCTGGGTCCAGTGTTGTTATGACTGGTGCTGATTCCCAGTTGGTGCAACAGCCCAACCTTCTAAGAACTCCTGATCATTTTGGACTTAGTTTTAATTAGATTGGACTCACAGTAATGGAGATAGGGCTGAATATCCTGTACAGGGCCTGTTCAGGAAGTCAATTTGAAGGGGATCGTTTGGGTCCAACTTCCTTCTGTTATGATGTAGTCGTGTTTAAATGCAGACTGTACATCACCATGGAAGATAAAATTAGAAGAAGAATGTAAAAATAATGTCCCCCATCCTGTAACAATCCTGAAACAGCATGAATTCCTGCGAAGTTTGGCAGATGAAATCTTATCTTCCACCACAAGTAGGCTTTCAAAGGTAAAGTGGCACTGGCCACGTGTTGGTGCAGAAGGGCAGAAGAAGTAAAATCTGCAACGATGGCACGAATGATTCCATAATATCCATGGTTTCAGAAAAAAATGATAACAACATTAATAATGGCAACAACAAACATAAGTAAAAATTTTACATGAAGCCTCAGTGTTTTAAAACCTGGTCCCATTTTCTCTGTTCAACAGTGATAACAGCTGTTTAAAGGTTGCTAAAAGCGAAGCGCCGTCACCACGCACTTCAATAAAGAACCCCACACCACTCAAAACACAACTGTGTGGTCTCTGCCTCATTCATCAGACCGTAACATGGAAGTAGCACATGTTACATAGTGGACACAGGAAGTTGTTCATTGCCTTTGTGCCGTTCACAATGTCAGGGCTGCATCGCCCAGCCGTTTCCCGCTGACGAGGATGGGATCGATCCAGGCCCACTCGGTGCCTCTGTCCACTCAGGGGTTTATAAACTAACCTGAAGGTGAGGAGAGAAGGACCTGGCTTCAGAACCCAACCCTTCATTCCCAGTGTTACTGAACACAACCCCCGGGAGCCATGACAGGGGAAGTTTCCACTGACCAGGCAGGTATAACTCACCGCCTGATGTGGCATTTAATCTCAATGTGTGACATTAAGCACCAGTAATGGGTGAGGAATGGCTCTTCAGCGGCCACCGACACACACACACACACACACACACACACACACACACACACGAGGTGAAGTGAAGATTTCAGCTTCTCTGTGGGTAGAAACACACACTGTATTCATAAAAAATGTTTGTCTCCTTAATTTTCTTCATCTCCCCATCCTTCTCTCCTCATTCCATCACCTTCTTTCACTCAATTTCTCTTTTTCCATTGTCTGCCAAAATCTCTCTCTTTCACACAAACACATGTTTAAACAAGACAATGGAGATAAAACACAGCAGTAGCTGGAACACAGGATGCAGATTTGTGCTGGTCAGTCTATTTTTTCACATTTTGGAGGACGTTCAACTCTGTTGTTCCACTGCGGTCATGCTTGTCGGACCGATAGTGCCCCCTGACGCTGATCATGAGAAGCAAATGGTAAAATCCTTCACAGCATATGGAAGTCACTGAGTTCACAAGGAGGTGGAAGAAGCTCTGGTGCAATGTTTTTAGTGACAGTACCTATTATCCAACATGCATTAACGTCGCGTTTAAGTCTCCACGTTTGCAAGGACAAGAAAAGTACAGGAAGAAGGAAGTAGCTCGCCACAGTGACATGGAAGGCCCACTGGCAGCTAGTGTTTTTACAGAGTAACGCAGACACTCCGAAGCACACATATGAAGGTCATGTGCGTAGGCAACACAATGACATTCCACCGCCAAAGCTGCCATACTATGTGGAGTTCCACACGGCTACATTCTGGGTCCCACACTCTTTTCTATATACGTGCCACCGTCAAACTCTGACTCACATTAATTCTACATCTTACCACCGTGATGCAGAGGACTTGCAACTACATTTATCCGTCAGACCAAAAAGATAACATTGCTATCCTTCATTTCTGCCTCGAACCAATAACAAACAGGATGTCCCTTAATTCCCTTCAGTTGAACCCAGACATAATCAAGGTACTTCTCTCTGGCCCACATAGTTCATCTCAGGTCAGCCCCTGTCCAACATGCAACAAAAACAAACCTTCAGCCAAAAACCTTTGAATAATCTTGATCAAAACCTTCACTTCTATCATTTCTCACCATGTACACACAAATTTGCCATCTCTAACTCTCCAACAAATAACTTACTAATAACCTATGCAACCTTTCCATCCACTAATTTTTTCCTGTCATGTTTTTTCTTACATCTCCTCCTGGCTCATTTATTGTGTCAATTATTTATATGATTACTTGTATATATCTTTTTATAGTTACAAACATTGTTAGATTTGTATATCCTTGTTCATTTCTGCCTTCAATGTGAGGCACTTTGTAACCCTGGTTTAAAAGGTGCTATTAAAAAAATGGAAACTTAACCACCTGGCAGTTATTTGCCTCCACAAGGTGAACAAAGAGGACAATGTAATCACAGTAGTGGGTCAAGAAAGAAGGCTGAGGTGGTCCGAACATGAATATTGGCAAAAACAGTTAAGGAGGGGGCTGATTTTGATAGGATTTATTTTCTATAACAGTAGATCTTTTTGTTTTGTTGGTAATTTGGGGGAGGAAGTAAAGAGCACATAGTTCTATCAGTAGTAGGTGCAGATCAGCAAAAGTTTCCACTGAATTTCTAACACAAGAGGCTGTTTAGAAAAGGTAGAAATGGGCCTGTTGCTTCTAATCCCCCTTTCACACTAGCCAAAAATCCCACTGTACTGCCACCTCATGATATGTGGAGGCCGGCATGGAGGCACAATAAAATGTGACTTGCTTATTTCATGAAAAATAACAATGATCGTTGTCTTAGACAACGATCTTAACTTGACTTGACTTCACTTAACTTGTTAACTGATTGTTAACTTGTCTCCCCTTGTGATATGAGGAAGACTTAAGCTGCCTGTAGGGCTGCTCGCACACAGCTAACAAAGCTAACAGCCAAAGATAAAGACACCTACAGCAAACAATAATGTGACAGCAGTTGGTCACTATGATGATACACCTACCCTATATTTTCGGAGGTAACTTGACATATTTTACAGATTGCACCTTGAAAACAATCTGACAAATGAAATGAACATGAGAACCAGTATTACCCTGTTTCTAGTCACATTCTAAAAACAAGCATTTTTGAGAAGTTTTGTGCTGTGGGACCTTTTGCGTTTCCAACATAAACACGTTTTCTAAATGAACTCATTTTTGTGACATACAACACATGTATTTAACGTGGCAGATCTGTGATCCCCGTTTGAATCTATAAGGTGGTTTCATTTATTCTTCAGTGGCATTAGATTCCAGGTGTGTCTCCACCTCCTCCTCCCCATATAACACAGCGTAAAGATCTGCACACCAGGGAGGAAACAGAAAGCCAGAGCGCAGCAAACAGGAACAGTGTTTATGTGTGTGAGAGATATGGATTTTTTTCTAGGACGCTGTAGTATTGCTGCAGGGGTGTAACAAAGTGCATATTTGTCCTCTGATACATTTAATCCTTGAATCCATGTGGGCGAGAAGCAGAGGAGAACTCACACACACACACACACACACACACACGTCTGCTTAGTGTACGTGTGTGTGTGAGAGCCACAAAAGCCTCAATAAGTCATGTGCCTTCACGTGCAAAACCTCAGTCTGGTTTCCAAACACCGTCCATAATATCCAATCATCGTGATGGCTCCCGCTGACTCCCTGCAAAGCCCCGCCTACTCTGCCTGTGATTGGCTGCCTTCATCTGATGGGTTCTGCCGCTGTGAACCTTCAGCTTGTTGAATCTTTCCATAATCAAGTTTTCATATTTGCATATTCTACTATCCTCACAGAAACGAGCTGACACGAGCAAAACACGACTGGCTGTATCCCTAAAATCCCTCCTGTGTTTAGTCGATTGAAAACGAAATTAGGCAACAACTACTCTGATAACTGAATAATCATTTCAGTCTTGTTTCGAGCATTTCTCACTATTTTGTAGCAACGTGAGTGAACGGTTAATTGATTAATACTAAAAAGAATCGGCAAATTAAATGAAGACTAAAATTAACATAACTTAAATCATAATGAAAATATGGCTGAATATACACATTTTTTCTCCATATAACACCACCTGGGGGCCAGTCCTGATGTCAAAAAACACTGAAAATCTACTCAACTCCAGCTCTCATGGATATATCTACTAGTGTTTAAAAGAACGGAGATCGAGCCTCCAACAGTCTTTGTTGTTTTTATCATACTGGCACGGGGGCGGCAATGTACGAGCAGCACCAGCACTCGGTATTCCATAATATTCCAGATTTACAGCAATATTATTATTTTCTGGCAGCCCTCATCTATGCAGTAGTGAACACTCGAACATACATCAGTAAGAGAATAACGACAAAATTGACAGAAACAATCTGATGCACTTTGAGCTTTTAGTTTGGCCCGCCTGCTAACATGGAGGCGGAGGGGTTTATGAGCTAATATGCAGGCAGCCACCAGGGGGCGTTCATGTCAGCCATCTTTATGTACTGTCTCTGGTCACCTCAATTTTGAAACTATGTTGAAATGTTGTGTTTCCCATTTTAATTTGGTGATGACTCTTGTGTCTTTCCCCACATCCTTCGGAGTTTCCCGCCCTCGTGTGTTTCAGGGTGACACTTCCAGTGTTTTCCCTTCATTCAGCCCCTTGTGTTCCCGACTGTTGCCTGTAATTACTGCCCGCCTGTGTACCCATCCTGGACTGATTAGGCTGCCTGAGAGAATGCTCTGTACCTGACATTACAGATCTGAAGTTCAGAAGCTGCTCTGTTGTTACAACAGTCCCTTTAAATACACAACCCAATACATCCTAGTCTACCTTTTCGAGTTGGGGTATGTTAGATTTAAACGAAGTGGAACTGTAAATAGTTTTATGACAATATCTAAACATTTCCGCACCACATTTTCCTGCAGGTTTTGGCTTCTCTACATGCAAAAACTACATTTTAGGTCAGTAAGAACAGAGATTTTTCAAAACACCAGCCAAAGGACATTTTGTTTTTAGGTGACATGTAGAACAGGGAGTTTGGGAAACATCAAATCACACATGCCCATAGTTGCTTTCGGGCGTCAGCGGTGGGAAATGGTGAGATGCCCACGGCAAAGGGGCTCCTTACTCCCGAAGAGAACTAATTTTGAAGTGACATTGTGTTTTTCGCTGTGAGGGGGGGATTCTCTTCGTACAGCTGACACTCGTGTTGCCATAGCAACGGTGATGTTTTCAGCTGCTCAGACAGCTGCTGTTACCTGAAACAGAACTATTGAAGGGGGCGTGACCACTGACGTATATGAACGCTGCCACACTCATATCTGACAGTAGTAAAATGTCAGAAACCATTTATTTGACATGTACTTTAAATGTTATAATTTGTCCCATCAGCTAACATGGAGGGGGAGGGATTTATGAACTATACAGTAGCCAACCACCAGGGGGCGATGGAGATATTTTGGCTTCACTTTTGTTGAGCTCTCATGACTCAGTCTAGGTTTTCAACACACACACGAAAAGGTTGATGAATCACAACAGAGTGTGTGCCAGCTGACCAATCAGAGCTGACTGGGCGCTTGAGGCGGGAGGGCCTTAAAGAGACCGGAGCTAACAGTGTTTGTGGTGGAGAGTATGAGAGTAAGATCTTGTGTTTTTATCATTTTAACATTAAAAACCGTAAACACATTTTAATATAAACCTGTAAACATAAATGAGCAGGATGTGGATGCTAACAGCTGGCTCGCACCTCCACTGACTGACTACTGTATGAACCAATCAGAGAACACTGCCTCTGTCTGACTAAAACTCCAGGATTACAGCAACATTGACGACCAGTGGTGTTAACCTTAGCGTGACTCTAGCTTAGCAAAATTAGCAGCGGGGTCTATGACAAGTTTCAACAGGAATCGGGCAGAGTTTTAGCCATGCTAGCAGCAGAGCTTCGGTGATGGTAGCGTAGGTCAGCTGACCCTGGCCTGCTCAAACTCAAACATCTGGACACCGGTTCATCTTCCCTCCCAGATGAAGTGTAATAACAGCTGACGTTTGACCGTTAACAGAACGCTGTTGGTCCCTGATGCATATGGACCACCAATCACAGCTGCACAACCGCAACTGCTTAACAGCCACTGTTGCTTTTTAAAACTTTAGCTCCCTAAATGTGGTTTGCAGTTTCCATGTTTTTAGGAGCTGATATTTATTTATCAGAGCATGTTGAATAAATCTCACAGTCGCTCCGTCTCTGGTGTGACCTGCTGCAGCCGCCGGTAGTATGGAAATCTCATCATTAAAGTTCCGACTCCTACAAGCTCAAACTAACAGTGTGTGTGTGAAGAAAGAGACGGACAGACAGACTGAGAATCGCCTGTGGGGATTGGCTGTCGACTCTGCTGATGCATTATGGGAACAAAGTGAGCAGCACCGAGGTGATTAGCCCGGAGTTGACGTGGTAATGAGGGAGTGTGTTTCCGGTATGTGTGGCAGGTGGTCAGTCACTGAAACAGGTGTTCATCTACATAGTAGTCAACCTGGTTAGTGTGTGTGTGTGTGTGTGTCTCACCTGTCTTTGTATCAGTGCCAGTGTCTGCCGTCCCTCCACCATCAGTCTCTCCACAGTTTTCGGATCCTCGACCGTCCTATTGGCCCTGAAGGCATCACGAACCCGCCGCATTGCGTAGGTCCTGCAAAACACACACACACGTGATGTGAGAGCAAAAACAATAATCCAATGTGCAGTGAGGGGTTTATCAAAGCCCACAACAAACAAACAAAAACAGTTAAAACTCAGAAAGCCGAGTGTCATCGGGTGGAACAGACAAATGAGTGCGTGAGATCAAAAGGACCCCTGAGGCAGTGCTGCAGACTAAACTGAGGAGGAAACACGACAGCTGAAGCTCCACAAACTGGACCTGTAGCAGTTTCCAACCACGGACTCTGAACGGACCTTCACTCTCCCGACTCAAAGTCAACACGCCTGAAAACAATGTCTGGATGCAACGAGGGAATAAATGGACACATTTAACAAGCTATTATGAGTTAAATATTACACCTTGATGACTATCAGAGGGGCAGTCTGTAAAATATGTTCAGGCTTTGAAGGTGCCACCATGAATTTCGGACACAGGACAGAACCTGAGCATCCTGGACCGTTTCAGGGCATTTTGTATTCTTCACTGTGACACTTGTTTAGTAATTGTATTAAAATATGTCCTTTAGAAGCAGAAGAACTAACGTATTGTGATTATACCGTTGTTTTCTTGTGAGATTCCCACCAGCTAATAAACAACCAAGTAAAGCAGAAGGTCAGTTTTATGCTGATTGCAGCCTTTTGTTTTGTACTTTGTGGTTTTGTTTGTTGTTTTGAGTCAGGCCTCACCCTGAAAGTTTTTGTAAATACACCTCGGTACCCTAAACTGTGGCATGACAACGTCCATGTAGTGTTTCTAAGTACTCCTACAAACACGACCAAAATAAATCAACTTCATGGCAGAAGATTTCTGCTTTCAATCCACCAACGAGAGTCTCCAAAAATGACTTGTGACAATCCGGGTCTTCTACGTAGAAAATCTTAACTATTGGCAAGTCAAAGTGCCCATGCTGAAGCATCAACTTGTAGATGTAGCTCTTCCTCCTCCTCCTGGGAATCCTTGTCTGATTCAAACATGTATGACTGAATGACTCCACTGTTAGAACTGGCCACTGTGCAGCCTATAGTAGACTAGTTTAACAGTCAGAAGATGACAGAGCAGGTCATCCGCTTCACTCTGGCTGCTGGGGATGATTGGGGTGTGAAAAAAAAAATTGACATGAAGGATGTTTTTAATGTCTGATTTTATGTGTTCTGTCCATCCAGTTAGGGCTGGGCGATATGAGCGATCAATTATATTGCCATATTATAGGCTATATCGCAATATTTCAAACCGCTGAAGCACTTCATAAATGTGCAATTTAACATTTTTATGTACAAGATGACACCAATGGGATGATTCCACTAGTCCCTGCAAAATTTGTCTGCATTATTTACTATTTATTCATTAGAGGTTTCTATTGTTTGGGGGTTTTTTTGGGGGCATTTTGGCAAATATTAATTTTAAACAAATTAATTGCACATATAAGCTTTTAACAAATGCAAGCCAGTATACTAATCCAAATTCAACCCACTGACACATGATGGAGTCTGGCACGGGTTCAGTTTGGACACACAGACACACCCTTAAAGCTCAGAACCAGTTAACTAATTAAGTGTGCAACCTGCACCTTCGCAGTCCCGTTAATTTAAGTCCTGTGACCCAACCAGTGGCTCGTGATTTAACACAGAGGGGAGATGTGTTCTTGGGTTGTTGCAGCAGCTGCTGGGCCACTGCAGTTTTTTAAGTGTCTTCTTGGAGACGAGGACATTAACACTTTGTGACATTGTTTACAGGCAGTGAAGCCACTGACGACGTTCTCACGTCCAGTTATCACATATAACTTCTCCCAAATGCACGACTTCACCACAGGTTTTCCGACCCGGTGCAGGACTCGTTGCCCAGCACTGAAAACTCTCATGGGCTCTTCCCTTTTTGTGTTCCCTTAGGCTCTCCTCCCTGTGCTCCTTCTGACAGAAAAACATGCATGCGCCCTGGAACTGACCGCTGTGAGAGGCATCAGGACAGAACAAGGGAAGCAAAACCCATGAGAGTGAAATTCATGCCGAATTATTGAAACAGTCGCGCCACAATTTGTACTCGATGGTCACGATAGTCATTTAATATATCTCATGTTGAACCAACCAGGAGTACATCGAATGTATTCCATACGTGTCCCAGCCCTGCGTCCAGTGTAAATGCGTCTGTCCATTCTTGTGAAGGCCATATCTCAAAAAACGCTGTGAGGGATTTTCTTTAAACTCCAAACATGTCAACTCTGACTCAAAGATGAACTGGAGGTCAGAGGTCAAAAGTCAATGTCATTAAATCTGTTATTTACACTTCACCGACTGCTTTGTATGTGGAGGAGTACTTATACTTTTTCATGATGCACCTCAAGAAACGTGAAAAAAAGTCTAGAAAAAAATCTAATGTTGAAATATACATTTGTGAAGAGAGTGTAAATGTTGAGAATTTAAAAACTTGTTCAGACTGTAAACATCTACCAAACGCCTCGTGTAGATGGTCAAACTTCAAAATCAGAAATTCTTCCTCTTTTAGCTCATAAGCTCAGTGTCGTTATCAGGATCAGGACGGAAAACACAAGGATGGTTGCACTGCTGCAACTGACACAGCGACTAATGGAGAAATGAAGGGTATCCACGGTTACAGCTGTAAACAAACAATGACCCCAGAGTGACAGCAAACTAACAAACAGCAAATAGGCACTTCTTCTTATTCTTGTAAATTATATTTTTACATTTTTCTACATTTTGACTTTATTTCGAAGTGCATAACGAAAAAAAAACTTTGCGCACTCATCATTTCTTTTACTCATGCGTGGCCCCGATCCTCTTCCATATGCAGGAGAGGGGCTGGTTTTCATGGAAAAACAAAAAATATGTAGTTTTTATAAATAGAAATGAGTTTTTGAAGGTTTAATCATTGACTGGAGCAGAACTTTGACAACTGAACCTGAACTTCCACCTTTGCGTCCATGATTCCCTCAGGGAAATCTGAGCAGTCTCACGCTGACAGTGATGGAGCATGAAGGCAGATTTTTGCAGCATGAATTTATTTCTTTTTCTTTACCAGCTCCCAGATCAGCCACAACCAGCAGCAGCTGGTGTAAAAGCTGAACGTGGGTGTCAGAATTCTGCCAAACCGGACCTCTGTAACCTCAGGCACACACAGCAGCAAACACGCTCCGGTCTCTGTTTGTGCCTCAGGCCAGGACGACTGCAGAGTCCACAGCAGAAAACCCACAGAGGAGGCAAATCGAGAGACGGATTGGAAACGGCGAAGAGAGAACGATTCTTGGTTTAATTTCCGTCGCTTTCTCTGGATGGATTCATGCTGGAAACGGCAACATCGACCTTGGAAAGTTACAGCGGCGCCCAACAAAGTCGTTCATCTTCCCCCGTCTGTCTGCACGACTTCGGCTCATTTACAAGTTAAGACAGAAACGATAAAAGTGTGACGGATCCAGTTTACATGCCGGGCTTAAAAATGAGGGAGGAGGAGCGATGGTCCAGAAGGAGGGTGGATGGAGACAAGAACAAAAGGATTAATGGGAATGAAAAGAATAAATAAACTGATAAATGGAAGAAGGATCAAAGGGAAGGAAGACCGCAAAGGATGAGGGCAGAAAACAGGGCAAGAAGGCATTTGAAAAGTTAGAAGATGAAGTCACGAAGAAGGGTATGTGGAAAGGAGGAAGCACCAAGAGGAAGTGATGTGAATGTGCACAAGAAAAAAAAACAAGGACAGAGGAAAGAAGGGTCATAAAGGGAGGAAAGGAAATGAACAAGGAGGAGAGTGATAAAGAGGCGAAGAAAAAGAGGAGGATTTTGGTGTAGCTGGAGGAGAAGAAGCACTTTTGTCTTTCAGACGTGCGACAGCAGAGCCAAAGACAAGGCCCTCGGGCTCCTCCATCAAACTCTGCTAATGGACTCAGTGTAATGATCCCGCCGCAAATGAGCAGAAGACAAAACGGGGAACCACCAAGAGATCAGAGAGAGCCAAAAACCATCAACGGGCAGGAAGGAGAGGTCTCCTCCTGACAGGAAGTCACACAAGGCGGAAAGGTCAAACTTCATTTTGAGATGTTCAGGCAGACAGGCGACCGCGAACAAACAGCAATGCAGACGTTGGGTCACAGACGTCCTTGTTTCCTGTCACACCGACTGAAGTTATCATGCTAACCAGCTAGCATCAGCCTGCGCGTCCCCCACTCTTAGTCTCTAGAGCCGATAGCTGGATGGCCTCCACAGCTTCAGCTGGGTTAGTGGGGGGCCTTCATAGACTGACAAGCAACTTTCTCCTGTTCCCGCATATTGTTTCCTGTGGCCCTTGAAGTCCTCGTCCTTGTCTGTATATCACCTCTGTACTGTATCTCGTGTCATCAAACTGGCCTCCGCCGCACTCAGTCTTCGTCCGCTCCCAGATTGGTTTCCAGTCGCGTTCAGGCTGCAGAGTGGCAGATGCAATGATGCTCTTTCTATTCTATTCAACTTAAGGGCCACTAGTGGTTAAAGCTACAATCAGAGGTAATGACACAGCCACAGTTAACTCCAGCAGATCGTGAGAACAGGTGGCTAAATTTATGGAGGTACCTTCAAATTCTGGCCATATTTTACAAATACCATCTTTAATGTATGACAAATAAAATGGGCCTCATAGTTCACATCATGGATTTTAATGTGAAAGCTGTAACACCTAGAAATCGCTGAATCAACCACAATATGAACCACACAAAGATAGAAGCATAGCAGAACTTAAATATGTAGTATGGATGAAGTAAAACAACTGAGGCTAATATTAAAATCAAGTCGTGCTTTCATTACAATCATTTAATTATTAAGAAATGATTCGGGGACAATATAAAATCTGTAATTGGTTGATAAATGTAATGAGTAAAAGGGAATTGAATAATTTCCCAGGAAAACATGCAGTAAAAACATCTTAAAAAGGGACATTTTCGGGTTTGAAGGTTTGTCCAGTAAGACTTGTGGCACTTTTAATGCCGAACCAATAATAATAATTAGAATAATAGTTTTGTTTATAGAGCACTTACCATCAAAGTGCTTCACAAAATATAAACAACAAACACAACACGGTTAAAAACAGGACATAAGAGATGAGCAAAGACTAATACACAACAGAAAACAAGTGGGTCCTCAGCTCTGATTTAAAAAACTCAACTGAGTGTGTCTGGCTAATGTGTAAAGGAAGACTGTTCCCTAAAAACCCACTTATTGACCGTATTTTCCTGATCCTTGATGGCACATGCGAGTTCAGGAGTGCAACCAGATATGAAGGTGCACTGTCACTGAATATTTTATAAGTCAGCTGTAACCTGGACATGTGCTCATATTAAGATGATAAGACGATCCAATCAGAATACCAGCTGCTGCATTCTGAACCATCCGGAGACCTCAAAAACTCTTTCGCGGCAAACCTAACAAAAGAAAACGACAACGATCCAACCTAGATAACCTAGATAAGAGGATACCCTTTTTCTTCGCTCTGTCCTAGCAAGGCACAGTGAAAACAATGATGGACCTAGGATGGAGCCATGCGGAACCCCGTTTCCAACATAACAATACTTGCAAAATATGTTATTGTGTAAATAATGTGACATAAAAGCAACACATCTGAGTTATCACGTTCTGTAGGATAATGAAGTGTTTACAATGCTGGATGCAAAAGGCCAACATGTTAGAATACTCGAATGTGCTGGTTTATCCCTGACGGTTCTTTTCTTCTTATCTGCCGTTCCTTTTTAATATGTCTGTGTAAAATGTCTTTGAATACCATGAGAAGCATATCTAAATAAAATATTTTCTGACTTTTTATATTATAGCAGCATAACATCAGAGGTTTTATTGAAGAACGTGAGTAACAATGTCATTGTTTTTTGGAAAATGTTTAACCTTGTAGTTTTCATTTTTGGAGTTTGACAGGCATGTATTAGGCAGGGTGAGCTGCATCATGGGAAATCTAGGGATTTAAGGTGATCTGTGTGTAAATAATTTTGTTTGAGAGAGCACTCTTGTGTGATCTTTGGGAGATGAGAAGGAGACGAGCGAAAGAAGACGAAATCTCCACCGTATCTTATTAACCGCAACTTTTGTTTTAGTGATGCAGCATTTGGCCAGTCAGACGCTGACGCTGCTTGACTGAGCTTCCCGGGGGAGATTGATTTTTATAAGACAGGAAGGAGGACAGATGCAGAGACACGCCAGAAAATGAGATGAATTAAGAGGCAGAATTTGACTCAGCTCACATGAAAGAGAAAAACACTGAGTCAGTTTGTTGTCTGCGATCGTTCTGCTGTTGACGTGACCTACTTCTGTTTCTGACGCACCTTTAGCTCTGCAGGTGCTTTTTCTGCTTTAAAAAATTAGATACGGAAGACCATCGTGTCATTAACATAAATAAACGTTAAGATAAGCTAAATATTACAGTTTAAAATGTTGAGGCACTGAGTCAGTATTTAAACTTGAATCTCAAGCCTGATAAAAATTTTTTCTCACTGGCTGCATCGCTTGAATTTTACATATCAATAATAATATTTACACTAGCACTTCCAATAAGGATTTACTTTGTAAGGAAAAAATATGAACTTGAATCTGTTAGAATAATTATATAAATCTACCAGGATAATGAAAAATCACTATTAAGTTTGTCACATTTACCGCTCCCTCAAAAAACTGAGTTGGTTCTTGTATTATGTTATTCTTTGTGTTTCACTCTTGATTTGTCAAATTTTTGCCCTGACTTCTTATTATGTAAATACTTTATGTAAAAGTAAATATATTTTGAACAATATGATGGCCAAAAAAAACTCACCCCCATTTTTTTCAGCAACAAATAACTAATTTAACTTAAAATGGACACTTGAACATACATCAATTTGATGGTGACATAAATTGACAGAAACCATCCTTAGGAAAATGTTTTTGACTTTCATTTTAGTTTGGTCCATTTGCTAACATGAAAGGGGAGGGGCTTATGAGCTAGACTGCAGCCAAACACTGGGGGCGTCCAGATGTTTTGGCTCCATCCATCTTCCCTGCAGGAAAGAGGGTCCCCACATGGTCGCTGTGTAACCCGGCGTCGGTGTGTGAACTGAACAGCTCCTCCTGTTGCTCAACACCATGAGTGGGGCTGCATTGTCAGAGCGAGTAGAGGTGATTTCTGGTAAATAGTTTCTATTTCTACAAAGTGAGAGGATGTAGTGTTATGTTTAAATGTTGCATTCCATAAAAATATTGTTTGAGATTTTGTAAAAAAAAGAAAAAAGTCATATTTTGCAAAATGTTGTAGTGTTATAGCATTTATACTAAATTTGCATTAGTATAGATGTTGTCACGTTTTTATATTTTGTAAAAATGTTGTTCTGTAAAAACGCCTGATGCAACTCACTGCTCATGAATCATAATTATCTGACTTTTTAAATTTATTTTTTTTAAATGAGATTGAAGACAAACAATGCTTGATATCAAAACGTGTCCTTGTACTGTTTTCATACTTCCCACTTCTATCAGTTTACTTCACTAAATCAATTAAATTAATAAATTAAAAATGTAGATACAATCAGGATTTCCAGTATAAATAGACGTGTGATAAGCTGTCCCAGGCTTGTAAATAGGGGCCCTGACGTTTGATAACATGCACAACCAATGAGTTTCAACCTGCAACCTAAAATTAATCTAAAAATCTAAAAACAGCCAAAATATTCTATAGATCCTAAAATTTGACATTAATACAATACATAGAGACAAAGGCAAATGGAGAATAGACGTATAATTTGATTGCGGTTGTGTCTCATGCGGAGAAGCGTTTGGAAACGTTGAAATGCTCAACCATACAAGGTTTTGGACTGAACATATTTTAGTAACAGCTGTTTTTAAAGACAGGCACAGATATTGACATTTTTGTAATGATATTTTCATCCCAAATCTGGGGACCTCTGCAGCTTGTCGCATTTTTTACTCCTTTTATTATCTCTCAGACAAAAAAAAACAAAATTCTCTTTGATATAAAATCAAAGAATGTTTTTCACATGTGATGTAGGGAGGATATAAACTTTACAAACAGTTAAACAATTCACATTTCTTTTTCTTTGTACATGACAAACAAATCTTCTGTCCTAAAGCTGTAAATCAAGCATGAGACTCCTACACAAGTAATTACATTTCATTTCCCCTCCCCGTTTCTGCTCCGCCCTTTAAGACAGTCATATTGACACGTTGCTCGCTGCTTCCTGGTCCTGCCACAGTCTAAGTCACAGTATATAGCGTCTACACCATCGGCTCAAAGGTGTATCGCCACTCATTTAACATTTTTATCAACTTGACAAATCACATAATCGTATGGATTTACATTACATTTGCATTTACATTTTTGTATGGATGGTTTCTTTAAATCCTTAAAGAATGTTGTTTTGTCCCTCGAGGCTGCCATGGAGAGTGGAGATACGCAGGTGAAAAATGAGTTTGGTCGGTGCTCATTTTCCTCTCCAGATCACTTTGGCTAGTGAGTCCAAGTTAATCTGGGTCACTAAACACAAAACAGCTTCAACAGAATCACACTTTCCAATTATGTTTTCATTTCAACCATAAACGCGTCTTCATTTGAACTGAAAAATCAGGTTGAAATGTGATTTGTGTGAATCTGTCCGGTGAGAGACGCCTCAGCCCCAATGCATGCTGGTAAATGCAGGCACTTGTCATGTTAACGTTCGCTTCCTCTCTGGGCCGAAGAACAGACGCAGCCAGCTCTCATCTGGATGCTCATTATTTCAACAGAGCGGCGGCTGTCCCTAAACAGAGCTGTGAGCAGTAACAGCTGAAGACGCTGTCCCAAACTCACACAATGCAGCGAGAGGCTTATCAGACTAACCACTAGGAGAGCTCAGTGTAGAAGGTCCTGAAGCTGCTGCCTTCACCGCATCACAACTTCAGGACAGGGGAGCAGCCTGGACACAGAGGCCATTTCAGACGGGACAGAGACACTGATCAGGTGACACTTCAGTAGATGCATTGAGTGCTGATCCACTGCAACATCGTGGCCTGCTTCCCAGAATGAAAACAGTGTCACTGGACCCGAGCAGCAGGACGCAGGCACATTAAATCAGGTCACAGTCTCCACCCCCTGCTGAGAGCGTATAGCACATCAGCTCAGGCTTCAACCCAAAAAGAGTTCACATCTGCTTCAGCTGGACTTAAGATGGCTCGTGTTGCCGGTATTATTGGCTGATATTGGCCCAACACAGAGAATCAGTACATTTGTTGTCAATGTCAGTCAATATAACTGAATACAACTGAATGTACACACTCTGGCTCTACATGACATCCCCGCTGCAAGATGGCAGAGCTCATATCCGGGAAACACCGTTTCTGAAGGGGGGGGGGTTGACTTAAGGACACATGTAGAGTTTTGTTGTTTTATTAAGAAGATCATTTGGCAAATAAATAGATTAGATTTTGTGAAATGTCATGTAGGGTGAAATTTAGCATTTTGTGTAAATGTGTTTTGTAAAAATAGTAGGGATGTAACAATTCACTGAACTCACAATTCAATGGGATTCATATTTCTTGTTTATAAATCACTTTTTAATTTATTTTTTTTTTTACAAAATGAGATATATGACCCGTAGATTAAAATGTCCACCGACCAGACGTGCCTCGTTAGCTGGGTATCGCCACATTTTATGGTGGCCCTGAAGGTCAAAACACTTTTACAAAACATTATTTTTGAAGGATGTAACGATGCACTGTGAGCCAGCTGAAAATCAACTCAATAACATGATTTGATGAATTGATAGAGATGTAAAAAGAGTTGTGATACATGATTTAGCCAATATGTCAGTGAAAATGAAAATGCCTTAAAAAATGCAGAAAAACTGCTTGGAGTGATTTATAATGATCACATTTCCAGTGAAGGTTATCGTTTCAGAACTCTGCTTACGTTTAAGACAATAAAAGTTTTAAAAAATTGTGTATATCGGAACGTTTTCACTCCCTTATATCAGTATTGGCCCCAAAAAAGTGCATATTGATTGGGCTTCATTGACGTGCACCTCCCCAAATAAACTAAACTATGTGTTAACTTCAACATAGCACACTGGGCCTCAGTTAACAAGGTTACAAGTACAGGAACAAGACCAGGAGGGAGGAAGTAGCTCGCCGTGGCAGCAGCACAGAGGCACAGACGCACCAGAACAGCAGTATGAAACGCTCACGACAGCATCACGTGTGAAGGATGTAGTAGGCTCTGCACAGAGTGGACATAAAACCATAAATCAGCTTTGACCCCCTCCTCCACCCATCCAGTCTGACCGAGTCTCTGACACGGTCATCTGCAGCACGGGTGGCCCCCAGGAGACTGTCCTGGCCCTCTTCCTCTTCACCCTCTGCACTGCAGACTTCTGACACAACAACGCCAGCTGTGTTAACAGGAGATCTCGGACGACTCTGCGATCATTGGCCTGATCACGGATGACAACCACATAGAGTACAGACACCTCGGACCCGCAGAGCTTTGTGGACTGGTGTCAGCAGAGCCGTCTCCTGATCAACGCAGGAGAATAAAGGAGATGCCGGTGGATTTCTGCAGACCGGCCGGCCGGCCCTCACATCACTGGTGAGCATTCATGAAACAGACACTGAGATAGTGGACTCCTGTAATTACCTGGGTGTTCACCTGAACAATAAAGTAGACTGGAGTCCTAACTCAGATGCACTGTACAGGAAGGGTCAGAGCAGGCTCTTCCTCCTGAGGAGACTGCGGTCTTTTGGAGTGAAGGGGGCGTTCCTGAGGACATTCTACGACTCCGTGGTGGCATCAGCCATTTCCTATGGTGTGTTCTGCTGGAGCAATAACATCATGGAGAGAGGAAGAAGCTGGACAAAATCATCAGGCAGTCCAGCTCTTTCCTGGGCTCTGCTTTAGACTCGGTGGGGGAGGTTGGGGACAATCAGTCCCACCCCCTGCAGGACAGCCTCAGTGACAGACTCCTCCATCCTCAGTGTGTGAGAGAGCGATTTTGTAGATCGTTCCTCCCTGCTGCAGTCAGACTGTACAATCAGCACTGTTAGCCAGGCCGGTTATTCACCCATTCA
>KV751389.1:545491-556378 GCA_001698575.1 Mola mola | reverse complement strand
AGGAGATTTTCTATTTATTTTGTATTATTTATTTTCTTTCTCTTGATTTATTTTTTTTTTAAATATCTTTATTTATATTAAGCATTTGCTGTGGGGGCACTTTATTCTGCTCTGTACGGTCCTGCTGTTGCAACAATGCAAATTTTCCCCTTGTGGGACAATAAAGGCATTAGCCTATCTTGTCTTTTCTTCTCTTACTTATTTTAACCAAAGTGTTTCAGCAAATTACAGCCTAGTTTGTTGAACTTAACATACAGTAACATTAAAGGTCCTTTAGTTGTAATTATTTAATAATTCCAACGTCTTGGAAAATGAAATCCACATAATTAGCATAATCACCAATCATTCACTTTAAGTATCACATCCACACAATAAACCACGATGACTAATTATCCCCCTTCCGGATATTTATAGCTTCAGACCTTTAAGCTTATTTGAACTATATCGATATTTTAACAATTAGAAAAATCTATTGAAACGGTGTTGGTCGTGTATTATTTATTTCACGTTTACATTATGAATCTCTGAACACAACTATGTGGAATGTATGCTTTTATACATACTGTATTGTATTTATGTATTTGTATCCTGTTTCAGACATGTTTGAATAAAGTTTGGAGGATTAAAAAAAAAACCCAAAAAAACAGGTTGATTGACAAAGTGTCTAGAATGTTCATGTAAATGATCAAAAAAAGCGTTACGGACAAGATCGACAGAAACTCGGAAAATCCACCAAAACACGCACTCTGATCCCGGTGACTCCGGCTGATGTAAACACCACCGCTAGCCGCGACATGAGCGTCTTTCGAGCCGTCGACAGTCAGTGTCCGCCGGCCGGCAGCGCCGCTCGGACCGAACAGACAGCGGCTCTTACCTGTAGTTGTACGAGGGGAACTTCTTGCTCTCGGCTAGCATCATTTTGTACAGAGAGATCACCCGCGCTCGTGTGGACACCGCCATGACGCTGCTCTCAAAGCTACAGAAGGACCCTTGCGTGACGCGTGTCGAAAGAGTGCCTGAGCAGAAATCAGTTTCCTGCGACAGTTCCTATCCTTTTGTTTGTCTCTGTAAGATTACGCCGAGTTTTCAACTGCTGCTGTCATTAAGGAAAAGAAAGTCACCATTGATAAAGTAATTTCGTCTTGATTAGGATTTATTTTCTAGTCGGCACGCAGGCACGTCTCCGCCCACTGAACAGCTTGTCATCGCTGCCGTGTGACACAAGGTGAGTTCGCTCTGCTCATGTTAATCTCCTGAAAATGTAACTTCATTCTCTCCTGGTGAGGCTTAATGGATGAAGTTGGCGTGAAGCCTATGGTGCTTAATTCCGGACACACCCTGCCCGCATGGCGGCGCTCAGAGCCGGTTGTTTCCCTCCAAACGCCCTTGTTATTATGGGTCAACGTGTTAGCTGCTCGGCTACCAACAGTGACAAAGGTGCTGCTGTCATGTTGGCACGTTCGAGTTTGGTCACACACTGAAACACAGAGAATCTGAAAAGAGGCTGCAGGCAGTCTTGCAGGCTGCCATGCAGGCTCTGGACGCCCTCCGACGTTTCTGTCAGGCGCTGATGACTTGAAGACTTCACAAAGACTACGTAAACACACTTGGTGGACTCGCATGTTCTCAAGAAAGCCGTCTTAGTTCCACAGAAACAGCTTAAAAGTCTACTCAAACTGTTGTCATGTGATAACGTGACAGATAAAATCGGTCCCTCCAGTTGGGATCAATCTTAGAAAGACTAAAGTTGGATTACATGAGATTGCCCTCTGGGGGCTGGCTGCAGTATGGGTTTTAAGCCCTTCCCCCTCGTTGTTAGCAGATGGAACAAGGGCCAATTAAAAGCTTTAAGTACTCCTCAAAAAATATTTCCTCCAAGCTGGTTAGTGTCATTTTAGGGAGGCCTTCTCACGCTGATGTATGTTCAAGTGTACATTTTTCTCATCAGTTTGGTTTTACAGGTCTAGTGTGTGCAAATTAGTGGCATCTAGTGGTGAGGTAGTAGAATGTAATAAACAGTGCTGCTGTGCTGACTTCTCCCTCTCCAAGCATGTCAGAGAACTAAGAACTTGGGACAAATTTCGACAAACTCGCACTCCTTCTTTGTTGCTTTTTAATTTGAGGTAATTGTATCCCTTTTTATCTTTCTTATTTTATTTATTGTTTGCTGTGGGTGCATTTTGTTCTGCTCTGTGATATCCTGCCACAGCAACAGTGCAAATTTACCCATTCTGGGAGAATAAAGGCGTTATCTAAAGAGATTTTCTTATCTCGTAGATAATCATAAATTCTACACACTGCGCCTTTAATTAGTAATTTGATGTTATAAAAAGTGGGTGAAATGTCATGATGGACAGCAGAGCTCTGCTCGTGATGGAGAGACGGGATGTATGGGTGGGAACTCAAGTCTCCAGCTCCACTTCCTGGTCGCAAAAGCACAGAGTCAAGATTCCAATTGATCACCAACATAAGATGTTAGTGCTCGTATCTGGATGTTTTGGCTTCATTTTTGTACACTGGGAGGAAGTGGTGACGCGTCGTCCATCTGCCTTTATGTCTAAGGGATCAACCAATAATTTTTGTTTTTAATGGTCGATAACGATTATTAGTAATCAAAATATCTGATATATTTTTGCAGGAAAAAACTAAATCTTGTCAGAATTTAGAATAATCATTGATAGAGAGTAGCTAAAGACACTATATTTGAGTACAATTTTGATGTGATGATTGTAAAAATGCTCTTTATATAA
Source organism: Mola mola (assembly GCA_001698575.1). Classification (NCBI taxonomy): domain Eukaryota; kingdom Metazoa; phylum Chordata; class Actinopteri; order Tetraodontiformes; family Molidae; genus Mola; species Mola mola. The sequence goes on along the minus strand of KV751389.1, from coordinate 553,628 downwards.
AATCAATTCAAATTTAATTTACATAAACCTAAAATGAGCAATGTTGAATAAAAATGAACTTGTTCAGAGCATTTCATATATTTTAAAAGCTACTAAAAGTTAAAGTGGTAGTAGTGGTTTTCCCTCCGTGTCTGTCCGTGTCTTCCTGCCACGTCTCTTTGTAGACCCTGTGACTCCGCTGGTGTTCTCTCTGTCCAACCTGGTGGATCGCTCCACGCTCTGTTCCACAGTTGTTCCACTTGTTTCTCTGTTGATAGTTGGTGATAGTGAGCGATCGAACGTGGACGATGTCATTAGTTTGAAACCGTTTTAGGTCGTGTTCACACCTAACCCTTCCTTGGTGGTCACCAGATGTGAGTTGGATGAATTTTTATCTTTACAACAACATACATCTGCTTCACTGTAAGTGTTTACTCCATGTTAGCAGACACTTCAGGATCAGTTTGAGTCTAATTAGTAGCTGCAGCTCTTTGTGACCTTGTGGAGCTGAACGGTCCTGTCGGTGTCTGACCTTTGACCCCTGCGTTGGCGGGAGTCTGCTGGGCAGGAAGTGATGTCATAGTGAAACATGATCAGGGGGCCGGACAGTTGACATTTCTTGTCAGAGCGGAGATTTGTCATGTTGGAGAAGAACACGCACGCACAGCAGTGCCAATGACCTTTACACTAAAAGACAGCAGGACATCACACACACACACACACACACACACACACACACAGCTGAGACTGTGTGTGACGCAGTGGTCACATCTGTCTTTGTGAGGACCCTGTTAAAGGGACGGGGCGGGCCACAGAATCCTCCCATTCTCCCCAGATACACTGAGAAAACAAACCAGTTATCCAAGTTTTAAATCCACTGAACTTACCTTTAGATCATTTGTTTGATTGTTTCTCTGTCCGTCAGTCTGTCAGTTTTGGCTCTGTGTGAGGTTGGATGAAACATGAAGTAGTGCTGTGATGGGACGTTATAGGGGGTCACTGGGATAGTTGCAGATGTGCGTGTGTGTCCCCGCCGAGCCACTGACTGATGGACGTCTCTCTCTCAGCGTCTGAAACGAAGCCCTCGGTCGGCAGATGGCACTGTCAGCGCTGACGTTCACGCTTCTCGTCCGCCGTCACATCTGCTCCCTCGCTGCCAGACGGTGGAAGAAGCCCGGAGTTTCCCGACTGAAAGCTCTGCAGGTGTTTCTTTGACAGTGAAATCTTGCCTTTTTTTGGAAACAAACGAGTTGACAGAACGAGCCGAGCTGGTCCTAAGAGACGAGCTGGTCACATCGCGAGTGAAGCTTGAAGAACAAACTGAATGAATATCTATTAAAATCCCCCAAATGAAACCTATTTCTGGTGATGTTAAAAAGTTTGAGTGAAACCTCAGAAGTGGGAAATCTGGAGTTGGTTTCTCACGTTGAATCAGCTCAACCGGCTGCAGATTAACGATTCTGTCTCCTTTCTGCCTGGCAGATCAAGGCCCTGGCGCCCCACACACCCATTACTTCCTGCCTTGTTCAGACTGGCAGAAGAATTTGTCTGGTACACATCAGCCTATGACCCGAACCGGATCGCTCCAGAACCCAGCCCTGCTCCTCCTCTCCGGATCAACCGCTGGTTCCACATGCTGAGGTAGTGTGTGTGTTGCTGGGATGTGTCACTGTGTTCAACATCGTATTGATCGCTGTTCTGTCCTGCAGCGTTTCTTTTTATTTAAACTCTTTACTTAAAGTGCTGTACGTGTGGATGTTTGACAGGCATACAGCTCCTGATGCACACACTGTGTCTCCCCGGGGGGGGGGGGGCGCTACTGTTGTCACATCTGACATTGATACAGTGGCCTCAACACTGAATATTCAATATTCACACACCAGAGCCAAAAATTGACAGGATAGTAAGATCATAATTAATAATATAATCTGTCACATGACTGTGTGTAGAACATCCGTCAGTATACAGAACATGACTGTGTGTAGAACATCCGTCAGTATACAGAACATGACTGTGTGTAGAACATCTGGCAGTATACAGAACATGACTGTGTGTAGAACATCTGGCAGTATACAGAAAATGACTGAATGTGGAACGTGGACGAAGCTTCCAGCCTTCAGAAGTGAAGCTGATGCTGAAGCATGTTAACCTGCACTCTTGCTAAATTCCAGCGGGGGGCGTATGATAGTGGATGTTTAGCAGGAAATCAGCTGTTCTGTTAAACAGCTGAACGGTTTCAGAGTCACTGTGGACAGATAGTCGTGATTACACTTTTTTTTTTGTAGCATTCTCAGTCTTTCATTCACTTTAGCGAAAAAAGCTAAAGCTAATGCTTAGCACAGGAGCGTCAGTGTGTAGCTGTGCGTGAATGTCCACAGTTCGTCACACGGAGGGTTAATGCTGGGTGACAGCGAGCTGGGAGGAGCTGCTCTCAGACAGCATGTTCCCACAGCTCGTACTTCTGTGGGGGAAATGGCAGAACTCAGGTGAATTAAGGTGAAAAATGGACATATCTGAAAAAGTGAACCCTTGTCATATTGCAGTATAATTGTGATGATATCAAAATATTATGGAAACCTGAACTCATAAGATCATCTTCTGTGCCATTCCCCAGTGCTATAGATGGAAATCATGCTGGTGCACATGTACACACGCAGCAGCAGTGAGTAAATAGTTCCTGCCTGCGATGGCTTCCTGGGGTTTCAGCTTTGTGTGGTCTTTCACGTCACGCTCCGGCTGAAGGAGCTGGAGTCCTGATGTAAACAAACCCAACAGGTTTTAATTGGCAGCAGAATGCACGCAAAGTCAAAACGGGGCGAGGCTTTGATGTTGTGGACATGAGCTGGAGGAAGTCCAAATCAAAGGCTGTGGCCAGACCGCGAGGACCATCTGCGGCGCTGATTGGTCATGTGTACGGTTGGCAAGTGCTGAAGAGGGTCAAGGGTGCACATGAGCCTTCGGTTGTGAAGGAAGAGCAAAGTACAGCGTGAAACAGGTGATGTTTTGTAAAAGTGGTTCCAGTCAGAACCAACCAAGGAAAGTAATGTCTGGCACAGGAAGTTAACGTCTGACCCAAGAAGTAACATCTGACACAGCTAACATTTGACTTAGTTGGCTATCATTTGACACAACTGCCTTACTTGGTTCTTCTTCTGCTTAATTTCTGTTGCCCCTCCCTCATTGAAAAAGCTTGATGTGAGGCCCCCACTCGGGGAAGAGAAGAAGAGAAATTTGTGATGCTGCATTCTGGATTTGTTGCAATTGTGAGACTTTAATTTTTGAGTTTAAACAGGTAAAAAGAGAGTTACAGTAATCCGGCTCAGATGATATAAAAGCATGTTTTTTTGGTGTCATTAAAATTGAGTATATGCCTTATGTTAGAGATGTTTGTTAACGATCAAAACAAACTTGGGGGAAGTTTTTGGTGTGTTGCTCAAGGGATAAATAACTGTCAAATGTTACACCAAAGTTGCTTGCCACAGATTTGACATTTTTTTAAAAAAAATCAAGAGACGACTGTATCTGTTGTTCATTTAGTTCTGGACCAAAGACCTCAGTGTTTTTGCTATTAAATTTTCATCCAGTCCTTGACTTTGGATAGACAGTAATCCAGTGTGGTGAGGTTGATAAGTTCCTGTGGCTTGATTGAGACGTATAGCTGTGTATCATCAGCGTAACAGTGAAAAAAGATGTTATGTTCCCGGATAATGTGTTGAAGGGGTAGCTTATAAAGTGAAAATAAAATCGGTCCTAGAATTGATCCTTGGGGTATTCCATAGGTAATGTACACTAAAGAAGTTTTAAAGTCCGGGATGGAGACATAGAATTTCCTGTTTTGCAGGTAAGAGGACAACCACTTCTTGCCCAGTTTCTCAATCTCTCAATTAAAATGTGGTGCTATATTGTGTCAAATGCTGCACTCGGTGCCCAGCAACACCAAAACCAAGCCATGACCAGAGTCTGCAGCCAGCAGCAAGTCATTTGTTACCTGTAGTAAAGCTGTTTCTGTGCTGTAAAGTTTACAAAAGCCTCTCTGGAGTTTTTCAGATATGTTGTTATTGAGCTTTATGATGAGCTGGAGTTCGGTAATGTGAGTGGTTCTGTGGAGGTTCATCTGAGTTATGAAGTTGGTGAATCATAGTTTTCAAGGACTAATCAAAACACTGCAGAGCAAACAACAGTCTTTCTGGGACTTTGATCACGCAGTTCAGCTGAGCTGATGTGCACTCGGCTCCACCAATCAGGGCGAAGGCCCCACTGTATCCACGACCAGTCCAAGTGATGCCGTGACCCCAGTGGAGCCTCACCAGGCGGTGCTCTTCATCCTTGCAGAGGAAGATGAAGCTGTGTGCGGGCTTTAAGGCAGGGACATGCCCACAGTGTCGCCTCACCTCGTGCACATCAGGGGAGAAAAGCTGCACTTCAGTACAGCATGAAGACTTCGGGGCTGGGCGAAATATTTGTGGTGAAAATGGGTTTAATTTTCTGCTCGCCAACACGTGTTGAAGTGCTAATCTGCTGAAACCCATCACATCTACATGACGTCAGTGTTCACATTCTGCTGTCTTTCAGCGAAATTCAACATCTCACATGTGGCTTTACAAGCCACCAGTTTCCTGTAGGCAGTCACCGTCATCACGGTGGATTCACCGGCCTGGCTGATAGTCGGCCCTTCCTACACTTAGCACCCCGCGGCCACTTGGAGGCCCCAAACTGACCTCGCTCTGAGTCTGACCTGGCAACCCACTGTACACTGTTACTCGAAACATGAAATGATTGAGACGTTTATGTTCTCCTGTTTCAATAACATGACATCACGATTGTGAATGTATTTTTGGACAAATAAATAGTCTCAAACCTAACAAAAACACACACGACATTCCTAGAGGATATTAATAGTAAGATAATAAGATATCTCTAGATGCAAAATGCATTTGTGTTTCAAATGTCAGTATATAACAGTAAATTGACTGTTCAATTCCCAGCGTCATACTGTGAATTATAAACCGTGAGTGCAATCCTTTTCCATATCAGAGTAATGCCATTTTAAAAGTTTAGAAACTCAGCACTTAGACTGAAAGTAAGATTGACAGGTGCAGTGTGTTTAATTCGCATTAAAAGAACTGTGGCCCATCATGTTGACAGAGCTATAAAAGATTAAAAAACAGTTGTTCTCACATTTGCCACCTTTCTGGATCTTTCTTTCCACCGCGGGCCGGCCCTGCCTATGGACCCTCCTGCAGCGCTCAGCCCTGCCAACATTGTGGATTGTTGGTGGAGGTGATGAAGCATCCTGGCTGGTCTCTGCATCCAGGTCCACTTCTCAGAACGGACAGGAGGTTTTGCAGACTTGTACTCCCCTCTGGTTGTAGCTCAGGAAACAAGGAACAGCTCTGACATCATCTGACACGTGGCGTTCCAGACAGGCATCCGTATGAGCGGTGTCAGCAGTACACGCTCTGCTCTCTGTGCAGACACCCGTCAGGCCAGCCAATACGACGTTTTCTGAGCCGATACCAATCATCTGTTGGCCGAGATACACACATTTTTCTGCAGTGATCCCTCAAATGAGCTAGTCAAATATTTATAACAAAGATATGCAAATGGGGCAGAATTTTTGACGGATTAACAATGAGCTTTTGCTGCGTTAAATGACAGCAGTGAACTGCAAACTTTAATATACGTCACCCCGTCTGTTTTTGCCGTTAATATTGGACAAACCGATGAGTCAGTCGGGCTTTAGACTGCAGGATTCTGCTGTCAGAGGTGACTGTGCTAACTTTGTTAGCGACAGGGAGAACGAGCATTTGTTCTGCTGTCGGCGAAGACAAATTAGCTGCTGCACTAATTGTTGGGAGCTGTTCACAGGCCATCAGTGTGTGAGAGAGAAAACATAGTCCTTTCCTGTTCAAATATCAGCCGGAATGTCAAATTGATTTCCCTGGCGGCAGCGTGTTCCGTGCGTGTGTGTCATCCATCTGTTCTGGAAAGCCCTTCCTGAACCTGCTGAGCCCACCAGAACCTTCTCTACACACACACACACACACACACACACGCACACACGCAGCGCGTGGTGAGCTGTTGTATTATGTAACATCTGAAACACTTCCTGGACTCTCATCACATAATTTCCTCCAAATGTTTTCAAAATGTTAAGAGATTTTCCAAACTCAGCCAAAAAACGGTTGGGCTCAGCTCTGTCACATCCTGTCATGTCGTCGGCGCTTCCCAGCAAAGTGGGAGGCTGCAGCTCACTGTCAGACGCTGTGCCAAATCCTGCCTGGATCCATTAAACATTATTTCAAAGTCTTCTCTCAACCCAGAGATTTTCAGTTTCCAGTCACAGAAGAGCAACAGAGGGAAACAAGTCCTCATATTGCAGGAGCTGAAACCGGCAATTTAAGCAAGAATTTTTCTGGTTTCTGCCTGTGTCAGACTGATTCTAACTCAACACATTTCTAAACTATCAGTGCAGGAATACACAAAAGTTCCAGAAACTGTGACTGCTGGTCAAAACTGTGGCAGACATTTCCACAGACAATCACTACAGGTACATTTTTCTGTGATATTGGTTCAGATTTTGATCAATACAAGAAGTAGCATGTAGCCCATCTGACAGAGGTTTGTAAAAACGCAACAAGAAGGTTTCACAAAACACGACAACATGTCACAGTACACGTTTCACAAAACACGACATCATGTCACAAAACGTTTCACAAAACACGACAATATGTCAGAAAACACGTTTCACAGAACACGACAATATGTCACAAAACGTTTCACAAAACACGACAATATGTCAGAAAACACGTTTCACAGAACACGACAACATGTCACAAAACGTTTCACAAAACACGTTTCGTAGAACACGACAACATGTCACAAAACGTTTCACAAAACACGTTTCGTAGAACACGACAACATGTCACAAAACGTTTCACAAAACACTTTTCACAAAACACGTTTCACAAAACATGACAATATGTCGCAAAAGGTTTCACAAAACACGACATGTCAGAAAACACGTTTCACAAAACATGACAACATGTCACAAAACACGTTTCACAAAACACGTTTCACAAAACATGACAACATGTCACAAAACACGTTTCACAAAACACGTTTCACAAAACACGACAACATGTCAGAAAATGTGTTTCACAACACATTTCACAAACAGCCTATCGCATACCCCACAGCCTACAAAGTTAACCTCTGCTGGACTCCTTGTTTCTGACGTCCTCACTGGGGGAATATGTTGCATTGTGGGAAGCTACAGTGCAGAACTTTCATCATTAAAGTAGCTGTTTTGGGCTTATTTTGGCTCCACACTGCAGCATCTAAATCCAGGTTTTATGAGCCACGAGGCCTCGGCGGCTCTCTGAAGGTCTGTTTCCCCGTTTTTCTCCGAGTCGTGAGCGGCCAGATAAAAATCTGCGAAAATGAAACATTCAGCTGCTGATAAGGAGGCAACCGAGTGTGTCGGCCAGAATTTTGCAGGAAAATGTGAAGCAGCCAGAGAGCCGCGGCTCTGCTCGAGCCCACTGTTCACTCTGTCCCAGACTCACACTGATGGCGTTTACCAACGCTCTTCAGATTTATTGAAAGGCAAATTTCCAACAATCACAACAATAACAACCCCAAAGGTAGAGCTGTACAACCGTCGTCGACGATCCACCGACCCTGTTCCACTTTAAACCCTGTGAACCAACAGTTCCTGTAGAGCTTCACAGCGTTCTCCTAAACAACTGCAACTGGAACCACAAACTGTGCTACACATCTGGTGTAATCCAGGTCACCAACAGCTCTGAGAGTACGCAACTGTCCTCTCCAGACTGTAAACAAAGATGGCTGACATGAGAGCGGTGATCGCCCCCTGGTGGCTGGATCCAGTGTAGGCCACAAGTCCCTCCTGGGCTAAACTAAAAAAATTGACAGCTGCTCTCTGTGCTCAATTGTCTTTAACAATTTCCCTCGGGGATAAATAAAGTATTCTGAATCTGAATCTGAATCTGAATCAATTGGCCGTCAATGGGAAAACACAGAGCATGCTCGGAGTGCCTGGATGTTTTTAGTAGTGAGATATTTGGGTCCCGTTTCACTTGTTGCAGGTTTCTTCTCCATCTTAAAGACAGTGTCTAGAACCCAGAGTGCGTCC
>KV751389.1:469357-545430 GCA_001698575.1 Mola mola | reverse complement strand
CTCAAGATATTGTTTCGTCACTGTCTGGGCTACCACAGAAAATATACAGAAATACATCAATTCTGGGCACAAAAATTGTTGCCAAAACATGGCAATACTTACACAGACTGGTTTTATTTCCCCACCCATAGTATTAACTATCGGTGTGGTGGGTGTCTGACTGAAAGCTTTTTCAGCCCTTAGTTGCCTGTTAAATGTCATGGTTGTGGTTTGCGTCTCTGGTCCTTTATTAATCTCTGTCTTATTGTAGTTGTGTTTCTGAGCGACTTGCGTTGCCTGTTTGCACAGAGTTAACTGCATGAATAAAGCTGTATTGTATTGGATGACACTGTGGTGACTCCCCCTCTGCCTCCCCTCCAAACTTTTACCATGACTGCTGCTGTCCCGCCTTGAACAGGCTGTGCATTAACTAAAGGTGAATTTCTCCAGGTTGAACTCTGAACTCTGTCTCATCTTCCCTCATTAAAGTCTGGTGTTACACACCAGACAAAGGGGCAGAGAGGAAGCGAGGATTAGCGGCAGTTTTGGAGCAGAATTCCTTTTGAGAAGCAGCTAGAGAGCTGTGAGGCAGATTTGATGGTCCATGAGTCTGGCCGCTGTCTCTCGGAGCAGAGCGGCAGGTCGGCTTATCATCCTCTCTCTGCTGCCGCTTACTTTTCACGCCCCCGCTTGGCCCTTATCCTCTTCCATCTGTCTCCACAATGGCTGCAGGTCCTCGCCTCCTCCAAGGTTCGCAGGACCGGCTTTTCATTTCATTGGTTTGTTGTTAAACCTGTTTCATTTTCAGATGGGTACATTTCTGCCTGAACCAGCCAGGTTTTACCTCGTCACCGCGTCCCTCTGTCAGCAGGCTAGCATCAGCCTTCCTCATGTCTCTGGCTACAGATGACTACAGTTTGGACCTTCTAGGTTGAAGATATATTTTTGGAAAATCTTTTGCAAAGTTAAAAGGAATATATATCACATTTGTGGACAGTTGGTGAAATATATATAAATCCAGTACTAAACTCATAAATGAATTTATTACAAAATACCTGAGAAATTTCAAGATCTACCGATACATACCGATACATGGCCTGGCAGGACAGCCTTAAAGTATACAGGAAGGCCCTTCGCCGAGCAAGAAAAGACTACTATTCAGCGTTGATAGAAGAAAACAAGAATAAGGCCGGGATCCTTTTCAGCACTGTAGCCAGGCTGACTGAGAGCCATCATTCTATTGAACCATACATTCCTAGAGCCCTCACCTGTAATGATTTTATGAACTTCTTCAATAATAAAATTAGACTTATCAGAGAAAATATCCTACACTCCACAGATTCCAGTTCAGCAACAGGAATTATAGAGGCTGTTATTAGTCCTGATGTGTGTTTGGAAAGCTTCCATCCAATTGACCTTAAGGAACTAACGACAACATTATCTTCATCTAAATCATCAACCTGTATACTAGACCCCATACCTACTAGGTTGCTCAAAGAGGTTTTACCCCTAATTAGAAATCCACTACTAAACATTATCAATCTATCCCTTGTAACAGGTTATGTGCCCCAGTCATTTAAAGTAGCTGTAATTAAACCGCTCCTAAAAAAACCTACCCTAGACCCAGAAGTTTTAGCCAACTATAGACCAATATCCAACCTCCCCTTTCTTTCAAAGATTCTAGAGAAAGCAGTAGCGAAACAACTATGTGGCTTTCTTCAGTATAATAGTCTATTTGAAGAGTTTCAGTCAGGTTTTAGAAAGCATCACAGCACAGAAACGGCATTGGTAAAAGTTACAAATGACCTCCTCACTGCATCTGATGCGGGACTTATCTCTATACTAGTCTTATTAGATCTTAGTGCAGCTTTTGACACTATCGATCATCACATCTTACTACAGAGGATGGAACACCAAATTGGCATTAAAGGATCTGCTCTAAGATGGTTTAAGTCCTACCTATCTGATAGATATAATTTTGTTCATGTTAATGATGAATCATCAAGATATGACAAGGTTAGTCATGGAGTCCCACAAGGTTCTGTGCTTGGACCATTACTATTTACTCTATATATGCTTCCTGTAGGTAAAATTATTAGAAAGCACTCCATACATTTTCACTGTTATGCAGATGACACACAACTATACTTATCAATGAAGCCAGATGAAACCCATCAGTTAGCTAATCTACAGTCATGTCTTAAGGACATTAAAAACTGGATGTTTCATAACTTTTTAATGTTAAACTCTGACAAAACTGAAGTCATTGTGCTGGGCCCCAAACACATTAGAGACTCATTATCCAGCAACATAGTTAATCTGGATGGCATTGCCTTGGCCTCCAGCACCACTGTCAGAAACCTGGGTGTTATCTTTGACCAGGAGCTGTCTTTTAAATCACATGTTAAACAGATTTCAAGGACCGCCTTCTTTCACCTCCGTAACATTGCTAAAATCCGGCACATCCTGTCTCAACAAGATGCAGAAAAACTAGTTCATGCGTTTGTTACTTCCAGGCTGGACTACTGTAATTCTTTATTTTCAGGTTGCCCTAACAAAATTTTAAAAACTCTTCAGTTAATCCAAAATGCAGCAGCGCGTGTACTGACTAGAACTAATATCAGAGACCATATTTCCCCCATACTGGCTTCTCTGCACTGGCTCCCCGGTTAATTTAGAATAGAATTTAAAATCCTTGTTCTCACCTACAAAGCTATTCATGGTCAGTCACCATCTTATCTTGAACAGCTCATAGTACCCTATCGCCCATCCAGAACCTTACGCTCCCAGGATGCAGGGTTATTGGTGATCCCAAGAATTTCCAAAAGTAGAATGGGAGGCAGAGCTTTCAGCTATCAAGCTCCTCTCCTGTGGAACTATCTTCCAGTCTTGGTACGGGAGGCAGACACACTCTCTGATTTTAAGAGTAGGCTTAAAACCTTCCTTTTTGATAAAGCTTATAGTTAAGGCTGGCCTATCTAGCCCTTAGCTATGCTGCTATAGGTTTAGGTTGCTGGGGGAACACTCCATGATTCCCTGAGCTTTCTTCTCTCCCCCCTCTGACTCCGACTCCTTCTCTGCTCCTGTAAATGTCCATATCCTTACACTAACTTTACTTCTTCCCCGGAGTCGTTGTGCTTTACCATCCTGCAGGTTTTTCTAGGTCGCATGGGAGCCGCTGCTGTGGTCCTGCCTGATGCCTCCTGGCCACATTAGGAAAGGAGATCCTGTGACTTGGATCCTGTGACTTGGATCCTAGGCTGGATTTCCAAGTGCAAATCGGGATCCGCAGATCACAATGGCTTCTGGATCAATAGACTTCACGTATCCCTGGATTTAAAGATTCTACATACTCTTGGACTCAGCAACGCTCAGATCTTGCTACATGGAGTACAATGACTCCTGGACCAACAGAGTACACCTGTGTCTGGATCACTAGACTTTCCATATATCCGGATTTATAAAATCCACAGACTCTAGGACTCATGGATGTTTCTATACATTCTAAGTGAACTGTTATTATCATGTTTTTGTGTTCTGTACAAGTGACATTTATTGCACGTTTGTCCGTCCTAGGAAGAAGGATCCCTCCTCTGTGGCTCTTCCTGAGGTTTCTTATTTTCCCTGTTAAGGGTTTTTTTTTTTAAGTTTTTCCTCACTCAGTTCGAGGGTCTAAGGGCAGAGGATGTCACATCTGTACAGTTTGTCAAAGCCCAGTGAGATAATGTGTAAATTGTGATTTCGGGCTATACAGATAAAATTTGATTTGATTTTTTTGATTACTACTTTTGACCTTGAAAGGTCAAGGTCATAAGCACTATGCTAGTGCAAATCAAAAAAAAAAAAATCGAACAACTGTTAAACCAGGGATGCTTAACATGTAAAAAAATATACAGACAATGAATTACATTAATAAATGATATTCATTAAAAAAGGGACCCACGAAAGACAGTAACTACCTGCATTTTTTTGGCCATTAAATTCAACTTTTTGTTTTTTTTATTAATTTGTCCGTTTAATCATAATCAGTTTCTTTTAAATGACCAAATTTGGAAAAAAGGGTCAAATGACAGTTTGTTCCTGTCAGAAATGACAGTTACTTAGACAAAAACTGTCTTTCAGGTGTTGTTACTGGAATCTCTTAAAAAGCTGTTGGTGAACAAGGGAAGAAATAAACAACACTGAGGATGTAAAATTTATTCAAAATTAAATGAAAAATCAAAACCAGCGTTGTAGTTAACATTAATAATTGATCATTTAACGTGGACTTCACACATTAAAAAATATAGCTGAAATATGGACATTATCACTGTTGCCATAGAATCTATGTAAACAAATTGATATTTTTTACTAGTTTAGTAGACTCAATAAGATTTTACATACATTTCTGTGAAGTGAATTTCGATTTTCAAAAATCTGGGATGTTATGGAATTATTAGCATTGTGTGACAGCACAAAAAGTGACAGTGGCAGATATCCAGGAGGGCCGGAGCTGATCAGAATCTCAGCGTTTCTCGCTACCATGTGTGTGCACGACACTCAAGTTGTAGCTAGTTTTGGTGGTTCGTCCCGTGTGGGGAGCAGAATCAACACCTGTGACTTTGAAAAACACGCTCTGAGTCTGACAGAGCAGCGGAGAAGGACAAAAACCACCTTTGCAGAAGATGATTGACTCTGATCAGCTCGCAGCGATCAATGCCCTGGGAGTCTCTGGGACATGATGAGCTTTTCCGAGGAGTGTCAGACCGATCAGTCAGGCTGAAGGAATATCAGCACCATCAGTCGTGGCTCCAAAACGCTGCTCGGTCATCATCTGAGACTGGATCAGAAACAACAGACCCCCTCAGTCAGGTGACCAAAGTGTGCATGCTGCCAGGACCTACGCCAACAAACCAGCCAAACGTGTCAACGTCACCTGACCGTAACGTAACTTACCGCCACCTTAAGCCCCAGTATGCCCGACCAAGCCCACAGTGTTCTCTTCCACCTGGTTTGTGATTTTTGTCCTCAGACCTGAATGTTGCTGTGATGAGAGCTCGCTTTCTGCTGATCGTCATAGCAACCTCAGGTGCATCAGGTGACTTCGCTGCGTGTTGACTTTTCTGGTGGCCGGTCACGCAGTGCGGCTCACAACATAAGAATCGTATGACTGCTGAGGAACCTTTGAGGAGAATTCTGCTGCTTTTATGTTTACCTTCGTGCCTCCATGCTGCGAGTGTCTGGTCACATGATGTGACACTGATGGACCTGTTGGATGAATTCTAAGGTGTATAGGTCTATACTGTCTGCTGCTGGGGGACGGCACAGAAACATTCACGTTTACACCCCGTCCCATCATAAACCCTCGCTTCGACGAAGATCTGTGCACAAACACCTGGAAGACAAACGGACGGATGGGGGCGATGAGGACTGGCCCCTCAGTTTTAAGTGATGAGGCGTTTCCTGTTCGTTTCACTGATTCTGCCAAGTCAGCAGGGTGTGTGTGCGACACAGTGACGGCTACAGGAGCGGAGCTGCAGCCTCAACCTCCTTCATCCTCTGCTCCTTGTCGCCGTCTTCCTGTGCAGCTTTGATGAAATGCTCCTTGTCAAAACACCGCCTGCCTCCTAGAGTGTGACATCCACAGCTTTGTTATGGAGGGAGGAGGAGGAGGAGGAGAAACAGGGAGCACACTGGCAGAATAAGTGGTGAGGAGGCAGCACGAAAGGAAATGTACGAGCAAAGCGGTGAGTGGAGGGAAAGATGGAGAGAACAGAGGAGTGAGGAGGAGCACATTAACAGAGCGGGAGGACAGCGAGTTTACAGGGGGGAGAGGAGGCGCAGGGGGCGGTTCCATGACACAGCGTCTTAAATGAACGCCATAAATCCTGCAGTGAACTGGGTGTTATCAGTGGCTTCGGCAGCGTGAGCCAGGGCCGTCCCCGGACCTGACCTGTGAGCCACAGGAAGTGGTCCCGTGCCAGGGAGGGACTCCCTCTGATGGGAGGGTCCGTTGTGATCATCATGGTGTGTGATCACTCCCCCTCCTCCTCCTCGTGTGCGTGTTTGTGTGGGTTGATGATGAACTTGGTGCTGCTCCATTTTGGCTCCATTTCTGTGCATTGGGAGGAAGTGAGGACATGGAGGCCATTTTTATTTAGGTCAGTGCTTTCAGGGTGTTGTTAGTCCCAGGCCTGATGTATTTTAACCCCAGTCCTGATTGTTTACGTCTCAGTGCATAAACACAAACTGTCACGCTGAACGGTCACATGACAAAACCTTCAACTCGTTGATATCTCACCTTTTGTTCCCCTCTGATAATCATGGTCGGTATTGGCCACTATCAGTCGGGCTCTCTTCATGGCCTTTGATGTTTATGTGTTTATTTGTATCTCAGACACACACCGATGACTCTATCAGCCCGTCTCCTCCTCTCTCTGCAGTCAGTGATTGATCACATCTCTTTATCAGCGTCACTTTTTACAGGCTGAATGAAGCCATCCTCCCTGATGCCTTGGCGAGCGCGTGTTCCTCTGACGTCCGTGTGCTGTCTTGTAGTGACGCTGAAGCTGTATAATAATAGATGTATAATAATATAATGTATAATTCTGCTCCTTCTTCCACACGCGCCGGGTGTTTCTTTGGACAAAGGGCTGGTCGTCCTTGGCAGCGGCGTCTCTGGTTGCAGCTTGAGTCAGCTGGCAATGTCAGAAGTCACTTCACAGAAGCCGCCATTGGCTGCTCCCACACTGTTTAGGCAGAACAGCTTCCTGGCAACACAACGCACTTCCTCTCTGCATCTTTCACACATGCTGAGTCACATTTCGCCTCCTCTGTCCGATAGTCTGCTCGCTGGGTTTGTCCTGTATCAGTATGACCGACGGAGGCCATGGAACTTAAAAAAATCATCTATCTTACACAAAATCTGTGTTTGACAATGTGGCATCAGCCCTAACGAGTCAACCTGATGTGCTTGCTGACAGATGAGAGGGTATAACTACAACGGACAGCCTGTATCCATGACAACAGCCATCTTATTTTACGTTACTTGCTAGCTAGCTTGTTGCAATGGGCAAGAATAAATGATTTTAGCTTTGAGGCAGTGGCTCGCATTGGTGGAGGAGAAGCTATATCACAATCAATACATGATTTAAAGGTAATAGGCTAACCTCAGTGTTTCACCTCAAGCTAACATCAGTGTTGGCTGCACCAACTGGCCTAAATAGGTCCTTCACATGCTAACATCGATGATATCTTCTCTAACAGACCAGCAACAGCATTAGCATCTCCAGCAAGCCACAGACACAACTTTAATCTTAGCTTTTCCCACAGACAAAAAAATCAATATTTGTTAGCGTGTTAACATGTTAACATCTCCAACAAGCTAACACTTATTTTAACTTCCCCTACAACATATCATCAATGTTAGCTTCTCCACCAGGCTAAAAGACTGTGCTAGCTTCTCCAAATGGTTTTAACTTCACCAACAGTCTAATATCAAAGTTAGCTTTTCCAACAGGTAAACCACAGCTTATTATCGGTGCTTGCTGGTGCTTTTTCTGGTCGGTATGGATTCGGGGGCCAGCTAACATTACCCATGCTGTTTCATAGCAAGACCTTAGCTTGTATTAAACTAATTTGTTAGCAATATTTGCTAGTGGTTTTACTAATGTGTCTGACATTAGCTATATCAGTATCAGTAGCCACATCACAGGCTAGTTACCAAAAATAATGAGGAGACTTTATTTTCTTTACTAATTTATTTCTGTTGATGAAACGTCAAAATCAAAATGTGTTAAGGTCACTAAAGAGGCTTCCTTGCAGTTTTTAAAGCATTTCTAGGATCAGAATGGTCCCAGCTCCGTCATCAGACGTTTACAGAGATGTTTGGTGAGTTTCACGGATGAACGTCCGCAGCGGCATCTCCCCCATGGGACTCATTAAAGTTTGATCCCATCTAATATTTCTCAACTGTGACTGTTTTTAAAACTCTCTCTTCAAAACTGTCTGTCAGCCACCACTTGGGTTCTGGTACAAACGGTCAGGTGGGGAGGGACTTCTTCAAGTGGAACCTTGGTTCCCACTAGTGGAAATCCACTACCAAGGTTGTCTTCTTGCCAGGTTTTACTTGCGAATTGAGCTAATCAAATCGAATTTTATTTGTACAGCCCAAAATCACAAATTACACGTTGTCTCACTGGGCTTTCTCAAACTGTACAGATGTGACCCCTCTGACCTCAGACCCTTGATCTGGGTGAGGAAGAACTAAAAAAAAAAACCCTCAACAGGGAAAAATAAGAAACCTCAGGAAGAACCACAGGGGAAGGTCCTTCTTCCTGGGAAGGACAGACGTGACATAGATGTCGCTTGTACAGAACACAACAACGTGATAATAGCAGATTAATAAGAATGTTGGAGTTCATGTGTCTATAACTCAAGATTTATGAGAAAACTCTTGACCTAGAACCAACGACCCAGGACACCAAACAGGACAGGAACAGACTGCAACAGACTATAAGTTCTGCAGAGAGGATCACTGGGGCCGACCTGCCCTCCATCCAGGACCTTTACAGATCCAGAGTCAGGAACTGGGCAGGTACCATCGCTGCAGACCCCTCACACCCCGGACACAAACTGTTCAGTCTGCTTTATTCTGGTAGGCGCTACAGAGCTCTGTTCGCCAAAACCACCAGATTCAAAAACAGTTTCTTCCCCCAGGCTGTCTCCCAGATCTCCTCATAAGCCAACTGTCAACCTCATGAACATTTGCATACTTGCGCATTACTGCACTATTGTACAACATTCCACTTTCAAATGTCAATGTATATATGTATATATATTTATATATATTTTCTTTCTTTCCTTCACGTGTCCAAGACAGAAACACCGGAGTCAAATTCGTAGTATGTTTACACATAACTGGCAATAAAATCTGATTCTGATTCTGATGTTCACCAGCTCCCGAGCCCCTGACAGCTAGCATCAGTTAGCATTGATCAGCGGGGACTTCAGCAACAAGTAAAGCGTCCGTTCATAAGAAAATGCATAACCCATTGAATTAAATAATGGCAAATATTTTCACCATAAAAAATGATGCAGTATCATAAAATCCGCCAATATGGTTTTTATTGTACAGTAATCTGTGAGGCCCCGCCCACAGAAATACTCTGACAGGAAATATTAAGGCTGCAGTTCGTAACGTTGTTATATTTGTTAAAATAATTAGTTTCTTCACAGTAACACATGAGATAGACAGTTTGGCTCTTGTGGTTCTGCGTACTGTTCCCAATGTCGGCTGCAAAAACCTGTGGCTTCCCAAAATGAGCCAATCACGGTGTCTGATGAAGAAACCAAAAAATAACTGGACATTTTTAAAAAATGACACTAAAGAAAGGTTTACTAGAAGAGTAGACTGATCCCTGATCACGTACATGGCAGCCTTCTCTGCAGGGAGGGTAGGCGGAGCTAGCGCAGCTCATTCACGCTTTTAGTCTGTCAAACGTAGCGACTGCAGCTTTAAGCTACCTGAACAATCGTTCAGTGGGTGGATGTCGTCCGATAATGGTTGGTGCTGTCTGACGTGGGAAAGGTCCAGATTTTTGTTTTAGCAAATTATAAAAATGATCAGCATTGACAGAAGAAAATGATTTTTTTGTTCTTCATTCCCTTTGCCGATGTTGATAAATATTGGCACCGTGTGCTGTGGATGACATTTTAAAGGGTCAAAGACATTTTTCATTTCACCTCGGGTTGAATTGTCCACAATTCATTAGACGTTTGCATTTGATGGCTTCCAACACAGTGTTTGTCTGATTTAGTCCTAAACTGCAGACGAAAATGCTGGTTATTGTTGGTCACCTTTGAGTCTCTGTAAAATACTTAAGTACACCTGCAGGAATAGAACCAGCAGTCGTGTATTTTTAGTTTGTCAGCCTGTTGCCTTCATCATGAAAAAGGTCGTTGACCAACATAGTTTTCATTAAAGAAATTAACACTGTCGCAACAATCACAGAAATCACCGAAAGTACAGAAACTACTTTGCCCAATTGCTTTTTGTGAGTGTTATGCTGGGATTTTGTCTCTTGGCGTGATTGCTACGCAAACTTCTGCCCCTTGTGACAAGCCCAAACTCGCTCTCAGCCTGTTGTGAAAAAAAATAAACAAATATCTTTGAATTTGGAGTCGCTCCTGAGCAGAAACGTCGATGTGGGCGGATTCTCACGGCGTGGATCTTGTGTGTGAACACACCTCATGATGTGCGCTGCGTGTCCGTGTGCGTAGGCGTCCATATGTGGCGTGTGTGGCGGTGTTTGGTGCCATGGGAGCAGACATATGGTGCTGATCACATGCTTGGGAGAAGCTCCGTCCCGAGGAGGCGGAACGAGGAGACATGAAGCCAAGATGGAGACAAAAGGGCAGATTTTTTTCCATCAGCTTCAACACACACCCCGAAATCTCGTCCGGCAGAGGTCACATGACCCTCTGTCGTGGCGTGAGATCCACTGATGGAGTTCCTCAGACTATGTGAGCGTAGTGAGAATCAGACTGCAAACATTCACAGCCACGGTCTGTAAATGTGAGAGTGTTTGTGTCCTGACAAGACGAGCCGTCTGAAGATGCCACCTCGGGCTCCAGGAACGCTCTGACATATTCAACATAGTCAGCAAGAAAATCTCATGAAATATTTATTCACAGATCTTTCCCTGAGCGCCATAATTGAAACGTCGCCGTTTGCTGCAGACATGAGCATATTTGGAAAGGTGGATTATTTGCTCAGCAGATACACAACACAAATTATGATTTTTTTTCACAGTTTTTATTGTATTAAAAAAAAAAATTTGGAAGTCACTGAGTCAGTGGACCCGTTGGGCTCACTGGGGCACGATGACCGGCATGGCCTGTAGGGGTCACTGTCAGCGTTATACTGATGCGTCATCTCAAACATCTGCCTGTATGTGGTGTCCAGTCACAGTGACCTTCGAGTGTACCTCTCCCCCAGGTGTGTGTGTGTGTGTGTGTGTGTGTCCCGTCCGCGATAATATGAGTCCAGCAGCAGAAGCTTCACAGCTTGAGGAACAATAACCCATTTTGCTGCAATGCCCCTGCAATGCAACACCCTTTGTCTCGATCGGGGATGCTCCCTGAGTGCATGCGCATGCCTGTGTGTGTGTGGACAAATATTTGAGGGGGGCTGATATCTTATCTCCTGCTGGAGGTCGAACATGGAAAGATTTAACGTCAGACAGAAGCAGTAACAGCAGCTCTCTTCGTCTCACTTCCACCTCTGTCATATTTCAATGATTGTGTATACGTACACATTTAACCCAGTTATCGAAATGTGTGTGTGTTCTGCCGCAGCGCCGCTTCCATCCGTCCTCCAGCTGAGAAGCTGCAGTTTTCTTTACAGTTGGCTCTGGTTCTGTTCCACCGCCTCTGACAGTTTGGTGAGTGACTTAACCAGTCGGCGCCAAACAGCAGACTGAACCAGAGCTGAAAGGGTGAACAGAAGTCCACTTGCACGGCCGAGAAGTCTGACATTATCTTGGTCTAGAACAAAGAACTGTGAGTGTCAGGGGCTGGGAGCGGGGTTATCAGGACCTAAGGTCGGTTAAACCCTGTGTCCGCCATTCTTATCAACCAGAGCTTGTATAGCATGTCGTTGATCTCGTGTCATCGCTGCACCAACTGTGAACACCAGCACTAACTGGCAGCCCGGTTCTTCTCTGTAGAACACCTCAGGAACCAATCTTATCAATTGGCAGGGGTGGGTCTTAACTTGGCAGAAACTAAACTCACCGTCCTGATGCATCAACTTGTACCAGTAGCTCCGCCTCTTCTTCCTGGGAATCCATGTCTGCTTCAAACACGTGTGACTGAATCACTCAAGTGTTAGAACTTGCCAATGTGCAGCGTACAGTATACTAGTTTGAAAATTGGAAGATTACAGAGCAGGTAAACTCCGCCTCACTTTGGCTGCAGGCGAGGGGCAGAGTGGTGAGTGGAGACAGGGCAGGGCTAAAGTACCACATTCACATTCACATGCCAACGTATTGTCTCTCTTGTCCTAATGTGTTTTCAGCTTGATGGACCAATCGTCATGAGATTCAGTGGCAGTCCCCTTCGCTTGCTCCGCCCCCTCCTGCAGTCCCGACCCTTTCATCCGCTCCGACGCTGCTGTCTGTCAAAGCTCCTAGCCAACAGCAGCACGGCGTCGTGCCGGCGCCTCAGCACGGAGGGCCCCGCCTCTCAGCGTGCGATTGGTCAGGACTCGATGGAGGTGCTGGGACACTCCTACCCACGAGACAACTTCACCAATGTCACGCCGAAGATCTTGGCCAAGGTCGGGCGAAATCTGCACAACCAGTCCCATCATCCTCTGTGGCTGATCAAGGAGCGAATCAAGGCACACTTCTACAGGTACGAAAACGTCTGGACGGCCCCCTGCTGGCTGGCTGCAGTATGGCTCAGAAAA
The DNA here is from genome assembly GCA_001698575.1 of Mola mola. NCBI lineage: Eukaryota > Metazoa > Chordata > Actinopteri > Tetraodontiformes > Molidae > Mola > Mola mola. Next base: position 533,000 of record KV751389.1, on the reverse strand, counting down.
TCCTCCCCCTCCATGTTAGCAGATGGGTTTTTGGAGTTTATGTCTATTTTATTACAATATTGAAGTGCAGTAATTTGATGGAGAACGTGATAAATGTAAAATATAAAACACAGCACAATAAGGAAGCACTGCAGACAAACAGGTCTTCTCCAGGTGGTAGAAGAGGAGTTTGTCTGCTACAAATCCAACCAAATATCCCGTTTCCACAGTTAACAATCACAATCCTGAAAATTAATTTTAAAAAAATTCTTAAAATTGAATCGCTTGTACCCTGGGCCAAGGCCTGTCCCTACACAAAATTATATAAAAACCTATGCATAGCGTTCAGGTGTCTTTTCCAGACAGACCATAAACAAATGGTTAAAGGTAAAAAAAAAAAAAAAAAAAAAAATTGTGATGCTCTCCATCATGATAATTTCCACTTATTCAATTCATTACAATATGGTGGTCAAACAATCTTTTTTTGACCATATCGAGCAGCGCCGTGTATGTGATTAGTCATTCGATGCTGTGGCCAGAAATGTAATGAGTGACAGCTGTCTGGGGCGGGAACACAAGCTGAGGCTCCTGATGACGTCTCCAGCTTGTACAGGAGGCCAGCCATCTTTACTTGGGTCACCGCAGGGCAAAGACAGTCATTGTTCTGAGACGGATCCTGTAACTTGTGTCACCAGATAAGCCACACTTACTTGAGCTGTGTGTGTTCTGTGTTAGTGTGTTAAAGTGATGAGCGTTACACACAACTCACACCAACGGTCTGAAGATAAACAGACTACAGGATGACGACGAATGTCTCCTTAGCTCAGCCTCCGTTCTTTCTTTATTTTGGGAGCACAATCTGCTGACTGACTGCGGGGAGAGTTGCTGTAAAGGTTTGCAGTGCTGCGAACACGGCAGTGAAATGGGATGAAGCTGCTGGTGATATTTGTCACAGAGAAGCCGGCGCTGCAGCGAGCGCATTAATAAGTTGTTAAGACGTCAGCGAGTGTGTAGTGTGAAGGTGCTTTATGACTCTGCCGTTTCACAGGTCGTGAACTTTACACTTTGGTAAACCCTGCACGCTCTGAAGGCAGCAGAACTCCTGAAGGCTGCTGGGTAATTTTCAAACAAGTTGAATGCTTGATCAGCAGCAGCCTTCATCCGTGCTGCTCGTCTTCGCTTTGTTTCTCCGTCGGTTGTTCCATTTTTATTTCTGAGACTGATGAGAAAGAAACGTAGAATCACGGGAAAAAAATGCTGTTGCCTCGAGTGATCGTTCAAGACAAATGAACATTTCCTTCAGCGCTGACAACATGGCAGTGGAATATGATATAATGAGATGAGTAAAGAGCTGACAGGAGCCTGACATTTAAAACTGAATCATGTAAAACTCTTTGACTTCATCTGTCCCGGGAGAAAGAAGCACACTCGTATGCAATCATTTGGCCACCACTTGACAAATAGCAAAAGATGCAAACACAGTCCCTGTAGGATATAGAAAAGGGGACAGTTCCAGCAGCAACATTAATGCATAGTTACGTTTTTATTTGATCAATTGGGCCACAGTTGTGACACGAACACACACTCAGTGCTTAATAAGACCCCTTCAGCAGATATCACAGCTTGCAAACACTTCTTTGTAGCCAGCGGAAAGTCTGTCAATTGTTGTATTTGGGATCTTCTCCCATTCTTCCATGGAAAAGAACTCTAGATCTGTCTTGCAAGCACAGCTCAGATCCACCCACAGATGTTGGATGAGGTTTAAATCTGGGGAGTGTGAGGTTCGTGTCCTGAGCTCGTCCATGGTGCATTTTGAAGTATGTTTGGGATCTTTATACTGTTCCTTTATCCATCCTCGTTTAAGCTTCAGCTTTTTATAGACGGTGTGATGTTTGCTGATACGATTTGCTGGTATTTAGTTGAATCCTTTTTTTCCTCCACCTGTGTAACGTTACCTGTGACACTGGCTGCAAAGGTGTTCTTCTCAAGAAAATGCGGCTCCTCTCTTCCTCCAAACGAGCCATTGGTGATTGTGGCTAAAACGTTCTATTTTAACACCCGGACGTGTTCTAAAACACGTCAGGCTTCTGCAGATGATTCATTGCATCCTGGTGACGTTGGAGGTGATAAGGACACAGGTTCTCCTACAGACTCTTCCATGAAGGTCTTCTTTGTGCATCTGCACGGTGATGGTGCACCACCACTCCTGACTTTGCAGATCAAATGGGGGTTTTGGTTTCACCAGCAGCTCTCCCCCTGAGTGTTCTTGGTCCTACAGATCTCATCTCTTCATCAACATCACACAGCAGCTCCGAGGAGCTCATGGTTGAGTGTTTGCACATGGTTTGAGTCCGATGTTGAAGCTGGTACCAGCTGCTACTTCCTGATGACACCGGGCGACACGCCCAACTGGCTGATCAAACGAGTAGACACTGAGGGACATTAATTTTCAAACATCCTTTCAACTCTAAGAAATTACCATTTCAAACAAATGTATTTTGTTGAGTTGAATTTATTTTCAAATGGCTAAAAAAACAATCATTGTAAAAATCTGATTTGTCCTTTTAAAGAACTAAATGTTTATTATTCAAACTCATTCAAGCCTTAGAAATCAACAATTTAAATAATTAAATTTTGATGATTTGAACAAATTTTTCAAGGCTCAAAAATTATCAGAGTTTTAATTTTGTAAAATAATTTAAGAACTTATTTTAGAAATGAAACAAATTCTTTTTTGAAAATAAAAGCACCATTTTGAATTAAAAAAGTAGTTATTCAGTAAATAGCTGAATGTATTTAATTCTGTGTCATGCTGAGGCCGTCTGAAGTTAACTTTGGTGTTGTAGAGTGTAAATGTTGCTGTAAAGATCATGTTCCCACTGAGTGTTTGATCAGTGGCTCTGCTCTCGCCTGCAGTGCCTACGTCGGCCGCTGGGGGAACCCTCTCTTCTCCGTCCACGACAACTTGAGCCCCGTCGTCACTGTGGAGCAGAACTTCGACAGGTCAGCAGCGTCTCCCCTGATTGGATGAGTGACATACGAGCGACCTGAGGGAAGCAATAAAACGAGGCTGGATTTGTAAATGTCACTGATGACGTGTCTGTGATTGACAGCCTGCTGATCCCGCCCGATCACCCCAGCAGGAAGCGAGGAGATAACTACTACGTGAACAGGTGAGTGACACAGCACCTGTTATGTGCTTGTCCTGTGGTGTCAGACCCGATGGAAACATGTTTGTGGTGAGCAGGAAAACGATGCTCCGCGCCCACACCTCCGCCCACCAGAGGGAGCTGGTGAGCGCCGGCCTGGACGCATTCTTGATGGTCGGTGACGTTTACAGGCGGGACGAGATCGACGCCAGTCACTACCCGGTCTTCCACCAGATGGAGGGGGTCCGGCTCTTCTGCAACCACGAGGTGGGAGACTCAGCAGCTCCTCCCAGCTCATTTCTTATATTCCCTCCATCTAAACGAGGATGAACTTTATTTGTTTTTAGTCGTCGTGTTGTCGTTCACCTTTTAGCCCGAGTATTTATGTCCCTATTCACAAAACTGTTCAACCTCTGGACCCCCTACCTGGGTCGACCTGACCAAAAATAAATAAATAATAAACTAAATGACATAAATTATTCAGAAAAAGTCATTAAAAATATAAATGTAGCCGTAAATGTATGAAATATGGCCCAATTTTATATCCTGTCTTCTGTTTCTTTTTGTGATGTATTAATCCTCCTATATCTCTTCATTTTTTAACTTTCTTATCTCTGCGTTATATCTGAGTCAGATCCACTGGCAGGGAGAGAAAAGCCTTTATAATTCTATATGATCGATGCATAAAATAATGACGTTAATACACAGACATTTATTAACAGGTGAAGAGAGCAGGAAAAAATGTCACCTTTTGTGACCTTTGAGCTTTCAGTCAGATTTGTTTTTAGTATTAAATTTTGACATGATTTAAATGTAGTGTGAATTAGAAGCAAATTGTCTGAAATTTCAGATGTTAACTAATGGGAAAATGGAAGCCTAAAATGTAATGAGTTGAAACCACTTTCAACAGGAACTCACAGAAGACAAATCGGCTGCTAACAATCAAAGAAAGACAGAGGTAATACTAAATAAATAAACTGATTTCAAGATAAAAGTTCAAAAGCACATTTGGGCGACTACCAGGTTTTCACGGTTTCTACACTTACTGTGAAAGGTACTTTGTGAATTTAACGGCTCATTTCTTCAGAGTCGTATAGTTGCGGTCTGGTCAGTGAGGTCACCAGCAGTTTCCTGTGTGTCGCAGCTGTTTTCCAGGGTGCACCGCGGTGACGACCTGGCTCTGTTGGAGCGCGGCGGCCGGCGGACGCCTCAGAAGCAGGAGACTCACAGTCTGGAGGCCGTCAAGCTGCTGGAGTTCGACCTGAAGCAGACGCTGACCCGACTCGTCACACACCTGTTCGGTGGAGGTGAGGCGCCGCCAGCCGCCAGCTGACACCAAACGTTTCCGGTTGTCTGAAATCTATCTCCTCCTCCTTCTCCTCAGATGTGGAAGTGCGCTGGGTCGACTGTTACTTCCCCTTCACTCACCCCTCCTTTGAGATGGAGGTGCGTTTCCAGGGCAACTGGATGGAGGTGCTGGGCTGCGGTGTGATGGAACAGGAGCTGCTGAACTCGGGTTAGAGCGCACACACACACAGGTTCTGTACGCAGGTTCTGCGTCACGTTCCCGCCGTCTGGCCACTTCCGGTTCTGATTCTGAGAAAAAAGTTTCTTAGCTAGCTTGAATCGGTGAACTGCCGAAGGTCGTCGTGAAGGTCGGCTGTGAATAAAGACAAGTTTATGTTATTAACCCTCTCTTCCTCCCCCCGCACCGGATACCAGCACCGCCATCTGGAGCTGGCTGAGTCGGTGCAATAAACAATCACGAGCGGGGCTCAGCTGTCAGTCATGATATTTACTCCTGTTTCTAATGAGGACGACATACATCAGATTCTGAGATGCTTCTGCTTGGCCATTCTTTACCGTCTAAAATCTGACTGGACGGAGAATCGTCTCAGTTTGCTGTTGTTGCAGATGATCCAACATGTCATTAACTTAAACACACTCACACACTACATCATCGATCCACTAAACACAAAACAGAACATGATGGTCAAAACAAGAACAAACACCTTAACAAGTCGTCCTCCCGTCTGTCTGCCTAAGGTTTCAGTACTCTCTCTCTCCTCTTTCTCTCCCTCTCTCTCTCACTCACTCACATTCTCTATCACTCTCTCTCTTCATGTCCCTCAGTCTCTCTCTCTCTCTCTCTGTCTCGCTCTTTTTCTCTCTCTCTCTCTCCCTCCCTCTCTTCCTCTCTCTCTCCCTCCCTCTCTTCCTCTCTCTCTCCCTCTCTGTATCGCCTGCTAAGTGGCTAACTCGTTGCTCTGCCCTTGAACAAAGCTGCAGCGCTGCGCTCCACTTCACCGCTGCTTGTTCTAATCAATAAAACATGTTTCAGGATCAAACGAGCGGCCGGAACACACATCAGTGGGCGTGTGTGTGAGTGAAGTCTCTCATGGCTGTTCAGAGCCGATGTGTCCCGGCTGATCCGATCACATGCTGCAAGTTCTCACCTTGCCTTGCCGCTCTCAATGAAACTGCACCGTATTTCTGTTTGTGTGATGCCGGTGTTATCCAGCGGGGGCAGCGTTGTGCTCGCCGAGTGGAAGAGGGAGGAAGAAGAGGTCTTCCTGTGTTTGGTAGCAAAGGAGTAGATCTTACGATACACATTATATCTAATCTTGGCGTCAGAGTCCACCGCCATGTTTGATCCACTTGTATTATCCTTCCATTGAGCCTCGCCGTGTGTGAGAAACTGAAATGATGCGGTGGGCGAGCGATTCCCGCCGAGCTTTCGACGAGGACGACGCTCAAGTAGGCGGCAGTTCAAACAGACAAAAGTCACACTTTATTCCAAAGCATTGTTTGACTATTTTGCGTAATAATGACTTTGGATTCCTCCTCATGACTGCGTTTGTCTTGACTGAACATGAGAGCGGAGGATAGTTAATACCAAAACTCTCCTTCAGTCATCAGGTTCAAGCATCAACTCTCGAAGTGTGTTTCCAGCCTCTCAATTCTGAAGACTTCTTGTTTAATTTGATTGTATTGACTGTTCTTGACTTGACACTGCCTAGTAATCAGCAGTTTAGTTGATAAAGTAATCAACAAGATGGCGTAGGATTGAAAACGTGTTGACATCTCTCGTATTGCCCCGTTTTGATGTCTTGAGTTGGCACACCGCTGCAGTTCCCTCCCTTGCCACAGGGGGGAGCTGCAGGTCAGGCAGCAGTCGGGGCAGGAGTCCTTCCTCCTGTTCTCCCCCTCTTCACTCTCTGTGTGTGTATGTGTCTGTACATGTTTTGGTTTCCTATCGGGGACCATTCATGGTGTAATCACTGACCTTATGGGGACCAGCAGCTTCTTCTAAAGTCCTGTTTGGGCATCAGCCTGAATGGACGTCAATACAATGTCCTGAATTGGGTAGCAGCACAAATGTGTGTGTGTGTGAGACTCCAATTCCTGCAGTGCAGCGCAGCTGAAATAGACAGGACACACACAGCGAGGCCATTTTACACTCCGCTGTGTGTGTTCTTCATGCACTTTCCCCTGACAGGAGACGCAGTCGGAGGTTAAACTGATGCTGAGTTTGAACTCGCACACAGATGTTGTTCAATCAGCTGACGGAGTCATTCCATTCAGTGACATCACAGGAAAGTCGGACGTCCTCTACCATGTTTTCTTCTGCAGGCTTCACTTGTTCTCCTCTCTCTCCAAACCGTCGTCTCCACCCTCCTCTTCAGCAGTCGGCGTCTGCCGCCCCTTTGGCACGAAACGTTACCTGATACGCCCTCGGCAGCAGAAACGGAGCCGAACCGAACATCGGTATAAACGAAGTGAGCCGGCCAGACGGACCGATGAGATGAGGCCGTGGCGTTTTGTCGCTCCACAACCGGGAGATTTACAAGCAGCTAGCAGCATTTAGCCGCTCACGCAAACAATCTCCGTAAAATGGCCACAGAAGTTTTCACAGTAAGAGATTCATGGTAAAACATCAACACACCATTACGTTGGAACGTAACATAAAAATCCTCCATCTTGACTGACGCACACAGACTGATGCCCCCTTCTGGTCTGGAGAGGTATGGTGCAGATTGTACGATCGTCTGTTGGCGCCTTTGCGGTGAGTTTGGCTGTCCAATGTGATGCAGCCGTTAGACAATGAGGTCACATGACAAAGTTGTTATTGGCCATCCCATAAACAGTAATAAATGAAATTATTTTTGAGCATAAAAATATCTTAAATCACTTAAATTCAAAAAATAGAAGTGTTTCTGTTTTTTTCAGTTTTTTATTTCTATCTTTAGTCTCTCACCTGGTCACATGACTCCGCCCTGCCCTTCATTCACTGTGTGTGTGTGTGCTGCAGTGCCAAGAGCAGGAGCGCACGCACACACACACACTCTCTCTCTCTTTCTGTACTGTCTTCATTCTTCTCTCATTAATTCGTTCAATCACCTGACTCCAGCAGTCAAGTTTGTCAGCATCCCGCCCTCACACACACGCAACACACACACACACACACACTTCTTCATTCACACTCTCTCCTCCCCTTCATCCACTGCGGCAGTGTGGCTCCGTTACCTTGGTAACCACCCCCCCCATTCACACACACACACTTGTTTTGTGGAGCACAGAGGGTGAGAGACAAGGAGGAAGATCCAGCGAAGAAGTGGGCGAGGGAGCCTAGAAGTTAATGTGATAGAGAGAGAGAGAGCGAGACAGAGAAGTGATAGGGGGAGGACGGAGGGAAGATTAAATGAGAGGCAGGAGCTCGACTCCGTGAGGAGGTGTGTGTGCGTGTGCGTGCGTGTGTTGTGTGTTATTTAACAGAGAGGAAGCGTGCGTGTGTGTTTGTTATTTAATGGTGAGCGTGCGTGTGTGTGTGTTATAGTGTGTGTATTTAACAGTGAGGAAGCGTGTGTGTGTTACGTGTGTGTCTCTTATTTAAGGGAGAGGAAGCGCGTGTGTTGTGTGCATGTTGCGTGTGAGATGGGTGTGTGTGTTGTGTGCGTGTTGCATGCCATATGTGTCGCCTGAGGCCCAGCATGACGAGAGAACGAGTTAATGACGGACGGGTGAGGACGGAGAAAAGGGGGTGAGGGGGGAGTTATTGAGGAGATGGGGAAGGAGGAGCGAAAGAAGGAACAGAAGGGGAGGAGAAAAAAAGCACAAAGGGAATAAGGATGGGAGGAAGGAGGAGAAGGCCCGGGCTCGGAGGAAAGAAAAGAGGAAGGAAGGGATGGAAGAGCAACAGAAGGAGACGGGGACAGGATCAGGAGGAAGGAGGTGTGGAAATGAATGAATGAAGGAGGAAGTATAGAAGGAGCGAAGAAGGGATGGGGAAGGGAGGAGGAGGAGTCTGAAGAATAGAGGGTAAGAAAGAGGACAGGAAAGGGTGGGGAGAGGGAGTGATGTGGGGATGTTTGACAAAATGGAGTTTTAATAGAGCTAGAAGGATGTTAATCAGAATGAGGTTACAACGGAGCTATTCATCTCACACACACACACACACACTTATGTCCTCATGTTTGTTTATCTTTTACATTGTTTATTTTTCTCTTTTATGTGTTACTTTTGTCCGTCCATGTCCCCTCGTTGACCTAAACAAAGATGGCCGCTTTGTCGTCACTCCCTCCACTGTATGTAAATTAAGATAAAATAGGAGCGCCGTGCAGTCACTTTTAATACGTCAAACACTAAATTCATATATTTTACAAAATAAGACAATGTTAAAACTACTATAATTAATATTGCCCCACTTAGAATAACAAAGTCATTTAAATTATCATGAATTTTCAATAGTCACAAGTTCTCCCTTTTCCTCTGAATTCTGATAGTTTTATTTCTTTTTACAAATTCCTCCGACTCAAGTATATTTTTATTAAATTTGGCTTGAATCACGTGTCACGTGTTTAAAATCCTTCTTGACTCTGAGTCTTCAGATGAAAACTTCTCTCTCCTGTGACGATTCCAGTTCTTCATGTGCTTTGATTTAGTACCAGGAGAGTCACTTCGTCTTCACTTGTTACCACTGTACAAATCCCTCCGAGTAGGAACCGCCGCCCTGTGGTGCTGTGACATCTTCGGAAACCATCTGTCAATCATGACGCAGCCACACTAATTTAGACCAAAGTGATCAGAAACGTGAGGCGGGATAAGATCTAGCCACCGTCTGTGGCAGATGTGGCCCATCTGCTAACATGGAGGGGAAGGGGCTTAGAGACTCTTGCGTGGCTGGCCAGCAGGGGGCAATGGAGCTGTTCTTCCTGTGTGAAACCCAGAGACAGGCGGGGTGCTAATCAATCAGCTCGTTGACCAATCCGATGCCCGTGACACATCCCTGTGTGTGTCGGCGGGCAACATATGGGACTTGGCACTAATGACCACACCTCCTCGCCAAAACTTGATTTACACACACGCACACACTCACCCCATGGGACCGGACGATGTGTGTCTGCGTGATGTGGGCGGGGCCTGAAATCTGATTAAAGTCATGTTGGCGACAATTAACAGCCTTTCAAAGCGGGGCCCCCTGGCCCCCTGGGACTGTGTGCGCGTGGGTCAGGTGGCAGTCGCAATCCCCCCCTGAATAAATCATGTGACCCTTGGCCTCCTCCCTTCCCTCCGGCTGTCTGCCACAGAGCAGACGCCTGCTAGCTGGTGAGCGACGGGCAGAACCAGCGTTTGTTTGTGCAGTGACCCGTCTCGGCCCGGTTGGTCGGGGGGCGGGGGCAGCTCTCTGATCTCAGGAAGACGACTGTTCTCAGGTTCTGCGTTCTCCACTTCTACCGGAGAAGATGTTTCGTTCTCCACTTCTCCACGGCTTCCTCACGTTCTGTCTTGCTCACGGACCTCCTTGTTTCGGGGGGCCTGGCTGGCTGCACACGGCACCATAAGATTCAGAACGGGTGGTCATGCATGATGGAGCGGTGACAGTTTTAGTTGTTTCACCTTATTTCATCAGACAGTCTCATGAGATTTTTCAACAGAGAGCTGAGAACAAAACAAGGTTTACAGAAGCACAAACAGCACACAAAACAACAAATAAAAACACGGTGGATAAAAACACTCACAGGAGGCGTAGAATGAGTAAGAGCTCCCTGTGGTCAGGTGCAGGGGGCCTGGACCCAGGTCCCAGCGGTCTTCGCTGAGGGAGGAGCTGCTTGGACCCGGATGGATGGAGATGTGTGGTGGACACGATGCAGCTGCAGTCCCTGACAGTGTGGACAAAACCACCTGTTTCCTCTCGTCTGCTTTGAAAGCAGCTCTTCTGACAGGAAGGCGGCAGCCAGCATTCGGTGCTGAGGGGCCTGTTTTTGTCTGGACCAGAGCAGGTCAGCAGTGTTGAAGCCCATGGAAGCGGCTTGGATATGACTGACCAGTGACAACATAAATGTGACTTTGAAACTCCACGGACGGTTTCAGCCTTGTTCTGGGCTCCTGCAGCCTGAGGGTCCAGGACCTGGCAACCTGTCTGGGAGCGGGGGGACACAGCGTACTCTGTTTGAAACTTTTTGTTTTTTGTTTTTTGTTCTTTTAAGCCGTTTTAAAAACGGAGAACAAAGACACGAGGACGGTTTCAACCGGTTCTAACATCAGAACCCTCCAAACGCACCAAATACACTTTAAATGTTAACACTTTAGCGTTATCTCGGATTATTTGTGTTAGCTGTTTGCATTTTTCCCCTTTATTAAAGCTCCTTTAGCATTACCTAGCTTCAGTTGTTTTAGCCGTTTCTGAGCTTTAACTTCAAGGAGAATAAGTTTAGTTATAAAGCTTCTTTAGCACTAACTGGATTTAAGCAGCGCTAGATTTAATTTAAGTGCGTAAATGTCAACTTTATGGCACGTTTTAATGGGCGAGGCTTTATGTTCATGCTTATCTCATTAGCTTTCAGCGTTTAGCTTCATCGATAGCTTTAATTTAACAGGTCGTGTCATTACAGCGTCAATTTTATGGTAAGCTTTAATGATTTACATACAAGTGGGTGGGTGGGTGTATTTAGTAGCTTTCAGGCTCTGTGTTTAGCTTTTGTTTCGTTTAGCAGTTAGCATTAGCATCTGAGTAGCTCTGAGCTGCTGGGTCAAAAGTAACCGTGTAGACACCCAGTATGGTCACAGGATCACCTCTGATATTTAATGTGTGATCTGTGGGGGATGTTTTTATAATGTATTTTATAATGCTCCACAACAACAACAGCAGCAGCAGCAGCAGTGTTTTCTGTTGAATATTAAAGCTGTGTACGTGGGCCCTGCTGCTGCTAAAAATACTCTTAAGTTGATTCAAAGGGAAACGTCCCTGCTGGCGTTTTTATTTATTTTTAAATTTCAGCTCTTTTCCTGTCAGAATGAGCCAACTTTCATCAAAACAGCAAGTAAAGGTGACTGTTTTTAACGAATGATAGTACAATCATTTGGAGGACCAAAACTGCCAAAATAAGTAAATAACTCAATAACCAAATAAAATAAATATAAATAAGTAAATGAGAGTAAATGCTGTAATTTCTAATGTGACTGTTGTACTTTATTGTCTTTACTTTTGCCATAATTTCTCTTTTATTTTTTTCCTTTCAGTGTTTCATTTTATGCATTTAAACCTACAAGTGCAGGTCAATTTCTCATGAGCAGGTCTGTTTTGAGGGAGGTGACCGCTGTTTGTTCCTCACTGCCACCAACTGTCTGCTCTGCAGCAGTTTGTTTTGTTTTGTGGTCGACGTCAGACATTTTGCTTCCAAAGTTTGACCAAACCACAGAAGCCCCACCTCTTTTAGTTGCCCGTTCATCTTCAGCTGTGTCTTCTGCTGTGTCCTGTTGTCGCAGGGGATGTCCCGTGGCTCTGCTCCATTTGTTGTTACTTGAGACGGCGTGTAGCAAGCGTAAAGCGGGAGCCGAATGACATAAAAAGGTCTCAGCGCCACTTTGCATGAATGGAGATAGAAACATATTTGTGATATAAACAGACAATTTTCTCTCATCCCTCGATACATATCATCATCTTGCCCAGCCACCCTGTGCAAACAGTGTGTTTCTTTTTTCAGTGACCGTTGACCTTTAAAGTCACATTGTTAACATCTGTAGCCAGTGCTGCGAGCTACAGAATGACACCAGCTGGACTTCTCTGTGTCAATTCTGAGTTTGGGACAAAAAAACCTGCTTTAGGACCGTTCAGTGATTTTGAGATGTAACTTTATAGATCCCCCTTGGGAGAAATTCAGGAATTTGACCCTTCTAAGCAGCTGTAGGATGGGTGAAGACACACCAAACTCTGGCAACGTTAATAGCATTTTCCAAAACATTTGCACATATCGTTACACAAATCGTAATCGTACACAGACGTGTGTGAGCAGCCTCAGGAAGGTCCAGCTTTGCCTTTAATGCGCCCACTTTCATAAAAAGTGATGTCTGCATCATGAAAGCATCCCTCAAATGAAAAAACAGTTTTCAATACGTTTCCAGTCCTGATCTCGAGTCAATCTGTTTTTGCCTTCAGGCAGTCAACCTGCCGACGCTCCTCCTCCTGGTGACATCATCAGCACGAAACCAACACAGTCGTCGGTGCTGCTGGGAAACTTAAATTCATTATGAATGCCTGAAGCAGAACAGATAATAAAACGGGCGGAATGGAGTTGTGCCTCATTTGCAAAATAAATCAGGAGGGTTCTGCTTCGTACGCCAGCTCGTGATTTATCCCTGAAGTGTCACATCTTTATGATGTCATATATAACGGTAACGGCAACGGCTCTGAGTTGGGACAAATTGATGGAAGCTTGCTGCTCTATTTAAATCACGGTGGTAAGCTCGTCAAACCTTGAATTTGTGACTGCGGAGCTGATTAAAACTAACTTTTTTATTTTTGCGATGACTTGGCTGCCTTCGTCATGTCGAGGCTAATGCTTACATTAATTTAAAGTAAATGGACCTGACACAGCCACTTCTGGCCTCAGTGTACAGAGCACGATTAGGGCCACTTGGGAAAGGGGAACATGTAACATTTATTCTTGAATTCTGACTTTTTTCTAAAGACGTCTGACTAAATTAAAATATTTTGTCTCAAAATTTTGAGGGAAAAAATTCTGAAATTTCCATACGTGGCCGTCATCCTCTTCCGTAGCAGTTGGTACTATAGATGTGATTTTAGTATTTTGATTTCATATCTTGAGCTGCCAGGCTTGACAAGATTTGGTGACATTGAAGAAGGCTCTTAATTTGAATAAAGATTTGCGTGTTTACGTCATTGACCCAATTAAAGATTGCAGACACGTCTCCACTTCCTCCCAAAATATGAGCGTTGGTGACGTCATTAGGAGTCAAGAGTGTGCTGTAGGGATCAAGGGGTGGAGCCGTGGTGTTTGGATCCCTCCCATATGCCCGTCAATCATGTTTCTTCCCTTTTATAGCATCAAAAATTTAATTAAAACAGACTAGTGAGAAAAATCAACACTTGAACATCAACTTGATAAGAAGTACAACTGCGCAAATTAATTGATGAGATAGTTTAAAGGAAATTATTCGACTTTTCATAGTCAAATAATTGTTTCAGTCTTGTTTCAAGCAAATTCAAAATTATTTGTTGGTTACAGCTTCTAAAATGTCGGGATTAACTGCTTTGTCATTTTTTGGAAGTAAATGAAGAGTTTGGGGTTTTTCGCTGTTTCACATTTTTTTGACATTTTGACAATTTACAGAGTAAACGATTAATTGATTAATCGTGAAAATAATCAGCAGACTAATTGCTGATTGAAATTGAAATCTAATAAGAACAACGTAAATGGAGGGAAATCTTTGGAAAACTTTTGTTTGAGAAGATGTTTTAGTTTGGTCCATCTGTGATTCGCTATGTTTCATACATCCAAAGTGGAATGTTAGTGGATTATTCTTTCTTGTTTGCCAAGTAAACAGTCAATTTGGAATTTCAGCAAACACGTGTAAACGTGCTGCAGGTTACCTCGGTAACCTTCCACTTATGGCCCACGTAACAGAGGCGACAGATGTTTGTGTTTACTCCTCTGTGTGTACATTGTCTGAGTAAACAACGCCTGGCTAATGGTAGGGCGTCACTGGTGTTTAATGAGCCTTATCCACCCTCCTCCTCCTGTCATGAGAGGAGGAACAAGACATGAAGAAGACGAGTCAGTGACTCAGTATTCAGCAGCTCTGAGTGTGTTTCAAACACAAACTTGAAGGACTACTGCTGCTGATACTCCCAGTATTATTATTGAGATTACTCTTAAAGTTCCTGCTGGTGTAAATTGTGTCACAGTACCGCGAGTTCTGTGTTTCCTTCTACTGGTGCCAGTAAGAAACCTGTGTGGTAATAGTACTGCTAGCACTACTGGCCCTGAGTGTGTTCCTACGTATCCGGGTGTGATAGTACTGCGTGCAGCCGGTGTGCGACACACATGAGCAGACTGCAGTTATTTATCCTAACGCTGCCTCATTGTTTGAGTTGATAATCCGCCACCCACTCGTGTCACAGGCAGATCGTGACGGTGCCATAGTTACCATGGCGGAACCCAACCGTGAGAACATGCTGACCTTATCCAGGACTCTGTTATTTGTCGTCCTCACATCCCAGAAGCTTTTGTGTCTTGTCAGGTGATGAGTCACCTGTGAGCCCCCCCACAGGACACAAAGGTTTCTGGGATGTGAAGACAGCAAGAGGGCCGATGGATGAAGGCCTGCTGTGATTTGCTCATATCTCACATACCAACAGCATCAAGTAACATGTTCTCCAACTCTTCCAAGCCCCTCCCTTCCCTACTGCACCTACTGCGCTGTGATTGGCTAGTTATGGTGCCATTGACACAAGGTGGTGGAGGAGCCAGATGCAGACCCCAAAACGACGCTGGCACAGCTGGGTGATACAAATGTCCATAAACTTAGGGGCGGTCAGGTAGGCAAGGGTCAGAACCGGATCAGTCCAAATGGGAAAAGAAATTCAGAACATCTTAAGTTGACTTGATGTGTGGAAGGTGGGACACAGATGACTCCAGTGTGAACCCCATCTGCTGAGTGCTATCGACATGTCATTTCCTGCTTTGGTGGCGGAACAGATCTCACAAGAACACAACGGGTGCCCTGTGTTGTTTCCGCCCGCCGCTGGGTGAAGGTTAATTTGAAGGCTGAGCGACTCTGCGAGCTTTGATGTGGAAGTTTGAACTGAGGGAACTGCCAGGCGGTCTCCATGGTAACAACAGACACACTTCAGTCAGGGAGGGGAGGATGGCGAGATGCAGCTGACCCTCAGATAGAGTAAGATGTCGGTGGTTTGACTGCTGGAGAACACGGGAGTACAGCGTGGCTTCACTGATGCTCGCGGTCAGGCTGAAGGTTCAACACTAAAAGTATGTCAGAGAAGCTGCCCTCCTCCTCTCGCAGTGACAGGACCTGGATCATCATGTTAATAACGATGAGTTCTGACTGTGCATCGATGGCTGCATCCCATAATAATTGCTGGTGACAGGGTAGTGACGTGTTGGTCGATATGTTACTTCGATATTCCACCATTAAAGCCACAAAGCTTTGAGTGATTCAGCATCAACTAACAGCTGATCAACGGCCGGTTTCGCCTCCTACATTCCCCACAATCCTCCTGGATACTGTAGTTCAGTCCAGACACCCTGGTTTGTAGCTGAATCGTGACAGCACTATGACATCATCAGCTTTATTTTGTAGAACTTCACACAGAAGTCGTAAAGTCTAACGTCACAGAGAGCGTGACGGCTCGTTCTCGCTCTCTCACTGACGTCAGCTGTTTTGTGTTTCACGCTGCGTGTTTGAACTTGAACAGTGTAACTAGCGTATTAAATTTTCTGCCTGTTAGGAGGGCTGTTAAACCCAACTGCATCAGTAAAGTCATTAACCAGCCAGATGGGCACACTTCTTATGAGCCGACGTCTTTTGTGCGTTACGACATGAGACAAGAAGGAGGCTGACAGCGAGAGTTTATCAAAACGCTGGAAACTCACATGTTCATCATGAACATCGAGCATCTGTTCTCCACCAGCATTGTCTCTTTATATGCTTATGCAGATAAGCCATTTTCAGACAAAGAGCCTTTGAGCTCAACAGGAAGTTTGTTTGGGTCAGTCATCATCCTTTCTGCACCTCATGTTTGATTTTGAAGTTTTATCTGAGCTTGACGTCCAATTCTTCCAAGGAAATTTTGGCTGGAGGTTCCTTCTTTAACGAACCAAGCTTCTTAAAAGGTAGTTTTCTTTCATTTGACTTTAAACAAGCTCGTAATGTACTGTTGGTGGAGAACCTGTATGTTGATGTTAAGTGCTTTCAGTAACCACAGTCTTACTTTTCATCACCTGCCGAGGGCTGCAGGCTTGTATTAGGGACTGGCCTTCATCCCCTCGGTTCCCCCTTTTTGATTTAGTATTTTAGTAAGACGCATCCTTGTTTCCTTGTCTTGTCCTTGTCCCGTTTTCCCAAAGGTTTTATTTTTGCCTTTCTGTAGTTTCTGCAGTTTGGCAGCAGGTTCTTAATGCTCCAGTGGCCATGTTTTATGTTTTAGCTTGTTATTAAAGTGAAATAAGCATCCTTATTTTCACATGAGACATCATACACGGTGTTATCACTAAAGTTTTATTTTCCTTGTAAATACAAAGTGCACTTTGGGAAAGAAAACCTGGCTGATGTTTATGACGAATTCAAGCTTCCACCTTTTGCTCAGGCACCTTTGAAGAAATCTGACTTGTTTTCTGAGTAGAATTCTGCAGTCGCACTGGGAGGCTAAAATGCAGCTCCAGCAGGTGAAAATGTGTTTTGGAACAAATCGAGAGCAAATCGTTGGCTCAAATCACAAGTTCACATTTTCAGCACATCTGTCTTTCTCTGTAACACTGTGGTGGGGAAAAAAGCAATTAGAAGGTCTTCTTGCAGTTTGGAGACCTTGAAGTGAAGTGAAATGTTGGGTGTCAGGTTGGGAGGATGAACAGAAGGTCAGGGCTCCATGTCTTTGTCTGTGCGACAGAAAAGGTGAGTTCCACTTACATGGAGGACAAAGCCGAGAGGAGCTTAACGATACGTCTGCTCTCAGCGTCTGACTTCATGTTACCTGCCGCGCTCTCTCTCTGTAACCTTTAACACACCTGTGAGGCTGCAAAATGTCTTTACCAAACTAGATCCAGGCCACATTTTACACGTTTTTGCTGTCCAAGAGTTCAGTATGTAATAGTCGGTGTACAGTGGGAAATGCTGCCAGAGTGAAAGAAACATGGCGATACCTTTGATCGTGGCTCAAACTGGTGGTCTTATGTTGCATTGTGGGACAGGTTCAAAGATGGCCTGGGACAGAACTCTGGCAGTGTTTGACGCTGAGGAGGACAATCGCACAATGCAGATGACGAATGCAGAGTGGATTCAGTTCAGGTGTGTTTATTGTAATAAGACAGGCAAAGGTCAAAAGCAGGCGGCAGTCCATACCGTTCAACAAATCTAAAAAAGACACAAGGAAAACTCCAAAAGGAACAAGAAGACCTGGGTGAGACAAAAACACAAGAAAAGGCACTATGAACACGACAGTCTGCCTCAACATTAACACCAATAAATAAAAATTCACCAATGAATAAATGACACTGATCACCTCATCCACTTATTTTCCACCGCTTATCCTGATGGGATCAAGGGGGCTGGAGCCTATCCCAGGGTCATCAGGTGAAGACGGGGTCACCCTGGACAAGTCGCAAGTTCATCTCAGACCTGACATAAAGAGCCAAACAACCATCCACAATTACATTCGCAACTATGGGCAATTTAAAGACCAGTTAACCTAACCCCCAGTTTTGCATGTTTTTGGACTGTGGGAGGAAGCTGGAGTACCTGGAGAGAACCCACGCAGACACAGGAAGAACATGCAAACTCCACATTTTCCCTGATCACTGATCACCTCACTACAGTGCAAAGTTCTGCTGTGAAACCCTTCATCCTGGCATTCAAGTTGATGTCAGTTGACACCAGGTACGTACCCCAAACACCTTGAAGATTAACCATATCTCCCATGGCGTCTTCACATCCTGATGACAGTGGGTCCCCCAACAGGAAAATAAATGCTGAAATAGAAATAGTTGAGTGAGAAAATGGTGTGTAACGGTGTTAATCTGCCCATCTACATGTACCTTACACAGCACTAATCAGTTAAACGGAGCTGCATTAATGTTCCACCAGGTGAGAACGACTTGGGAGACTTCCATGTGTTTCACAAACATCTCTGGTTCTTGCTGCCACAGGCCCCCTGCAAACCACGGAAATGTTTCCCACGTTTTGGCACCATGTGTCTCCACAATGAGACAACGGGCTGTTAAAAGCCCACAGCTGCCTCAGGGGTCAGGAACACTCGGCGTTCAGATGACCATTAAAACCTTTAATCCAAGACAAATGCCACGGCCGCAGCGAGGCGCAGCAGCTGCTCTGACGAGGTAACGAGGGCCAGGGAGGAATTAATAAATGATGTGCAGTGAGGATTGGTGTTTCTCAGCCTCTTGCAGGTTTTTTCATTTGGTCTTAATTAATGCATGTTAACAAGCTAAATAACAAGCTTAAGGTAATTAGTTTGTTAATTGCGTGGCCTGCCTCTGAAGGAGCTCAATGTGGAACCGAGGATGGAGAAACCAGGCGAGAGCGGTTGAGAGAAAAGGAGGCCCGATGACAGGTTGGGGGTGAATGCAGACTGAGAGGTGTGAGGAACAGCAGAGAAGAGTTTGAGTGAAGCAGAGAGGAAATGGAACGATGTAGGCGATCGGCACCTCGGATCAGGCCGCGAGCAGCCAGCAGGTGGCTGTGAGAGGAAGTCATCATGCTAATTGGACGTGAGGATGTCTGTGGAGCAGCTGCCTCTGCCGCTGCCTCACCACCGTGTCGGACGGACAAGCCTCAGCAGTCCTCTGGTTCCACCGAGCAGGATCTGGACACACCTTGGACCCGACCCAAACCGAGCAGTTCATAGGGAAACGAAATTCAATTTGAATTTTTGGTCATTTCAAGTCTGGATAAGAACGTAAGAGAGTCCCCTGTGGTCTGTTTGTCCAGGTTGGGCGATATTTTCAGTAAATTTGTTAAAAAAAACTGTTATTTATAATCCTGGGAATTGTAACTAAACTCGAAAACCACAGTTTTCACCTGAAAAACAATGTATTTGGCTGTTTGGTCATGTTGTTGATTGGTTTTAGTTCAAACATTGTCTTTGAATTTTACTCATTTATGGGGTAGTGTTGTAAATATCCAACCTCTACAGGATTAAACCTGCTATCGGAGTTAAATGTTATTATGAGCAGATCTTTGAGGCCCCCGCTCCTCACTATGACCAAACGGCCGAAGCACCACCTCTTCACCTTGTCTCAGCTCCCATGGCCTTTCCTGACGACATGGCTGGATTTGAGACTTGAGTGTCGACCAGACTCAGATTTTATGTAGCGATGAGATGATCAGGGCTAGGGTTTGTAACTTGATTAATCAAGCACAAGACTCCTAAAGAAGCAATCCTCCTCCAACCAAACAGCCTCTCCACAGACGCATGGCACAACACAGGAGAGCCACCTCATCGGGACAGGACTCAGCTGTACATCTGCATCTGAAGGAGAAAGGTCACTCCTTTGAGGACTCCAATGTCCACGTTCTGGACAGAGAAGACAGATGGTTTGATAGAGGAGTAAAAGAGGCCATCTATATCCACTTGGAGAAACCTTCTCTAAACAGGGGTGGTGGACTAAGACACTGTTTGTCTGCAACCTACAATGCTGTCTCGGGAGCCCTCCCCAGTCCGGTTTAACCCTCATACACACCTGGGGCCATGTGATCCCAAGGTGTCACATGAAACCAGGGGAGAGGGGCAAACACTCTCGAGTGATTCACACCTGGGCTCATGTGACCTTAACGACTCACATGATGCCTAGCTAGAGGATCGCCCCCAGGCTGGCGCTTTCAAACTCGTCCTCATTTTGGTGATTGCCTCCACCCACTCTGGGTTAAATACCTGGGTTTCCCGCACTGACCCTCAGAACTGAAGAAGCCTTTCGGATGAGAGGCGAAATGTCTTCAAACAAGATAAGAAGTCCAGTTGCTTCCTATTTAACACTCTAAGATAAATCCTTCTCCCTGTTTCTGCTCTGTAGCTCCACTCTTTAAACAGTGGACAGGCATTTTGATGTACCAGTCTTCCATGTTTTTGGTTCTTCACTGTGTCTGCAGTTGTTGATCATACTGAAAGAGCAACTTTTTCTGCTTGGATGTTCACCTTCGTATCGGCCTTTCACCATCTGTGGGGACAAGATTTCAGCCTTTGTAGAACAGCCAGCAGGAACAGCCTCTCTCTTGAATGACCCGTAATTCGCTGAAAAGTACCACGATGGGGTAGATTATAGTAAAACAGGGCCTAGAGGAAGTGCAGAAGTCTATTCTTTTTTTCAGACGGCTTGAATTACAATATACTCAAAAGGTTATTATGGGACTTTTGCCCAATGAAGCCAAAAATAAACTACATAACCCAGTTTTATTATATTGGACTAAAATTAAATATCTTTTTAAGGAAAGTGTTTCAGTCACGGCACCCTTTCATAGTTGTTCAAAATACCAAGTCAGCCCAGTCTGAATGAAAATGATGAGAGACACTGAGACGGGGGGACTGCAATTTCTAAACAATTGGAAACCTCTTTTTTTTTTTTTTTAGATGTAATGATCAATTAAAGCATTGAAAGATAATTAATCGACAGCTGTTTTGATAATTGACTTATTATCTTTTAATAATCGGTCCCAGCTGCTGCTTTTCTTTGTCATTGCTGACGATAAATGAAGAGTCCTTGGGTTTTTAGCTGAAGAGAAGCGGTCTGACGATGTCACTTTTGGCTCTGACAACGTGGCAAGTAGTTTTCACTTTATAGAGTAAATGATTAGTCGATTAATCGTGGTGATTGTTCAGGTGCAACTCTAATTTTTAATGCATTTTGTTATGTCTGCTCTGTTAGAATACAGTTTTGAAAGCACTCTGACAAAGCCAGATGGCAGTTCAGGGTTGCCAAGGCTGGACTGTTGAGATGGGGGGGTGGGCGTCTTCAGTTGTCCTCCAGCATCATGGAGATGGACAGAAGAGCTGATTCGTGTGAAAGCTCGGGGGAAATACCCAAACACCACGGGAGAGCGTTATTAGAGGCTGAGCAGAAAGGCAGAGGTTTGTTCTCTGTGAGGAAGCACTCAACACAAGAAAAACAACTTTGACAGGAAACCTGCAGGTGTTGTTGGCTCTGAAAGCGTGAGCGAGGTCTGCTGCTGATGCTAGAGGACACAGTCAGGAAGAGAGAAGAAGAGGAGGAGGATTCCGACGTCAGTGAACCGTCTGGGACACATGGATGACACACAAAATTCACAAACACCAGACTGGATTTATTCTCTGAATGTCCGTGTGGGGCACAGAAGGCGAATGGTTGTTCATTAGCAGGCGAGGGTGGGCTGCTGACAGCAGACTGAATAATCTGTGAATCACGCTCTGATTATGCATTTAACGTGCTGATCAGACATAACGTCGCATTTATGATGTTGCCACAAACAACAATTACTGTTTCAGTTAACGCTGCTTTCAGCCGCTGCGCTCACATCACATTTAGACTCTGAGCTTCAGAACATGTTTAAAGTTTGTGTGGACACCCTGTCCTGATGTCCACCATCATGTCTATCATTATGTCCACTGTATCCATCACAACATGCACCACCATCATCACATCCACCACCAAGTCCACCCATGACTACCCTGTCCATCATATCCACCATCTTGTTCACCCATGACTACCCTGTGCGTCACATCCACCACCAGGTCCACCCATGACTACACTGTCCATCACATCGACAACCAAGTCCAACCATGACTACCCTGTCCACCACGTCCACCATCTTTGTTCACCCATGACTACCCTGTCCATCACGTCCACCATCTTGTTCAACACAATGTTCAACTCGTCCATTACAATGTCCACCACCGTGTCCAGTGGTGGTCTCTCAACTTAAAGGGACAGTTCCTCCATGAACCTGCTCACAGTGAGCTCTGTGGATCCTCTCAAGTTGCTGCCTCATGATTTCCGGAGAGAAGCGTTGCTGTTGAGTTTCTCTGATGCTTTTTCATGCGACTGTGCTGGCAACAGTTTGTCCGTCTGTCCGGCACACTTATGTACTGTCTGTCTGCTTGGAAGGATTTTCTTCAAACTTAGTACAAATGTCCTCTGTCAAAGGGATGAATTGATTGGATTATAGAGGTCGTAGGTCAAAGTTCAAGGTCACTGCAGCCACATGTTGCCCTCCCTTTAGTGCATAAAAGAAACCCAGATCAAGGCCACCGACAGATTTGATCAGAACACCTCGACCTTTGCCTTCTTTTTGACCCACCACGACACTTTCTCTGTCCCCTTCTAACCACCAGGTTGTAATTTCTTCAGTTTTGGATGTTTTGAGTGAAGTGTCGTCTACTTCCATCATACTGGACAGAAGGCCGACGTATCTGCAGCTGATTGACATGACCTTTGATCCTGAAGTGTCCCTTTAATGCTGCTTTTAGACCTGCATATCTGCATCAGGTGTGTGATCCAGATCATGTAGCATGGGTCCGGGTCGTTCCTCTGACTTCCTGCCCTGGCCAGCCTCTGGAGGGGCGGCGCTGCTCGACTCATTCTGTTTGCCGGCGGTCTGCGATATAAATTATATCTCAACACGTATCCAACTCTCTCTCTCTCTCTCCTCCTCCCACCATCAGCAGCTCTGAGTCCTCAGAGACACACGCACACGCTCAGACGTGTCAGCTAATTAACATGTAGACATCTTGATTACAATAATAGGCAGCTGGGTTCTCTTCTCATTACGGCGCGCTCAGGTTGATTCCGCTCACCTCTCTGCCAACGATTAATCCGGTCTGATGCCATTAAACATCTTATTTCTTTTTTTCTCCTGACCTGTCACACTGCGGCGGAGAAGATGAGCAAAGGCCGTTGTGGTTTCATCGTAAAGGAGGAGAGGTCAAACAGTGTCGGAGTCAGGTGACAGGAGGTGGAACACAAAGTGTCGTTGTATCAGGCCACCAAACACTCGGGGAGGAGCCAAACAGGACGCCGTCACATGAAGCAAGTGAAGCGCATGAACCGTCCCATCACATCTGTTTCTGAACCAGCCTGCAGGTGGCTTTATGGACGGTTTTAGAAGTCTTTGGTTTAGAAAAGAGGGGAGGATCCGTGTGAACACCACAGAGGTGTACACCCACTGACTGCACTTAGCTCGTGCCTAACTACATGAAGGCTAACGTGATACAAGGTGATAATTATGGATTGTGGAGGGAAAAAGTCGAAAATAAAATATGCTTTCTAAGAAAAACTGAACAGCTGAATGTTGTGCAGTTGAATGCTGAACAAGTAAAACACGCGGAGACATCGGTGAATCAAAATGTAGCCACGCCCCACAGTTAGCCACGTTACTTTCTTTTTTTATTTTAGATCAGGAAAGGTTGTTTGTCCATAGAGGCCCGTTTACTATGGCTGTTTCTGCAACCAGCAGAGGCGCCCCCTGCAGGAATTTAAAATGCATCATCAGCTTCGTCAAATCAACAATATGAAAAAGTATCAGCATTTATTCTCCAAAGCTCAAACAAAGATACTTGTGAAGAAGAAGACGGGCAGCTGTGTTAGAACAAATCTGGTTCTTTGATGAGAAGTTGCGTAGGAGTTAGCAGCAGTTAGCAACTAGTTCAAAAAAGAAGCAGAACTGACAAAAAGGATGTGTTACGTCACTAAAATGTTATTCTGTTTTAAATCGATAGAATTTCTGTGTCTCACCTCGCTGCCTCCCTCATTAGTCCTGTTTCTGTCTCAGCTGCGCTGTGGATGACAATGTGTCCTCACCTCCACTAAATGGAGGATCAGCACGCTAAGCTGTGTGAACAGCTCGCCGAGTCCCAGCCACCTCCTGCTAATCCAGCTGTAATTACGACCACATGCACAGACGCACCTGTGTGTGTGTTCTCCTTTGGATGACTTCAGTGAAAAGCAAACAGGCGTAGGAGACGTTTTCTTTCCTTTTTTGGGAGAACTTGTCTGCGTGTTTAGAGCGGGATCTGTGTGAAAATACAACGAGCTGCAGTATTTGTGGAGTCATGAGTCACGTTTGTGTGCGTGTGCGCCTACTCCGGACAACCATAGTTCCAGTGAAAACGCAGTGAGTGTAATTTCAGAGAGGGCGGCAGCGCTGAGCTGATGTTTCCACGTTGTCTGTCTCAGAATCGAAGAAGTCCTCACTGTGTTAGTGATGATGGTACCAGACTTTAGATCATGCTGTAGGTGACTGGCAGGAGATCTCCCCTCATGTGTAACCAAACATCTGTTTGGCCCCCTGGTGTCTGGCTGCAGTATAGCTAAACCCCACCCCATCCAAACAATAAAGTCAAAGTCATATAAATTCTTCCCAAAGATGTTTTTTGTCGGTTCACCGAGTTTTGTCTACTTGCATTTGGTTCGGGCTGGTGTATGGATGGCCATTTTCATCAAACTAATAAATTGTACTCAAACAAATATCATGGTATGGACGAGATTTGTTTTTGCACAGAGATTGCACCATATTGTCGACCTTGGCCCGCCCATTACCCCAGGCCTGGATCGAACGAGTGTGAAAAGGGACGACTACCAGAATACTGACAACCTTAAATTCTAGTCAGTTTTCATCGTGTTTGGAAATCAGATGTTTTCATCAGAAACAAACAACTCCATGCAGTTTCGTTTCATTTTGTTTTTCTGCCGCTTATCCGGGTCCGGGTCGCGGGGGCAACAGCCTGAGTAGGGTGATCCAGACGCTCCTCTCCCCGTCCACTTCCACCAACTCCGCCGGGGGCACACCAAGACGTTCCCAAGCCAGCCGAGAGATAGCGTGTCCTTGCTCTGCCCCGGGGTCTCCTCCCGGATGGGCGTGCCTGAAACACCTCCCCAGGGAGACGTCCAGGAGGCATCCTGACCAGATGCCCAAACCACCTCAACTGGCTCTTTTCAACGCGGAGGAGCAGCAGCTCTACTCTGAGCCTCTCCCGGGTGTCCGAGCTCCTCACCCTATCTCTAAGGCTGAGCCCAGCCACCCTGCGAAGGAAGCTCATTTCGGCCGCTCGTATTCGCGATCTCATTCTTTCGGTCACTACCCAGAGCTCGTGAACAAGACCCTGAGATACTTGAACTCCTCCACTTGGGGAAGCGACTCTCCCCCGACCCAGAGTGGGCAATCCACCCTTTTCCGGCTAAGAACCATGGCCTCAGATTTAGAGGTGCTGATTCTCATCCCTGCCGCTTGCCACTCAGCTGCAAACCGTCCCAGTGCGAGCTGGAGGTCACTGTTCGATGAGGCCAACAGGACCACGTCATCTGCAAGACGGAATGACGGAATCCGGAGGCCACCGAACCCGACTCCCTCCGCCGCTTGGCTGCGCCTAGAAATTCTGTCCATAAAAATTATGAACAGAACCGGTGACAAAGGACAGCCTTGGCGGAGACCAACCCTGACTGGGAACGGGTCTGACGGCAATGCGAACCAAGCTCTGGCTCCGACATAGAGCTGGTCCAGTTTTCCACGGCCAGGAAGAAAACCACATTGCTCCTCTTGAATCCGAGGTTCAACTAGCAGCCGCACTCTCCTCTCCAGCACCCTGGAGTAGACCTTCCCAGGTAGGCTGAGGAGTGTGATGAGTGAGTGTTGGAACACACCCTCTGGTCCCCCTTCTTGAATAGGGGGACAACCACACCTGTCTGCCACTCCAAAGGCACAGTCCCCAATGTCCATGCAATGTTGCAGAGGCGTGTCAACCATGACAGCCCTACAACATCCAGAGCCTTCAGGAGCTCGGGACGGATCTCATCAACCCCCGGGGCGCTGCCGCTGCGGAGTTGTTTGACAGCCCCGGCGACCTCGACCCCAGTGATGGGAGAGCCCAGCCCAAAGTCCGCCGGCTCTGCCTCTTCTTCAGAATGCGTGTTGGTGGGATTGAGGAGATCTTCGAAGTATTCCTTCCACCGCCGAACTATAGACTCAGTTGAGGTCAGCAACTCCCCTCCCACACCGAAGACCGTGTGGACGGGGTTCCGCTTTCCCCTCCTGAGTCGCCGAACAGTTTGCCAGAATTTCTTCGGCGCCGACTGGAAGTCTTGTTCCATGGCCTCACCAAACTCCTCCCACACCCGGGTTTTTGCCTCAGTGACCACCCGAGCCGCAGATCGCTTGGCCTGCCGGTAGCTGTCTGCTGCCTCGGGAGTCCCACAGGCCAACCATGACCTGTAAGTCTCCTTCTTCAGCTTGACGGCCCCTTTCACCTCTGGTGTCCACCAGCGGGTCCTGGGATTACCGCCACGACTAGCACCAGCGACCTTGCTACCACAGCTTCGAGCAGCCGCCTCGACAATGGCAGCGCGGAACATGGCCCACTCAGACTCCATGCTCCCCACTACCTCCGGGATGTGGTTGAAGCTCCTCCGGAGGTGGGAGTTGAAGACCATTTTCACAGGGTCCTCAGCCAGACGTTCCCAGCAGACCCTCACTATTCGCTTGGGCCTACCTGGTCTGTCCGGCTTCTTCCCCCGCCACCTGATCCAACTCACCACCAGGTGGTGATCAGTTGACAGCTCTGCTCCTCTCTTTACCCGAGTGTCCAGCACATACGGTCGCAGATCAGATGATACGACTACAAAGTCAATCATTGACTGTCGACCTAGGGTGTCCTGGTGCCAAGTGCACTTATGGACACTCTTATGGCTGAACATGGTGTTAGTTATGGACAAACTGTGACTAGCACAGAAATCCAATAACTGAACACCACTCGGGTTCAGATCGGGCAGTCCGTTCCTCCCAATCACACCCCTCCAGGTCTCGCTGTCATTGCCCACATGAGCGTTGAAGTCTCCCAGTAGGACGATGGAGTCCCCAGTAGGGGGACTCTCCAGTACCTTTTCCAAGGACTCCAAAAAGGGTGTGTACTCTGAACTGCTATTTGGCGCATAGGCACAAACCACAGTCAGGTCCCGTTCCCCAACCTGAAGGCGCAGGGAAGCAACCCTTTCGTCCACGGGGGTAAACTCCAACACATTGGCTGAGAGCCGGGGAGCTATTAATAAGCCCCCGCCTGCTCTCCGCCTCTCACCTGGGACAACTCCAGCATAGAACAGAGTCCAACCCCTCTCAAGAAGACTGGTTCCAGAACCTGAACTGTGCGTTGAGGTTAGGCCGACTATATCTAGCCGGTATCTCTCAACCTCACGCACAAGCTCAGGTTCCTTCCCCATCAGAGAGGTAACATTCCATGTTCCAATAGCCAGCTTCAGCAACCGGGGATCGGACCGCCAAGGCCCCTGCCTTTGACTGCCACCCGATCCACATAGCACCGGACCGCTATGGCTCCTCCTGTGGGTGGTGAGCCCACATGAGGATGGATCCATGTCTCCTTTTCGGGCTGAGCCGAATGGACAAAGGCCCGGCCACCAGGCGCTCGCCTACGGACCCCTTCCCCAGGCCCGGCTCCGGGCAGGGTACACAAGTCCTTGTTATTCACCATCATAGAAGTCTTTTGAACTGCGCTTTGTCTGGCCCTCACCTATGACCAATTTGCCTTGGGTGACCCTACCAGGGGCAAACAGCCCCCAACAGCATAGCTCCTAGGATCATTAGGGCACCCAAACCCCTCCACCAAGGTAAGGTGGCGGTTCCTGGAGGGGTCCATGTAGTCTGAACTATATTTCAAAATAAGAGCCCTCGAGCAGCCGTTGACACGGTTCTTCCATCAGATCCAGTTTCAGCTGCTGACTGGACCCGTTAAAGGAACGAGTGACCGCAGAGCCCTCAGAGGTCCATCCTACCTCACCTTGTCACACACTCATCCATCTCCATTAGCTGTCCTAAATGGACCATGGACAGACCCGCCTGTCTCCTCGCTCCCTGATTTATACATGTAAACTCTCACTGGCAGCTCTCAGGGAGGGGAAAATGACCACAGTGCATCATGGGAGTCAAACGGGCAGAAAAAGAGGAGGCACAGAACTTTGCACGTCTGCTCAGGAGCCCTCAGCTGTTTGACCTCCAGCTGGAAGTGAAGTTAAGACTCTACACAGAGCGTATGATGTTTCAGATGGTTTCTGTCATTTTAGGTCGTTCTTGTCACCGACGTATTTTCATGGGTTTGTCACACGTTTGGGTTTAATTAGCTATTGATGATATCAAAAGGGAAGAAATGTCATGATTGACAGCTGAGCTCTACTCGGGTTTGGGCGGTAACTCAATATCTGGCTCCACCCCCAGTCAATACTGCAACAAATTACATCACCTGTGCAAGATAGCAGCACTCATATCAGGATATTTTTCCTTCTTTTGAGTACAGTGGAAGGAAGTGGGGATGTGGCAGCCATCTTAATTTAAGTCAAAGATTAGGACACACAGGAAGCAGGCGTCCCTCTTTGATCATCTGTCTTGAATTTCCTGTTTCATGTTGTTACTGTGCCTGCCATCATCAGTTGATCTTGTCAAAAACATTTTCAGGTGAGGGTCCTCAGCAACACGTCGCCATGAGGCCTTCAGGGTTGGAAAAACTTTCTTAAGAAAAGTTGTGATTAAGTTCTAATTGTTTTGTGCAACCGCCTCACTCATTGTCACGCTGAATCTGTGCACACACGTCGTGTCTAAAATCTGAATGGTGAACCCTCCCCTGGTGTGAACGCTGCTTTGAATTGGCCTCCAGTAATGAATATAGATTATGAAAACAATATGAGCTGAAACGGTCTCTGACAGCCGCCTGTTATTGAGCGGCACTCCTGAATTACTGATGAAGATGACATAAATTATGCAGAGTGATTAGTAACCAGGCAACACACGGGTTTACCTCACCGTTTATTGATTAACACAGTCAGAGGGGTGAGAGCCACAAGAGGGGAAAAAACTGTGAATTCATGTATTAAACAGACGTCAAGAAGAAATTGGAGAAATCTGAGTGTGTTAAAACGAACGTCAGTGCATGTTTCTTGTTTTAGATGCAGTCACGCTATTGTTCTGTGGTTTATTTTGGCTCCCTGAGCATCTGAAGAGGTTGGATGTTGCATCATTAGTGTGTCAATCTCTGTGTGACCTGCCTGTGCTGACCCCGAAGACGCTTGAATATAAAATAACTGTGACTGGGTCGAAAGAAGCAGTGCAGTGTTATTCTTTTTAACATCAAGAGCCACACGGATAACAACAAGTGTTAAACTATCCACAGACTGCAAGTTATTCTGATGGAAAAACCCCTTCAACAATATGGAGATGGCCGACATGACAGTCCAAAGCAACCATAAGAATTCCAGTTGCATCTACGAACTCTGGTCTCACAGCTGTATTTTATTGTACTTGTGCTTCAGTTTGGTCAGGAATCATCTGGTACTTTATCTTGGTCCAATATTATCTGGTACTTTATCTTGGTCTGATATTATCTGGTACTTTATCTCGGTTTGGTCCAGTTTTATCTGGTACTTTATTTTGGTTTGGTCTGATATTATCTGGTACTTTATCTTGATCCGATATTATCTGGTACTTTATCTTGATCCGATATTATCTGGTACTTTATCTTGATCCGATATTATCTGGTACTTTATCTTGATCCGATATTATCTGGTACTTTATCTTGATCCGATATTATCTGGTACTTTATCTTGATCCGATATTATCTGGTACTTTATCTTGGTCTGATATTATCTGGTACTTCAGCGTTGGTTTGGTCTGATATTATCTGGTACTTAGGTGTTGGTTTGGTCCAATATTATCTGGTACTTCAGCATTGGTTTGGTCTGATTATATCTAGTAGTTCAGCATTGGTTTGGTCTGATATTATCTGGTACTTTATCTTGATCCGATATTATCTGGTACTTTATCTTGGTCCGATATTATCTGGTACTTTATCTTGGACCGATATTATCTGGTACTTTATCTTGGTTTGGTCCGATATTATCTGGTACTTAATCTCGGTTTGGTCCGATATTATCTGGTACTTTATCTCGGTTTGGTGCGATATTATCTGGTACTTCAGCGTTGGTTTGGTCTGATATTATCTGGTACTTAGGTGTTGGTTTGGTCTGATATTATCTGGTACTTTATCTTGGTCCGATATTATCTGGTACTTTATCTTGTTTTGGTCCAATATTATCTGGTACTTTATCTTGGTTTGGTCCAGTATTATCTGGTACTTTATTTTGGTTTGGTCTGATATTATCTGGTACTTTATCTTGGTTTGGTCTGATACTTCCTTTGCATATTGTGTCACTTCCTGTTGTTTGTGTCTGGTCGTCTTGCTGTACCTTGCTAACTATCTGAGAGGGTTTTAACGACATTAATTGTTTAACTGCTGTGTATTGAAAGTGTAAACCCTGTACTTAAGCACCCTTTAGCCCGCTCTCATTTTAGTGAATTTATCGCTACTCTTCCAACCGTTCTGTGTCGTGCTAACCAACTCAGGTATTGTACCTGGCGCACAGCAATGGCTTCTCCCTCTCGTTCTCTTCTCTCTTGCTCAGTGTGTCACATGTTTAGTTATTCCTCTGCCTCATTTAGTGATAATGGTACCTGTACTAAGTGTAGTTTATTTGCTGCGTTGGAGGCGAGGCTTAGTGATTTGGAGGCTACGATCCGCACCTTGCAAACCAAACCAGTAGCTTCGCTAGCTAGCCAGCCCCCATTAGCCGGTGCGGGTCGACTGAGAGCAGCTCCCGAGCAGTCGGGAAACCAGGGAAGTTGGGTGACTGTTCGAAGGAAGCATAGTCCTAAGCAGAAGCCCACGGTTCACCACCCACCCGTTCACGTTTCCAACAGATTTTCCCCACTCAGTGACGCACCCGCTGAGAAACCAACTCTAGTAATTGGCAGCTCTATTTTGCGAAACGTGACATTTTCCACACCAGCGGCCATAGTCAAATGTATTCCTGGGGCCAGAGCGGGCGACGTGGAATCAAATTTAAAGCTGCTGGCAAAAAGTAAACGTAAATACAGTAAGATTGTAATTCATGTCGGCGGTAATGACGTTCGGCTACGCCGGTCGGAAGTCACTAAAGTTAATGTTGAGTCGGTGTGTGCTTTTGCCAAAACACTGTCGGACTCCGTAGTTTTCTCTGGTCCCCTGCCTAACCTGACCAGTGACGATATGTTTAGCCGCATGTCGTCGTTCAACCGCTGGCTGTCGAGGTGGTGTCCAGCAAACGACGTGGGTTTCATTGATAATTGGCAAACTTTCTGGGGAAGACCTGGTCTAATGAGGAGAGACGGCATCCATCCTACTTGGGATGGAGCTGCTCTCATTTCTAGAAATATGGCCAGATTTATTAGTCAGCCAAATTGACAATTCAGAGTTGAGGCCAGGAAGCAGAGTTGCAGTCTTACACGCTTCTCTGCGCTTCCTTTAGAGTCATCCACCTACAACCCCATAGAGACTGTGTCTGTCCCCCGTCCACATAAATTCACTAAATTCACTAAATCAAATAAGAGTTCACATAGGAACTTAATAAAAATCAACACCACTAATGAGGCAGTTTACAAAGTAAAGAGACTTAAATGTGGACTCTTGAATATCAGATCCCTATCATCTAAAGGTGTATTAATAAATGAGCTTATATCAGATAACAATATTGATTTATTCTGCCTTACTGAAACTTGGCTGTGCCAAGACGAATATGTAAGTCTTAATGAATCCACTCCTCCCAGTCACATTAACACACACATTCCCAGAGACACTGGCAGAGGTGGTGGAGTTGCAGCCATTTTCAATTCTGCCCTATTAATAAACCCTAAGCCCAAACAAAAATTTAGTTCATTTGAAAATCTCATTCTTAGCATTTCCGATCCAACCATGAAAACTCCAATTATGTTTGTTATAGTGTATCGAGCACCTGGACCCTACACTGAATTTTTATCTGAATTTTCAGAGTTTCTCTCAGCTTTGGTCCTCAAAACAGATAAAGTCATTATTGTAGGTGACTTTAATATCCATGTAGACATTGAAAACGACAGCCTTGGTACGGCATTTCTCTCACTATTAGATTCATTCGGCTTCTGTCAGTGTGTACAAGAATCAACACACACTTTTAATCACACCCTTGATCTTGTTCTGACATATGGCATTGAAATTGAGCATTTAAATGTCTCTGCGCAAAATCTGCTTTTATCAGATCATTATCTTCTAACATTTGAATTTCTGCTCATCAACTATAAACCAAGAGTCACTAGTTATTATAGCAGATGCATATCTGAGGACACTGTTGAAAATTTTAAAGAAATTATTCCCTCTGCATTAATTTCAGTGCCATATCCCAAAATAACAGAGGAGTCATATCTTAAATTTAGCCCCTCCCAGCTTGATCACCTTGCCGATTTCACTGCCGGCTCTCTACGTGCTTCACTCGATTCCATTGCCCCAGTTAAAAAGAAAACAAAACCAGTAAAGAGACTAGCTCCGTGGTATAATCTTAACACTCGCAAGTTAAAACAGAAAACTCATAAACTTGAAAAGAAATGGCGTTCCACTAAACTGGAAGAGCCACACATGGCCTGGCAGGATAGCCTTAAAGTATACAGGAAGGCCCTTCGCCGAGCAAGAAAAGACTACTATTCAGCGTTGATAGAAGAAAACAAGAATAAGCCCAGGATCCTTTTCAGCACTGTAGCCAGGCTGACTGAGAGCCATCATTCTATTGACCCATGCATTCCTAGAGCCC
Source organism: Mola mola (assembly GCA_001698575.1). Taxonomy (NCBI): domain Eukaryota; kingdom Metazoa; phylum Chordata; class Actinopteri; order Tetraodontiformes; family Molidae; genus Mola; species Mola mola. The sequence goes on along the minus strand of KV751389.1, from coordinate 500,209 downwards.
TCACCTGTAATGATTTTATGAACTTCTTCAATAATAAAATTAGACTTATCAGAGAAAATATCCTACACTCCACAGATTCCAGTTCAGCAACAGGAATTATAGAGGCTGTTATTAGTCCTGATGTGTGTTTGGAAAGCTTCCATCCAATTGACCTTAAGGAACTAACGACAACATTATCTTCATCTAAATCATCAACGTGTATACTACACCCCATACCTACTAGGTTGCTCAAAGAGGTTTTACCCCTAATTAGAAATCCACTACTAAACATTATCAATCTATCCCTTGTAACAGGTTACGTGCCCCAGTCTTTTAAAGTAGCTGTAATTAAACCGCTCCTAAGGGTACTTCAGCATTGGTTTGGTCTGATTATATCTAGTAGTTCAGCATTGGTTTGGTCTGATATTCTGTGGTTTTAAGCATTGTTTTGTTTTTTTCCCATGTAGCGCTGTTAACTGGCGATTTGTCATAAATGGAGAGTTCCCTTCTTTTGACTTCAGGAAGCAGAGCTGAACACAGGCAGTAATAGCCGAGTGAAAAGGATAAGTGGAAGGAGGGAGAGAGGAGGAGCGGAGTGATGGAGTACAGAGCCGCAGTGAACGAGTGCAGTTGGAATTAAAAGAGACAAACGGAGTGATGCAGCCAATGAAGAGGAGATGTGGATTGGGTGAAAAACAAGATTAAGATATTAAGATAGAAAAGGAGGCAAAAGGCGATGAAAGAAGAAAGGAAGAAAAATGTAAAGTGTGACCAGAAAAAAAGTATTACATGTAAACCAAAGAGAACTGGAGTGCAGGAAAAGAGAGAGATGGAGGGAGAGCAAGTGGATGATGGACAGACTGGGAAGACAGACATGAACTAAATGAAAAACGAGAGTGATTCAGAACTGGAAAGTGATGAATAGTTCATGGAAAAATCAACAGGGGAGAAATCCAGAAAAATGAATGGAAACAAATGAAACAACATAGATTAAATAAATTCACCATCAGCTTAATTTTCAGTAATAATCCATCATTACTGACCTTCTCATTAAGGCTACAGAGATTTTAACAAGCGCCTCACTGTTAACAGACGCTCGTTTGCTTTATCAGCAGAAACACATCCGTCCTCTGAAGCCTCGTGTGCACCTCACTTGTGAGTGTCAAGCCAACACAGAACAGAGCCACTGACAATCAGCTTCGATCAGAAGACCTCGACCTTTGGAGGTCCAAGGTCAAGTTACTTGAAATCTTGTTAGCACAATATGAACAGAATGCATTGAAGGATTTTTTGTCAAATTTGACACAGACCTACATTTGGATTTGAGGGTGAATCGGTTAGATTTTGGGGGTCAAAGGTCGCTGTGAGCTTCCATATTGTGAGGTGGCAGTACGGTTGGATTTTCTGGCCAGTGTGAACCAACCAGCTGCTCTCTACCTCCCCAAACAGTCTCTTTTGTTATAAATTCAGTCAAATCTGCACCTACTACTGAAATAACTCAGGGCTCTTAACTTCTTCTCCCAAAATACCAACAAAACAAGAAGAGCTCCTGTTTCTATAAACATCCACCCCAACCTCATTGGTTCTGCCAATATTCATGTTCAGGTTCGTCCAACCAAAAACTGACATATCAAGAATCATGTGACTCTCTTCACTCTCTGTCAGAGTTTGACCCCCAAACACTGAACCAGCTCTGTGATCCAGAGTTTATTACAAAACATCCAGTTAAATCTTTGAAAATAATCAGATTTCTACCACAGCACCACAAAAACCAGCCAGCCCTTCTTCTGGACCCACGCGTTCACAGTCTGCTCTCTGTGTGGAGGAATGTAACAACCAGGTGGTCATTGTTTTAGCTCTGTGCTCTAACAGCCAACAGAAACAAAATCATATGAGAATCCCATTGGAGGGTTTAAAAAGACCAACATTTGCTACCATTCAACCTTCCCCTTTAGTTTATTACGTTCAACTTTTTTTGAGTCTTTTGAGCCTTAGCTTTGTAAGATAGGTACAGTGTCCTCTGATGTTGTAGTCCAGGTTTGAACTAAAGTTTTCAGGTGTTGGACCTGATTGTATTTCCCATGAACATTTTCATGTTTTAGCGTCAGTGTATTTCCTGAGATGCCTCATTAGTCCAACACACATCACTGCTGCCGTCACGTGTCATGTGATCAACGAACGGTGACATCATCAATAGACAGTGACATAGCTACATTCACAGACACACCACAACTACCCTTCACTGCAAGCTGCCCTGATTGGCTGATGGAGGGGGCCTGGCTTTGCACAGCTGGGTGTGAGTACAAAGAAGAATAACGGAGGTTGTCTCATCTCACACAGCCACGATGATGTTTTTTCTCGAGCCATCTGTCCTCGCAGTGTTCTACCACCACACACACACACACTCACTCTGACTGCCTCCTTAGCATCAGTCAAGCCTCTTTCCCGCCTTTCTTCTTGGTTGTCTGTTCGTCAGTGTCTCTTGAGTCAGATGTTTCTCTCATGTTGAGAGCTCCTCAATAGCCTTGGTGTCAGTTAATCTGCCGAAAGCTCTGGATGATGTTCAGCAGAGCTCACGCTCTCACCGATGATCTCTGCAGTTGAGAGAAACCAGGCGGGCTGACAGTGACAAGATCTTCACATCTGCTGCAGGTTAAACGGCTGAATCACCGATCTGACAGGCAGTCTGATCAGAAAACCTGCAGCCTCGAATCTACAGCTTACAGATCAGTCCTGCTCCTCGCATTTCACTTTACTGACCAAACCAGTACCTCACAAAGCACCAGACCAGTCCCACAAGTGTCTCCTTTGTCCACCGAAAATCTACAATCCATGTACAGTCTACATCTCCTGTCAAGTTAAGTCCAATCCAATGTACAGAACACAGCATAATGACAATGACTAATTAGTGAGAATGTCGCTGATGCATGTGAAGATGAATGAGGTCCGTGCCTCCAAGAGTGTGAGAAGTGTAGAAATCCACAGGTATGTGTAATTTATTGATCCAGGATCAGGTGTAGTTTGTTGATCCAGAGGTAATTGTAGTCCATGGATCCAGATGCTGCTGGGCCATCCAGACTAGGATCCAAGTCACATGATCTGTGGACAAACTGTGCTATGTGATACTGACTTAGAATCCTGAGCCACATGATCACTTCCAGACCAGCCAGCAGGCCGCAGACAGATAGGCCACATCCAGGTTTGACAGGAACCTGCAGGACAAGAAAGCTGAGGGGCTCCGAGGAAGGTGTGAAGGTAGTAACAAGCATTACTGGGACAGGAGTAAGTAGGGATAGAGAGAGAGATAGAGGAGCTTCGTGGATCATGGGAATTCCCTTGGCAATCTCATCCTATAGCAGCATAGCTACAGTGTGTGTACTCACTATAAGCTTTATCCAAAAGGAAAGTTTTAAGCCTTAGAGAGGGTGTCTGCCTCGCAGACCTGACCTGGGAGCTTGTTCCAGAGAAGAAGTGCCTGATAGCTTAAAGCTCTGCCTCCCAAACTAAATCTGGAGAGCCTAGTAAGCTACAGCTACAAGTAATCCTGTGTTTTGGGAGCGTAATCGTGTAGTCCCTGGAGAATTTGTTTATAGACCAGTCCAACACACTGAAACACCAAGTTGTACTTTTAGACCCCCAGTTTATGAACCTGACATAACCCGTCTAACCTGTAACATATAAGCTAGTGCTACATATGAGTTTTACTCCATTAAACTTTCAATGTACACATACACTTTTCCACAGGGTTTCAAGTTTATAAGCCAGACAACACACTGTAACTTGACAAACCACTGTAGCCTCATCCTGCATCTGCTCCCCATTTTTAGACCAGCGTTACTCCCTGAAAAACAGGCTCCTAAACCAGCACTTAAGCCATCACTGAATAAACATCCTCCTGTTCTTAACGGCTAAGAGTTCACCGACACTTGGCCCAGGTTTGCCCCCCACCGCAAGCCGCACAGCACAGCAAGCCGACCTGTAGTACCGTCTATTTGACTATCATACCCTATAGTGACCTACGGGGGCTTTCACAGTATTTAATTAACTCAGTGTGCTCTGTATTTAGCAGTTGTCTCTATATGTGTCGAGTAAAGTCAGGAACAGATGGATGATCTCAAACACTTTGTGCTTTATCATGTTTGATTGATGGTGTTGAGTAAAGAATCTCTGCTGGATGGTTGAAACCAGTCCAACTGATTGTTGATGTGTGAGTAACCGACTTCTTGGAGGTGAGTTGCTGCCCCAAACACTGGAGCTTAAGAATCTTGGGTTGTTGTTCACAAGTGATGGGGTAATAGAGCTTAAGATGGTCATGGTGTCAATTGCCAGTTGGCTTAAGTTCACAGAACGAAGTCGCAGAAAGAAGGGTCTAAGATGATTCTCCTCAGGAAGGGGCCTGGGCTCAGTCCAAGATGTCCCTTTTTCCACTGCATGGAACATACTCAATTCGCCTCAACTCAACTGGAAAATTTGGTCGCTGGTACAGATTTTAGTACCACCTAGTTTAGGTACTGTGCATCATCCCAGAACTATTTGAATTGGACCATTTGCTAAATGCTAACATTAGCATACCCTCTTGTGACGCCTTTGAGCTAAAGTCTCAAACTAACTCTCTAGATTGCTTCAACAGCCAGTTGTCTCGCTGCATTCAGCCTCTTCTCAAACTAAAAATGTGTCTCCTCTCTCTTGCAAATGGCCACATACCAAGAAAATAAAACACAATCTCTGCAATATCCTCCATATTGTTGTATTTGTTTGTGTGTGTTGCACATTGCCAGTACTATTTGCTCTGGAAAAGGAACCACTGGATACTAAAAGCAAGCAGAGTCGAGATGAGGCAAGTTGAGGCAAGTTGAGCGGGTATCATGCACTGATACCGTACAAATCATGTGATTTCTGTCATTTCCTCCTACTTCCACTGACTCCCATCCACATTTTTTATTTCCTTTAGTTTTGCTCTCATTGTTTGGTCTGACTGTGGTTTTAAATTATATTTGAACTCCCATTAAAAAGTCTCCGATTCCTCTCGTGGAAACCTGCAGCCGCCCCGTCCAATTAGCGCTGGTGTTTTCTGTCACGGCTGTCGATGTCAGAATTACACTTAATCACGATGCAGCAGCGTAAAAGCGCCACCGCGCAGCCTCTAATAATGCTGCCATAAATATATTCATGGCAAATATAATTAGGGTGAATGTAGACAGACGTGGGGAGAGGAGGAGAGGAAAGATGAAACGATGGTTTATCAGTTCAAGCCAAGAGGCGGGGAGGAAGATGAGGAAGGAAGTGAGAGAAATGTAAATGAAGAAGAGGAGAGGCATGAAGGACCAAGTAGTGATGAAGACCCTGGTTTTACATTTAGATAATTGATTATTTTTGACTAAAATCATTAGTCCAATCAAAGCTCCTCTCTTCATATTTCATAGTTTTCATCATGTTTCCATCAGGATGAAATAACGACAAACTGGAGAGGAAACAAAAGAGGCGAGAGAAAGAGGACAGGCAGAGGAAACGAGAGGAGGAGAAGAAGAAAGGGAGTGGAAGAGGAGGAGAGGAGTCGCAGGTCTGATTGATTGTGCTTTATCATGAAGTGGAGATTTATTCCAACATGCTCCCCCATCTCCCGGGACCCCCTCGACCCCTCACTCATTAGCATAGAAACCACATTCCCTGGCTGCTGATTGGACCGACACCAGCAGGATGTAAAGGAGGAAGTGTGTGTGTGTGCGCGGCCACCTCGTTGACGCCATCATCTTAATCAGCCGAAGCATTGCCAATCAGAGTGGGTGATCCTTGGCCCCACTGTCGCTGGGCCTCTTGTTGTGTGTGCGTGGGTGTGTTCAGATGTTAGCGCCGAGCCATTCGGATGCCCCCACGCACAAATATTTAGAGAAATGTCCAGATTACATCTCAAGCATCCCCGCCCACTCCTCACCTCGCTGCTGACCTCACGATGTGAGTCTTAAAGACGAGCAGCCTGTGGCCACGGCGCTGCTGCGCACTGCTAATTATTTTCTGCTGCGGCGGTCTCAGCGGCTCGGCGATGACAACGCAGTCTCTGTGCTCCATGTTTCGCTGAAGGGGCAGTTCACCCAAAAATTTAAAACACATTTTTTCACTCCTCTCTTGTTCTGTGCATCATTAGACAGTTTCAGTGTGAGTCACTCAGTTTTGGAAACATCAGCCGGAGAGAAGCGTCTCTTCTTGTCGATATGATGGACCTAGATGACTCCTGTGGAGCTCACAGCGCCCAAAAAATTAAATTTGAAAAATTCAGCAGCAACATCTTTCCAGAAATCATGACCTGGTTACTGGAGATAATCCATAGATCTTGTGGAACTGTTTTCTTTCTCTACCACCACATTGACATGAGTGAGAGGTTAGCTAACTGAGCTGACGTCATATCCTGCAACGTGTTGCAACGTCTTTACAGGTGGATGGGAATTGTTAAGGTTATTAATTTTTGCTGTCACATGTTTCGAGTGATCAGCGTTCTGCCATCTTCCTCAGAAGTGTCTCATGAAATTGCTGTGACGTCTCTTGTCAGCTGTTCTTATGAGGTGTGGTCCATCATGTAAACCCTTCATCCCAGTTCACGGTCCACTTGGTCCGCTTCCAGATCTCAGTAGCCGCCCTGATCCAACGGTGTGGATGACTTTGGCCTTGTCCCAGTCTGTGATGAGGATCTCCCTTTTGCATTGGTTTGATGTGACTTATTTGAACTTTGGCTCTTCTGCGTTTTCTCTTTATGCCCGTGTGTGTCTTCCAGATCTTTCCGTTTCACATTCTTTGTGGTGTTCTTTCTTGCACATGTTGGAGGGCCTTCCTGTTTCTCTGCAGAACAGGCAGGGTATTTCATATTTGACAGATACTTCACATTTCTCCTCCTGTTGGAGTCTGTCATTGGGCTGTACGAGTAGCTGTCCTAGTTTTATGGTTATGGTTTTACTGCTGTGCTGATACTGTAATTCGTTATGACTCTCTGGAAATATTAAGTGACTCTCCAGATACATGATAATATTACCGCACCTATTCTGCCGCCACCGTCTTTCTTTCTTCTGGACTATTTTCCCTTTTTCTGCCTGCATGTTATGTTTACTACCGACCTTCTGTTTTCCTTTCTCTGTGGCCCATCTTGGATACTGGCAATGTGTGAGTGCGTTCTTTGAGTTTGTGTTTTCTTAGCTGGTTAAGATCCTGTACCAGCTGTTTCTGCAGTGTTAATCCATTAGGCCGAGTAGAAGTTGTTCCTACCAGGACTGTTGACAGGAAGTATGTGACTGATCCAATGCTGTCCAACAGTATTGACATTGGAGACAACGTGAAGCTGGTTGGACTATAACGTGCTATTCTTCCCTCTCATCAGCATGAAGCAACCGACAGTCCAGGAAGTCCGAAAGCCATAGATTTTATTGGTGTTGGACTGTTCGTTTGGGCAGACTGATCCACTTCCTCTTACCGTACAAACCTGAAGCTCACTGTCCAGAATATGAGCGATGCCGATTATTGCAGCGTCTGTGCTGTAGCGATCGGGGCAGTGGAGCTGCAGTATCGAGTTCCCACCCGAGCAGATCTCAGCTGTCAATCACGTTGTTACACCTCCTTTTATAGCATCAAGTACATCAAGTACAACCAACCTGCTGAGAAAAGTGAATACTTGAATATACAGGTACACCTGTGTGATAAGAACTACCACAAAATGCAGAAACCATCTTTGGGAAACATTTATTTGTCTTTTGAATTTGAATTTTTAGTTTGACCTGATCTGCTGGGGTGGGGGGGGGGCTTGTGAGCTATACTGCAGCCAGCCACCTGTTGGTGATCCAGATGCTGTGGTTTCACCATCTTTATAGCAGTCAATTTCACAACAAGAGAAGAAGAAATTGTGATAAAAATTTGTCTCAATTTGTTGACATTTTACAGACTAAACCATTAATTGATTGCTTGTGAAAACAGCACATTGATCAATAATGTCAATGTCATTGGTCCCGACTGAAATGCTTCCTTGTATTTTTGGCCCTAAAATCTGATAGCAACCTTCATGTTCCGCTCAGGATGAGCCGTAATTACCTGCCCATCACTGTCACGTCAACATTTTCCCAGTACTTTATTTTATGACCCTTGGGTGTAAATTAGCAAATGGTAGCATGCTAACATGCTAAAGTGGTGTACGTATATGTACAGTAGATAACATAGCTCCGTGTGTTAGCATGAAAATGAAAGAAAATAAATAAAAAACTCAAATACTTCCGCACAACTGAGTAAAGGAACATTTCAACCAAAATTTACATAATCTGCTCATCCAGTGCTGATGGGATGTTGGCAGAACATTTCTGGAGCTTCACAACACAACGGTTTTGTGGCATACAACTGAAGAATCTCTGTTTTGAGGTGAACCGTCGCTTTAGGTCTGAAACCACTTCCTTACGAATCCTAGTGACCGATGGTGGATCGAGTCGTTTGTAATTTTGAGTTTGAGTGAACTCCCAGACTCTCCCGCTGCCTGTTTCTTAAACGGCGGCTCACGGCCTCGGCAGGGGTTAGGGACTCTGTTTCAGGGGTGTCGGCGTATCAGAGAGACCGGTTTGTCTCAATTAGTCTTCATCCCGGTGAGAGAACGCATCTTGCTCTCATCTCGGTCCCAGGCCAAAAACGCCTGAAATCCCAGGAATTACCCATAATCCCCTACTCCAGCAAGCAGTCGCCCTTTGCTTTGACCTCCTTCGGAGCAGCTGAAGGGTTCTGCTCCTGAGAAATGAGGAACATGCTACTTAAAGCAACTTTGCTCGTTCACTCGGGGCGAATGACTGCGCAATGTGAGGAGGGCTGAAGCTGAGGTTCATCATGTTTCCCTGGGCCGCCTCAGTGTCGTCGGTTTGAAACTCAAAATGTGACGACGTGAGAGACATTGAATGGCGAATAATTCAATGAGTCACTGGCTGTTGCTCAGCTTCAGCTTGTAAACCCTGAGCATGCCTGCAGAAGTGCCCTCAGTCTCTGCGAGACTTCAGTCCAGAGGCCGGTTCTCCTCTGGGGCAATCAATAAAGTGTCTAAAAAACCCTAAGAACCAGTGTGTGTGTGTGGCCTCTGTGTGGGAGGCTACGGTTTTATAGATTTATCGAAAGCATTAAGTTGAAGTGTTGAATAATACGGAGTGAAGCAGCGGCGGCGGCACCTGCTGACACACAGTTTCTACGTAACTGGCCTGTTTTCTCACACTGACAGTGAGTAAAAACGTGTGCTGAAACTAATGACAGCTTATTTGTTGTGTTGGTCCAGCGCTGCGTCTTAGCACTTTATCAAATACTCAGACAAAAAGAAATCCATGGGACAAAATTAGCTTGGTCTCTTAGCGCCACATTTCTTATACTGATATTAATCAACCATGCTGGAGTTGCATGGATGGAAGTCCAGGACGGTTGCGGCAGAATCCAGGGTCACATTCCAAACTGCAGTCAGAATTATGTTACAGAAGCTTTTAGGTGAGGGTAGGAAAATAATAAATTAGGCCTTGCGGCTACTTTTGGAGGCCCTTCTGCCAGGAAGTGGCCCCCCAGGACAGCGGTTAGGGTCTGAGATCTTTACCGAGGAAATGAGTCACCAGTCACTGCCAAATAAGACCAAATTTACAGGACAGACTTTTACCTTGCTCCGGCTGAATTCAAGGGGTGGAGCTATTGTACTTTAGCATAGTAAGTTTGCCTTTTGGTAGCATTCTAACTTTTCTGTGAAGCAACTTTCTGATATGTCAACATCTCTCCTCGTTTAAACCTGTTCTCCTCATTTGTTTTTTTGCAGCGGGGGCGGGAAACAAGGTGGGTTGGGCCTTCGGTCTGGGCCTGGAGAGGCTGGCCATGGTGCTTTACAGCATCCCAGACATCCGGCTGTTCTGGAGTCAGGACGAGCGCTTCCTCAGGCAGTTCAGAGTTCAGAACATCCAGCAGCCCGTCTGCTTCCAGGTACAAACCAATGACACGAGTCTCTTGTTGCTTAAGTAAGTGAACCAAGATGGCCGGTAAGAGACCAAAACCCAGCCTCAAAGCTGACCTGAAGCCAGTTTGGTAGCAGGGAATCCAGAAATGAGGCGGTTCACAGAGTTCCCTGATGGGCAGATATTGTAACTTATTGTAACTGCCGTTAGACAGCTCCTGCTAGCTCAGTTAGCCATGCAGCTAACGATAGCAGCCCCATTAGCTGAGTCAAGAAAAAGGCAGAAACCCCATTGGTCATGGATTCCCTGTGGTCAGACCGGCCTCAGGCGTTGATCTGCTGTTGGATGCTTCCAGCTGAAATCCTTTTAATGTTTTGTTCACTGGGAGCTATTGGCTACTTTGAAAAGTCCCTCCCTGCCTGACAAGAAACGTAAACACGAGGAAACAAAGTGCAGTCTGCCCTCAGAGACATAAATGAAATAAAATCAAGTGTAACCACAGTTGAGCCTCTGCTTCACCTCCTCGTTCTTGCCCGTGCTGTCTCTTCTGCCCTCCCTCCTGTAGTCCTATCCAACACTTCCTGTGTGTGTGTAGCCTGTTAACCTCATGAATAAAACATCTGGCAGCGGGAGCTCACATCAGCCGGCAGCAGTCACTTCACCCGACCCCACCGTCATCAGCTCGCACTCACACAGCCGTGACTCTGCCCCCACCAAAGGTGCTTTTTCTCCACTCTCGTCTTCACTAATGAAGAGCATTTCGAGTGACTGTTGGAGGGCAGAGAGGAGAACAGAGGAGGAGGAGAAGCTCTGAAAGAGAGCAAGGAAAGTTGAAAGGACAGAAAATGAGAAAGGGAAGAAGAAAAGTAAGATTTCACTAAAAAGGAAAGACAGGAGTCATGAGAGGAGGAAGGAGAGATGTCAGCTGAGAACACGCTTGTTGTCCTGCTGCTTCCACCTGTTAGTCTTATTGATGAAGTCGGTCCTCCAGAGGGACCAGGGGACCACGGCTCATCTCCTGCCCAGGGTCAGTGCACCTCTCCTGGGCTGGGACTCCACGCCTCTCCCCCTGAACCCTCCGCCGCTCCTGGCTCCACAGGTAATGAAGTGTGACTACCAGGGGCGCCTGTGACACTGAACTGTAATAGGGTTGAACAGTTGAATGAGCCCCTGAAGAAACACTGTCTGCACTGTTTGTCCAAAAGTATGTGGACATCTCTGTCCTTTCACAGTTATCCATCTACACCGTACAAACAGAAGTATCTGGACAGCACAATTCACCCACTTGTCTTCCTTCCTTACATTCCATCCTTAGTATTTTTAGCTACGCTATTTAGCCAAAATTATGTGGACCCCTCTTTTAAACCAACTTCTTTTTTTATTTCTTTTTGCAGTAATAATAAAAATGATGCCTTCAGTATCTCTGTGATATTTACTGGGTGGTTTCTATCCATCCATACCTTCCCTTTCTGCCCTTTCCAGCACCCAAACCTCTGGCCCGTCTCCTCCTTCCTTCCTGAATCACTCATCTTTTTGTTGAAAGACCAAGTAAATGTGTGTTTCAGAGCCTCCAGATGAAAACGGACTGGTGTTTTAAATCTGCGTCTGTTTATTAAAGTAATCTCTGGCGCAATAAACAAGTCGATGTCTGCGCTGCATTAAATACCAACTTTGTCTTGTAGTCCCGATGAAGCTTTATTGTGTTATTGTCTTCATGTTTTCCTCTCGGCTCTCTGTCTTGTTTCTTCTGGTTGGACTCCACAGCTTCACTGTCTCCAGCCGACCGTCACTTTATCATTCCTGTGTTAGTCCTACGTCTGCTCCTCATCATCTGTAGCTTTAAATAGTTTTATTCCAAATCTTCGACTGAGACCCCAAATCAGACTGTACCATTTGTAATCCATGCAAGTTTTTTTGGGGGGGACCAAAATTGTCACATTTTTCTATTGTGTGTAGTTTTCCTTGTCTTACCTTCACATGTCTGTCAGTTTCATAAACTCATTCATGCAACTTTTATCAAATGACGTGGAAAAAGAATAAGCCCTTTTTAAAGGGGTGGAATATCTGTCAATTATAGAGAATAAAGTTCCCTTCGATGGATTCCAACAAGGATGGACAAACACAGATAAAGGCCGAATAATCAGACACGACTAACCAACACAACAGTGATTATGTGATTTTAAACGCGTTCAAACGAAAAATGAACTTGATTATCAATTACAAGTCATGAGATTATCTGACAGAAGTTAAATATGACACAAGGATCGTTTTAAACAATAAAGAATCTTTGATACCGTTGATGATGATGATTACGGCTTCATATGTCCACTTTCAGGAGTGTAGCAGAGCCGGGGGGGTTCTTTTGAATCTGAGAATGAAAATTATCCAGACAGAAGATGTCAAAGCTGCGACACATCTTCATCAGCGCATGAAGGTTCTTTGTAGTCGAGTCTTGGCGGAGTTCTGACCTCATCTTCCACTCTGCTCCTTTATAACCGTCGTGACGAGTCCCTCTCAAACGATGTTTGAGATGTTTTTGCATTCTTTACAGTCAAGCTCACAGTTGTTTTGTTGAAAGCTAAGAGGCGTGTGTTCATGTGTGTGTTGTCAGCCCCTCAGTAAGTACCCCCCGCTCCACAACGACATCTCCTTTTGGCTGCCAGAGAGCAGCGAGGCCTTCACGCAGAACGACTTCTACGAGCTGGTGCGCTCTGTCGGAGGTGACATGGTGGAGAAAGTGTCACTGGTGGACGAGTTCCAACACCCAAAGTAGGAAAACACGCAACCACACACACACATTATTTACATGAACCTGACAAATATTCTGCCAAATGTTTTGACTTGTGTCCACTTCTCCCCACTGTGCAAACATGAAGCTAAAACCTTCCTGATACGAGCGCCACTGTCCTGCGCTGGTGAGATCAGGGTCAGTACAGTGGTAACTGGGAAGCAGAGCCGAGCTCAGCTGTCAATCATCACTAATTAATCCAAACCGAACACTTGGACACACATCAGCGTGACAAGAACTACCTAAAATGACAAAATCCATCTTTTGGAAACTTGATGTTTACTTGGAGTTTTAAGTTGGCCATAGTCCGACATGTAATAGTGGATGAGGCGGGGCTTAGCACCCACTTATCAGTGTGCACGAACCGGGTGGTAACACCGATCTCTTGGATCGGTTTGTGTGGGGACGATGGTTTAATGGTTGGGGGTGATGACTCGGTTGTCTGAGAGGCTTAATTGACTTGGTTTGACAAGAGGGCTTTTTCTGGAGAAAACTAGCGGAACCGAGCTTTTTTCCCTTTGTTTGATATCCAGAAGTGTGGCAGTTTTGATGACATACGGACCAGTCTGTTTTTTTCAGAGCACTGACACTGCGATTGATCTGTTTACTTATTGATGGAAATTTTTCGGTTGGCTAGTTCTGATGTTTAAAGCTGACCTGGTTGTGCTTTGTATGATTATTGCTTTCTTGTGGTTCACATCCTTTTTGTGCCATAATCTGCGTGAATACTGTTTTCTGATTGGCCGACAGGTGTGTGTTTAAACTGTCTAACACATTCCTATTGGCCGACTATCCGATACGTAGTGGCTTTCACAGAAGTGGGCACACAATGGGTCATCTTGTCGGTCACTTTCACCCCTAAAAAATCCAGTTTTTTGCTTCAGAAAACTTATTTGTTCACAACTTTAAAAACCTGGATGGATTTGCATTAGAATTTTTTGAGGGGTGGGTCTTGTCTCGAGATGGGGTCGAATCCAGTTCCACATTTTTCAAAATCAATCATGTCTGAGCTTCTCAATTCGACTGTTTTCTATTCTCGTGAGTCCTCTAACGTAACGTTGTATCTCGAGTCGAGTTGTTTAAATCTCCGGTGCACAAACACACATCAATTGTGTCACAAAGTTAAAAGTATCAACTAAAAACTAAATTCTGGTGGTCAGTTGAACTCACAAAGAGGTTTAAAATTTGGCTACCAAAGCAAACAATGATGCATGTGTTACGCCTCAGTTTTACTCAGACTCAGTTTGACCGACACATTTATGTAACAGACCACTGAAAGTTTCTGTCGTTGGCCGTCACCTGAAACAACCAATAAATCTTTACAATCGCAGTTTCACGAAGGGCGGAGACAGGAACACACGCGGCAGGAAGTACGGCCGCTCCAAAGGAAAGGGGAGAGAGAGAGAGGGGCCAGGTTGAGGTGTGTGACAGGAGGGAAGGAGGGAAACAATTCAAACAGGTGAAAAGAAAAGAGGAAACCAAAGGGAAAGGGTGCGGAGCTGTGTTTTTATCAGACTGTCATCAGGTTTAATTAACACACGCTGCTGTCCTTGGTGAACAACTCTGAGCCCGCGATGCTGTTGACATCTCATTTTTGAAGAGTGATATTACACCAGATTGTCATCACCAAAGCAGCAATTTTACACTGAAGATGATCAGTCAGATTAAACAGATTCATTAAAGGGAACTTAAGCCCCATTTCCTGTTTTAGGCTATAAAGCTTCTCAAAATTCCTCCAGTGTGGAGTTCGGTCGCTGGGACCGTTTAGCTCGTCAAGGCTATACAGTGGTTGTGAGTGCAATGCTGCCCCCGCTGGTAGAAAACAGAAAAACATTTGGATGCTGCAAACAGAAATGAGCACATTCACAATAGAGCAGTGAAGCCAGGTGTGGACAGATGGACTCAGAGGGGACACATGATGGTACCGGCTCTGAGCAGCACCTTCATGTGACGACGGCCATATCATAATTCAAAAAATGGACAGAATCATTTCCTGGGTTTCTGTGTGTAAATGTATGTTCGCTCTGTTTTTATTTGTTTCTATATCCCGTAGTTTTGTGAACTGAATCGCCTCTAAATATGATCTGTGGGATGTTTGAGGAGGGCGACAATCAGAGTTATACAAGCTCAAATAAAGTTGATTCATACGACTTCTGATGTGTTATTTTTGCTTCAGGAGTTAAAGCTCAGTCATGTGTATTGAGGAGCAAAAGGCAGGAAAGTGAGTCAGGAGTGTGAGCAGGTTTTATTCACACTCTGAACTGATCACAGCTCTCATGACATTAAGACGATTGTGTCTATCTCATCTTACGAACTGACGTCAAACTCGACATTGGAAGTGTGCTGCAACAAACAACAACCTCATTGGTGTTCAGAGACAGGACGAGGCTCCACGTCAAGGTCAACGCCAGTTAAACCTGCATCGCTCCCAGCTGGATCCTGCAAAGCACCTCGACTGACTGAGCTCAAAAATCAACTCCTGAGCATTCGATTCCTCACATGGCTGCTTTTGTGCAGCTGGTGGGGATTATTTTTGGAGGCGGACTGATCCACGCCTGGTGCTATGGTGCGGATCTGTGGAATCAGAATGAGCAGAACAGGGGAATGAAGGGGACGCTGTGTAACTCGCTGATGTGTGGTTTGTCAATGACAATGGAGCTCTACGGCAAAGAAGAAGAAGAAGATCTGTGCTCAGAGACACAGTCACAGTCTGAATGTAAAGAAAAACACCAGAATTCATCTTTAACGTGATTATTTTGAAGCAGCACAGGAACAGGAATGATAAAGTGTACAGACAGAGACAGAAGGAATGTGTGTGTGTGAGAACACGCAGAGGGTGATTGTAAGACGAAGAGGAAAGTTTGGTTAGAAAAGGTGCAATGCAGGTATTTTATGGGCCACTAATTTAGGAACTATGATTAACTCAGTCTAAATATGGAAGTGTGTGTGTGTGTGTATGAGGGAGACGGGGTTTGAGAATAAATTGTGCAATGCAGATATTCTACATGAATTTTACTGCATCTCACCCTGATCTCACTGTGTCTCACCCCTCTCACCCTGTTTTCACCCCTCTCCTTGCGTTAGCTACAATGCTAAGTGTCAGCCTGTACTAATGAGTTGTTCACGTGTGTGTGCGCGTGTGGGGGTAAATGTTGCTGTTTAAAAGACATTAAAATGCTGACAGATGAAAATCGTCGGACATTTTTACACACTGCAGAGCCCTCACCATACACACACACAGAAATGCAAGGTCAGGAGAGTGTGTGTGTGTTTGTGTGTGTGTGTTGCAGTAACAAAGTAAAGGATTGTTGTCAGCTACAAACCTCCCATTGCTGCCCTTTACACACACACTCTCTAAAATGAGATCAGCAATGCTGTCAACAGCATCGCGGACTCAGAGGTGTTCACCAAGGACAGCAGCGTCCGTTACACTGCCTTCAGTAGTCTGATAAAAACACAGCTCCGCCCCTTTTCCCTTTGGTTTCCTCTTTTCTTTTCATCCGTTTGAATTGTTTCCCTCCTTCCCTCCTGTCTCACACCTCAACCTGCCTTCTCTCTCTCCCTCTCTCTCTCTCTCTCCCTCTCTCTCTCTCTCTCTCTCTCTCTCTCCCTCTCTCTCTCTCTCCCTCTCTCTCTCTCTCTCTCTCTCTCTCTCTCTCCCTCTCTCTCTCCCTCTCTCTCTCTCTCTCTCTCTCTCTCTCTCTCTCTCTCTCTCCCCTTTCCTTTGGAGCGGCCGTACTTCCTGCCTCCTGTGTTCCCGTCTCCACCTTTCGTGACACTGCGATTGTAAAGATTTATTGGTTGTTTCAGGTGACAGCCGACGTCAGAAACTTTCAGTTGTCTGTTACATAAATGTGTCAGTCAAACTGAGCCTGAGCCCCCCCAGTGTGTTACGCCCCCTGCAGCTCAAATCTACTCTGCAATATAAAAATGCATCATTGTTTGCTTTGGTAGCCAAATTTTAGACCTCTTTGTGAGTTCAACTGACCACCAGAATTCAGAATCTGGCATAACACCAGTGGTAGTGAACTTTACCCTCTTTAAATTTCGATGCATATGTTCAATCAAATTTTATTTGTACAGCCCAAAATCACACTTTAAACATTATCTCACTGGGCTTTGACAAACTGTACAGATGTGAATGTGTGTGTTAATGTGACTGGGAGGAGTGGATTCATTAAGACTTACATATTCGTCTTGGCACAGCCAATAAATCAATATTATTATCTGATATAAGCTCGTTTATTAATACACCTTTAGATGATAGGGATCTGATATTCAAGAGTCCACATTTAAGTCTCTTTACTTTGTAAACTGCCTCATTAGTGGTGTTGATTTTTATTAAGTTCCTATGTGAACTCTTATTTGATTTAGTGAATTTAGTGAATTTATGTGGATGGGGGACAGACACAGTCTCTATGGGGTTGTAGGTGGATGACTCTAAAGGAAGCGCAGAGAAGCGTGTAAGACTGCAACTCTGCTTCCTGGCCTCAACTCTAAATGGTCGACTTGGCTGACTATTGGTAAGATTATTATGGACTTAATCCTCAACTTAGTCATGTTGTTTTTGCCTGAACCAGAACTAATTGCAAACATAGTTTATAACAACGACAACAAAGATCATGTCACCTCAGTGTTTTGACCCGGTGGTGAAAAACTGTTCTGACAAGTGAAATGTCCTGCTCATAGGACCATCCAATGAGATCGTGTCTTGGTGGATGATAATCAATTGGTTGCGACCTCTCTAATTTTAAGGTGGTCTGATCAAACAAATCTCTGGGACAGTTGTTGCCTTGTTGTTTGTCCACCAGCTCTCCTTCTGTGATCTTTCTGTTGTGGCTGATTGTTGTTCCGAATCTGCTGCCACGAGGCTGACGAGCAGGCTGAGACCGTTTGTTTCCGTCAGAAACCCCACAAAATCGCCTCAGCTGCCTGCGCCGTCGTAGACCAATCACCTTTCAACGACTGTTGATGACTGATGCACTTCGCTGACGGACGGTAACGTTTTCGTAATCTGGACTTGCAACATTTGGCGCAGCGCAGCGCAGCACAAACTTAATCGTGTTTGATGTGATACGTCCAGGACATAACTGTCACTTCTCATCGTTGGGTCTCAAATTTTATTAGATTACATAAAAAACATTGTTGAAAGATGATGCTCGGAGCCTGGATAGTATTCAGAGAACAGGAGTGTAAATTAAGAACGGCGGAAAGTTGCTTCTCTCACGATGACGGTGCACTGAAGGCTCCGTTAAACTGACAGAATGTCCAGAACATAAACCTGGAAGAAGATTCCAGACACTTCTCACTGCTGTTTCATCTCCACACAAACCATAATTTGCATTATGGTTGTAAACTGATCTAAAACCCACTAAAGCTGCCGGAAACTGCAGCCTCTCAAATAAATTTTCTCCCCCAAAGTACTTCTCAAGTTAATCGAATGAGGGAGGGATGGAAAGAGAAAACAAAGTTACCCCTCATTCTCTCCATCTCCTGCGCCATTAACATCTAATGCAAATTAGGGCTGATGGTTCACAATGACTCTCCACAAATCTGCATTTATTGGTGGGAAAGGCTGTCTGCCGTCACCGGGCAGGGCCTAATTTGATAAGCCAACAGAGCTGTCAGTCAAGCTGACAGCACCCTCCTGAGAGGGAAGGAGAGGGAGAGATCAAGCGGAAGCGAGCTGCGATAGTGGCGTCGTTATAAGTGGTATATTGCAGAGTTTCTACCAATGCTGTCAATCTTAAACCCTTATCCAATTCAAATTTTATTTCTTATTTTTTTGAATATTCAAAATTCAATTTTTTATGCTCAAATTGTATTCATATTTAATCTTAATGCCCGTAAACACTTAAGAGTTGTTGGTGTCTTTATCAGCATGTGATTGTTGCACATTTTGTCCAGTAGAGGGCATTCTAAATAAAAGAAAAATACTAACCAATAACCAATACTAACCACTAGGATCAGCACCTCTAAATCTGAGGCCATGCTTCTCAGCCGGAAAAGGGTGGATTGCCCACTCCAGGTCGGGGGAGAGTCGCTTCCCCAAGTGGAGGAGTTCAAGTATCTCGGGGTCTTGTTCACGAGTGAGGTGAAAATGGAGCGGGAGATTGACAGACGGATTGGAGCGGCGTCGGCAGCGATGCGGACGCTGAAGCGGTCTGTTGTGGTGAAGAGAGAGCTGAGCCAGAAGGCAAAGCTTTCAATTTACATGTCAATCTACGTCCCAACTCTCACCTATGGTCATGAGCTCTGGGTAGTGACCGAAAGAATGAGATCGCGAATACGAGCGGCCGAAATGAGCTTCCTTCGCAGGGTGGCTGGGCTCAGCCTTAGAGATAGGGTGAGGAGCTCGGACATCCGGGAGGAGCTCAGAGTAGAGCCGCTGCTCCTCCGCATTGAGAGGAGCCAGTTGAGGTGGTTCGGGCATCTGGTCAGGATGCCTCCTGGACGTCACCCTGGGGAGGTGCTTCGGGCATGCCCATCCGGGAGGAGACCCCGGGGCAGACCAAGGACACGCTGGAGAGATTACATCTCTCGGCTGGCTTGGGAACGTCTTGGTGTCCCTCCGGAGGAGTTGGTGGAAGTGGCTGGGGAGAGGAGCGTCTGGCTCTCCCTGCTCAGGCTGTTGCCCCCGCGAGACGAACCACTACTGCACACAGATTGGTTATCGATAACCCAACTGTGTGAGCAGGTTAGAACCCGGTTTCTTACTGTGCGATTCCTTTGTGATTTTAGAACATCTCACTCACACAGACAGGTGCAGGTGGGCAGTTTTCACCGTAGTTACCACGCGGCTGTGATTTCTCATCGTGCTGTGTACCAGCAGCTGTGGCTTCTCCCTCCTACTTTTCCACATTGTAACAACCCTGAATTCTGCGTTCATACCGGAGAATTCTGCTGGAAGGCAAAGTGTCTTTTAAAAGTGGCTGCTGCCGTTGTAGTCCGAGATGGCGATGACCACGAGGCACTACAGTGAGCCGAAAGTTAAGCCAGCCAGAAGTTCAGAGCTGTGTGATACAACTCCTGTGGTGCATTTTTCTCAGAAATGTTCTTTTTGTTTCCACTACTGATTGCCCTCCCCCTTCAATTTGATCAAGATTCTTGTCTGTAATTATTGTGACTTTAATATCGCCATCGTGTGCTCTGGTGAAAAGTGAAAAGACACATTTGTGCTGCTCGTTATGAATGTTTCGATTTGCCATCCATTGTGCAAATCTGTTCAGAGTACTTCCACGGAGGAGTGTGATGACACCCTAAACAAGCTCTGGTTGGTAAAATGGCGGTCATAAGGTTTTCCTTATTCCATGGTCATAATAACCCCGCCCCCAGTTATCCTGACCGAGGGCTCTTTGGCTATAAGAACCTAAAGAATGGGTTACAGAGTAGGCATCCACGCCAGCTAGCTCTGGAACAGACCTGGTCAGAAGGGCCTGGAAGAGATTTGTCCAATCGACACCCAAACACATTCAGGTTACGTTAAGCATTCAAAAGAATCAAAATTCTTTTGTACTCACCCTGATCCCTCAAAGTTCTTTATGCCCTCAGACGCCTTTTTTCCTTTTAATTTGCATGTCATTTAATTTTTCTGATCCTGTCGGCAGTCAACGCAATCTGTCACCCCTGCAACTTAATTTCATAGAGTAAAATTGTGGCCTTTATTTTTTTGAAGCAAGTTTCACCTCTAACAGGTACACATAGGGCCAATCAAAATGCTCTTAGGTTTTTAGGTCTAAATGTATGTGGCCAAGCGCCCTCTGATTGCACTTAATGCCAAGTGTAAAGAGGGCAGTTTCAAACTAGCCAACAGAAATCCTGAAGATGTGGTACAGTTCCAGCTCTTGAATCAAACAGTGGAACCCCCCCCAAGTTCTCCTCTCATATCCCTATTGAGAGGTACACATGTACTTTGCTTTATCTCTTGCTATGAAGTAAATCATTGGTAGCATTGAACCTTCTTACAGGGTGCCACCTACTCATCAGGAGCACTAACTTGTTTAGAGAAATTTGGGGTCTTGCACAAGAATACTTGGACTTGTGGATTGCCAGAGCATTTGGAATCGATCCACCAAACAGCCTGATCGCTGGACCAACACTCTACGTCCTGAGCCACAGACGACCCCACTTGGAGGGGAATTACCTTCCTTATGAGGCATCATCACCATCCATACCGTTAATGACGAGAAGGACAAATCGTTTTTGGATACCACAGTTGGGAAGCAAAGCCATGGGCAACACTTGTAGAGATTTGATGTTGTCCGCCACAGTTCAACGACTCGTGTAGTGATGTGGGAACGGGACTCTACAGTGGCTCTCAGACCTGTGGAAAGGCAAACTTGCTTCTTAGAAGGTTTGTACCAACTCTGGCACTGGCACCAACCAAGAACCAGCACTGGAACCAGCTCGGTGAAAGAGGCCTGTCACCGTCCTCCCCCTCCCCTCTCTGCAGAGGCAGACGCCCACCACAACTCAATCAATGATTTAACACAGAGAGGGAGAGAGAGAGACTGACTCCCAGAAAGAGGAAGGAGCAAAGAGATTCAGAGGGAGGGAGGGAAAGGATGACAAGAAGGTAGCGAGAGTATTCCAGCCAGTGAGAGCAAAGAGAGAGAGAGGGAGAGTTAATTTTCGACGATGCAGGTTGCAGCGTGTTATTCATCTGAATTATGTATGATTGTTTTCCGTCCCGACGATCCGCCTGCCGGAAAGAGACGGCGGCAGGATGCTTTAAGTGGTCAGAGCATGTCCAACCTGCTTCCACACCTCTGCATCAGTGTCATCCTCTCTGGTTTGTTTGTTTGGTTTGTGGGACAAC
The DNA here is from genome assembly GCA_001698575.1 of Mola mola. Taxonomy (NCBI): domain Eukaryota; kingdom Metazoa; phylum Chordata; class Actinopteri; order Tetraodontiformes; family Molidae; genus Mola; species Mola mola. The sequence continues at coordinate 478,695 of KV751389.1, read as the reverse complement.
ATAAACCTCCCGTCCCAACCAGACAACAGAGGACAGCAATGGTTCCTTGTTGAACTTTGTCATCAGCAGACACAGAGAGCAGAGCCTGAGTGCAGGTGTGAAGAGATATCAAGGACATGTTTGAGATCTGATCCCTTGGACCACAGGTGGCCACATTCATCAGTGCAAACCTGAACGTTTCACACCGCACAACCACCGACTCACCTGACCGAAGATCTGAAACCACAAGACCAATCGGTATCACAAAACGCTGCATTCAGGCTCTTTACTGGCTCAGGTATCAAATCAAATCAAATCAAATCAAATTTTATTTGTATAGCCCGAAATCAAAATTTACACATTATCTCACTGGGCTTTGACAAACTGTACAGATGTGACATCATCTGCCCTTAGACCCTCAAACTGAGTGAGGAAAAACTTAAAAAACCCTAAACAGGGAAAATAAGAAACCTCAGGAAGAGCCACAGAGGAGGGATCCTTCTTCCTAGGAGGGCGAAACGTCTTCAAACAAGATAAGAAGTCCAGTTGCTTCCTACTAAACACTCCAAGATGTCACTTGTACAGAACACAAAAACATGATAATAACAGTTTACTTAGAATGTATAAAACATCCATGAGTCCCAGAGTCTGTGGATTCTATAAATCCGGATGTATGGAAAGTCTAGTGATCCAGACGCAGGTGGACTCTGTTGGTCCAGGAGTCATTGTACTCCATGTAGCAAGATCTGAGAGTTGCTGATGTAGTCACTAAGTCCAAGAGTATGTAGAATCTGCAAATCCAGGGATATGTGAAGTCTGTTGATCCAGAAGCAGGTGTAGTCTGTTGGTCCAGAAGTTAAGGGCTAGATAGGCCAGCCTTAACTATAAGCTTTATCAAAAAGGAAGGTTTTAAGCCTACTCTTAAAATCAGAGAGTGTGTCTGCCTCCCGTACCAAGACTGGAAGATAGTTCCACAGGAGAGGAGCTTGATAGCTGAAAGCTCTGCCTCCCATTCTACTTTTGGAAATTCTTGGGATCACCAATAACCCTGCATCCTGGGAGCGTAAGGTTCTGGATGGGCGATAGGGTACTATGAGCTGTTCAAGATAAGATGGTGACTGACCATGAATAGCTTTGTAGGTGAGAACAAGGATTTTAAATTCTATTCTGAATTTAACTGGGAGCCAGTGCAGAGAAGCCAGTATGGGGGAAATATGGTCTCTGATATTAGTTCTAGTCAGTACACGCGCTGCTGCATTTTGGATTAACTGAAGAGTTTTTAAAATTTTGTTAGGGCAACCTGAAAATAAAGAATTACAGTAGTCCAGCCTGGAAGTAACAAACGCATGAACTAGTTTTTCTGCATCTTGTTGAGACAGGATGTGCCGGATTTTAGCAATGTTACGGAGGTGAAAGAAGGCGGTCCTTGAAATCTGTTTAACATGTGATTTAAAAGACAGCTCCTGGTCAAAGATAACACCCAGGTTTCTGACAGTGGTGCTGGAGGCCAAGGCAATGCCATCCAGATTAACTATGTTGCTGGATAATGAGTCTCTAATGTGTTTGGGGCCCAGCACAATGACTTCAGTTTTGTCAGAGTTTAACATTAAAAAGTTATGAAACATCCAGTTTTTAATGTCCTTAAGACATGACTGTAGATTAGCTAACTGATGGGTTTCATCTGGCTTCATTGATAAGTATAGTTGTGTGTCATCTGCATAACAGTGAAAATGTATGGAGTGCTTTCTAATAATTTTACCTACAGGAAGCATATATAGAGTAAATAGTAATGGTCCAAGCACAGAACCTTGTGGGACTCCATGACTAACCTTGTCATATCTTGATGATTCATCATTAACATGAACAAAATTATATCTATCAGATAGGTAGGACTTAAACCATCTTAGAGCAGATCCTTTAATGCCAATTTGGTGTTCCATCCTCTGTAGTAAGATGTGATGATCGATAGTGTCAAAAGCTGCACTAAGATCTAATAAGACTAGTATAGAGATAAGTCCTGCATCAGATGCAGTGAGGAGGTCATTTGTAACTTTTACCAATGCCGTTTCTGTGCTGTGATGCTTTCTAAAACCTGACTGAAACTCTTCAAATAGACTATTATACTGAAGAAAGCCACATAGTTGTTTCGCTACTGCTTTCTCTAGAATCTTTGAAAGAAAGGGGAGGTTGGATATTGGTCTGTAGTTGGCTAGAATTTCTGGGTCTAGGGTAGGTTTTTTTAGGAGCGGTTTAATTACAGCTACTTTAAATGACTGGGGCACATAACCTGTTACAAGGGATAGATTGATAATGTTTAGTAGTGGATTGCTAATTAAGGGTAAACCTCTTTGAGCAACCTAGTAGGTATGGGGTCTAGTATACAGGTTGATGATTTAGATGAAGATAATGTCGCTAGTTCATGAAGGTCAATTGGATGGAAGCTTTCCAAACATACATCAAGACTAATAACGACCTCTATAATTCCTGTTGCTGAACTGGAATCTGTGGAGTGTAGGATATTTTCTCTGATAAGTCTAATTTTATTATTGAAGAAGTTCAGAAAATCATTACAGGTGAGGGCTCTAGGAATGCATGGTTCAATAGAATGATGGCTCTCAGTCAGCCTGGCTACAGTGCTGAAAAGGATCCTGGCCTTATTCTTGTTTTCTTCTATCAACGCTGAATAGTAGTCTTTTCTTGCTCGGCGAAGGGCCTTCCTGTATACTTTAAGGTTATCCTGCCAGGCCATGCGTGACTCTTCCAGTTTAGTGGAACGCCATTTCTTTTCAAGTTTTATGAGTTTTCTGTTGGTAGGCAGCAGTTGGTAAAAACATTCATGTTTCAGCCGACTGAGCTGCAAAATCCCTTAAAACTCCTGCAGTTTTATGCTTCCATGCGACGGCAGTCATGTTTTCATGTTGTACATACGTCCGGGCCATTCTTGTGAAAGCTTTGAGGGATTTTCCTCAGACTTTGCACAAATGTCCACTCCAACTCAAAGATGAAGTGATTAGATTTTGGAGGTCAAAGGTCAAGGTCACTGCAGCGACATGTGAATGTAAAAAACAATCTCAGATCGAAGTCAGTGACGATCAGCTTTGATCAGAAGACCTTGTCCTTTAGGTCCCAGGTGTAATCTTGTGGGCACAGTATGTCCAGAATGCATTGAAGGATTTTTGTGAAATTTGGCACAAACCTACATTTGGACTGGAAGGTGAATTGGTTAAATTCAAATTGGTCAAAGGTCACTGTGAGGTGGGAGTAAAGTGGGATCTCTGGCCAGTGTGAAACAACCAGCTGCTCTCTACCTTCCCAAACAGGCTCTTGTGGTATAAATTCAGTCAAATCTGCTGCTGATAGAACTCAGAGCTCTTTACTTCCTCTCCCAAAATACAAACTAAACAAGAAGAGCTCCCGTTCCTGTAAAAATCCACCCCAACCTCATTGGTTCTGCCAATAATCATGTTTAGGTTCATCCAACCAAAAACTGACATATCAAGAACCATGTGACTCTCTTCACTCTCTGTCAGAGTTTGACCCCCAAACAATGAACCAGCTCTGTGATCCAGAGTTTATTACAAAACAAGCAGTTAAACCTTTGAAAATAATCAGATTTCTACCAATCACAGCACCACAAAAACCAGCAAGCCCTTTTTATGGACCCACACTGAACGTTCACAGTCCGCTCCCTGTGTGGAGGAAGGTAACAACCAGGTGGTCATTGTTCTTGTTACTTTTTAGAGTATGAAGAAAAACTCGTGAACTTCAAAATGGTGAATTTTAAATCAATCGTACCTTTTTAGAAATCCAGTTTCCTTTAAAAAGTGCCATCGATACATCAGCTTGAGCATCATATTTGCAGCTGTTTTTTTTTTGTTTTTGTTTTATTACAAAAAGATGACTTTTTATTGATCTAAACATCAAATACAGTGATCAGATCTATCAAAAGATGTCCCAGACTGTTAAAAATGTGCTTGTTGTGTCAGGACGAATGTTACAAACTTTGTTAAGCTCCCTTTCACAATATCGTACTTTTTTCTGCCTTCACTGTAAACTCAGCATATGCTCGACAGTGATTATTTACCTCGGATTTGCCCATTAGTGACGGGATCATCCCGGACACGTGTTCACCTCAGGTCTGAAGGTGACCTGAGGGTGTCTTTAAAGCTGGGAGCTGGGTAGAGCTAAAGAGGCGGTCTGAGATCACGGTGGAACTCTGGAAGGCTCCGTTTGAACTGACTGCAGGATGGTATGAGTTCAGCTAAGCTGCTAGTGGCTGTGGGTCTTTGAAGGAGCGCTGCGCTGAGCCTCGTTTTCGTGTTCGTCATCACGCACAGCATGTGGTCCGATGTTAATGCTGATGAAACCTTTATTTCTCTGTGACGCCAAACAAACACAAAGGTACATTTCAGGGACTTCATGTTGGTAGTGAAGACAGACGTTATCAGACTGTAGCGCCGACGCTAACACGCACACACAAACAGTGCGAGTGTGTTTCGCCTCCTGGTTGCTTGACTGTCATGTTTGCTAAATGGACTCCAGGTTTCACTTGATCTCACTTTTCTTTAAATGTCAACATCGTCCCATCCACCTTTTCAAAATGTCACTTACTACCGTCCCTGTTCCTCCACCTCTTCCTACGGGTTGCCCTGCCGAGTTAGCACGTTAGCTCACTGCAGCACTCGTTCTGTTATGTCCTGACAGTGTGTGTGTGTTTATTTTTCAGCACGTGTGCCGCGGCTGTGTGTGTGCACACGTTGTCTGAGTGTGTGTGTGTGTAGCAGTAATGTTTTATGGGCATTAGAGAGCGTGTCTTTCAACAGCACACCAGATTTATATCTGCAAGCTCACCGGCTGCCACAGCCCCAAGGGCCTCTGGGTAATCTGGGTGTAATTGAGCATAGAGGTTATGGTGGCAAACGCACACACACACACAGATTCTTTCACTCTCACTGAGATGATAAACACATCAGGGAGCAACAAAGATGGAATTCAAACACAGCACAACACAAAATACATTTTAAAGCAGCAAATAAAAACTCAAAATACACAGCGACGTTTTCATTACACATGAGGACAGCAAGCAGCCGGCCTGTTCCGCGTCAACAGAGAGTCGTGTTTACTGAATAATGTCACAAACATGCGCATAAATACAAACACAAGGAAAGGGTCCGTTCAGAACTTTTAAGGCAACGCTACTCAGCACCGTCTCATTGTTTAGCTGATCTGAACTTGGAGTTCTTGTGGATGTTTTCCAACAGTTGAGAAATGTTCTCCTCTGCCACCAGAACAGGAAGTGACGTATAGAAAGTCCGCTTGCAGCGATCCACTCAAGAGTTCTTTGGCAAGCAGTCCGAGACCACCTCTTTAGAGCAGACCAGAGCCGGTTGGTTGCTTTGCACCAGAGGTCTGGGTCTGCGTTCAAACCAACGCAAACGAAAGGCACCAGGGGGGCAAACGCTGCAGAAGGTTTTTGAATGTTAATGTCAGGGTGTGTCCCCAAAAATCCATGATGTCCACACACTAATGGCAGCACAGCAGGAGACGCGTCAGGGTGTCGCCATGAGAGTATTGATCTCCGGATCAGTTTGATTTGGTGTAGATTGGACTCGTAGTGATCTGAATGAAAACCTGCGCCTGGTGTACAATCCATCGTGATGTTGTGTGAAATCATGCTGAGACCAAGGATCTGCGACGGCACTGACAGGTCCATGATAGGGATGATAATAATCTGAAATCTGAAGACGCTGTGTTTTTGTCTTGTCTTTTAGTTGAGATGGAAAACTTCAAAGATTTATTTACCACCATAAGCTTATTAAGCTTATGGTGGTAAATTTATAAGCAAATACATTAGAGATCATAAAGAAAAAGAAAATTTTCTGAGTTTACAACTGAAAAATAAGTGTCAGCAAAATAAGGAACCACGTGTTCCGTTACGGACCCTGATGTGAAGTCACGCTCTGAAGACGCTCCTGAGCCTCTTCTCAAGTGGAGGATCAGTATGTGGTGATGTGGGAGGTGCTTGTGCAGCAGAAAACTGTAGAAAGGGATCTGACTACCATGAACTCCGTCAATCTGCAGACTGAAAGGCTTTTCTTTGGAACATCTTTGTCTGCTGCAGGTTTATCTCCACCACAGAAGAAGATTCGTCTGAAATGAACCGCCGGTGTTCTTGCAGCGTCTTCTCGGCTGGTCGTCATAGAAACCTAGCTGTTCTCTCTCCACCTGCCTCCTGTCAGGTTCTTATGTTACAGTCTGACGTGTCCTTAAATCAGTCTGAAACACACTTGAATCTATTCGAAACATCCTTGAATTTCCATGAAACTTCCATAAGTCAACTTGAAACAATTGAATCTCCCTTAAACCTGCTGCAAATATCCTTAAATCTACCCAAATCATCCTTAAATCTCTCTAAACCATCCTTAAATCTACCTGACACTGTCTGGTTGTTGTTGTCACAGCCTAACATGGCGCCTGAGCTGCCGCAGCTGACACACACTGACTCCAAGTTAAGTGCAAACACACGCCGTCTGTCCTGCCTGGCTGAATCATGCAGTCAGCAGCTTTGCTCGGGTCACCTGAGGTGAGCGAAGAACGAGCTGTTGCAGAAAATCCCCATTGTGGCGCTTTTCCTGACTCAGTTTCAGGAACATTCCAGCATTCAATCCAGAAGAGTGCCTGGAAATTTTCGGCTGGATAAGGCAGTGGCTGAACTCCGTACTGGAGTCATCTTCAAAAACGGCCTAACAGACAGTGAAATATGGCTGAGTTTGAGTTTCACATAAAAAATCCAAACCTTTAGAGAAAGTTCCAGGGTCTGACATTCACTACAATAACAACCTGAGGAAGAGAAGAGGCGGCTCACAGAACTACAGTTACAGAACATATGTGCTGCCTCGTGCGTTCACGTCCCCTTAACGCACAACTCACCTCTTCATTCGTCACTATGTTAAAGGAACGTACTGTTCCTCACCTGGAATCTTCCTGAAACAAGTCAATCCTTCTACAAACCGTCCTGAGCTGTTTTCTGGGGAACATGATGTCTGGAAGGAGGCATCCTTGGAGACGTTATTTTGGTCCTTTGAGCATCACAGGTGAACTTCCATCATGTTTAAGAGAACCCCAGACGAATGATGAAGTGTTGCACTTTCCATCAAACTAAATTTAAAAACGTCAGCTCACAGTGAAGAAACGGCGTTCATCGATTGTTAGAGCCTCACTGGCCTTTTCTACGCCAGCCTCAGTCACCTGTGTGTGTGTGTGTGTGTGTGATGAGGTTCGAACATCCACGCTGGCTTCTCGCTGTGGGGGATGAAGAGGGGGAACGGTGGTGTCAGTGAGGGAGAAGAAGAAGAAAGAATCGAGGGTTCCAGCTGTTCACACATTTATTTATATTCTCTGAGATTCAGCTGGAGCTCCTCTAACATTTGAGCCATCTGTGGCTCCACCCTCGCCCCTGAAGTGGGAGGGTCTTTCACGAATAACGGTCTCAAAACCACCTCCAAAGATCACTGACAAGCAAATTACATGTAAAAACTGTGTTTCCTGAGGGAGGTCAAATGATCCCATCTGGACGTCACAGGAGGATCCTTCTTCCTGGGATGGACAGATGTCACACAGAACACAGCAACATGACAATGAGAACTTTATGAGAATGTTACTCATACAAGTTCCAATATAAGAAGTGAGATCCAATATATCCAATATAGTTCCAACATAGGATGTGAGATCTGTAAATCCACAGGTCTGCTTGTCTAGTGAGGAGAATTTCATGTTATCTTCAGTTCTTCAGCAGGGTTACGTGTTTTGAGGGTCATGGAATTGAAGTATCACACTGACTTTGGGCTCAGAGCAGTGATTATGATCACATCTGGAATGACATCATCAAGAAAATGGAGTTTTCTTGATGAATAATTTAGAAACTACTGCATTTTTTTCAATTCCCAATAAAAAGACTTAGGCTCACAGCTTTTCTATTTACCCATCAGCCTCCATGAAAATAAGTTTTCATAATCGACAATGACTGAGTCAACTTCCATAAAAAGATTTAGTTTAATATAAATAAACATACTTTTTTCATGAGTTTTTTAATAAGTATCCTAAGAATCCCTGAATCTCCCTGTAATATTCTAAATCAGCATTAAATAACCTTGAATCTCCCTGTAATATCCTTAAATAATTTTGAAGCATCCTTGAATATCCCTGAAATATCCTTAAATCAGCACGAAGAATCCTTGAATATCCCTGAAATATCTTTAAATCTGCATGAAGAATCCTTGAATATCCCTGTAATATCCTTAAATCCTCAGGAAGCATCCTTGAATATCCCTGAAACCCTTGAATGTCCTGGAACATCACTACATCCTGCCAGTCCTCACTGACTTTGTGCAAAGTGAAAACGTGATGACTCTGCTCTGCCTCTGGTGGTTGTTGACGGTCTCAGCAGAACTTTGTGTGATCATGTGGGTCAGAGTTCAGCCGTCCGCATGGGATGACGACCCAACACGCAGACGTTTGTCTCCGGATGGAAGCTGCTGATTTTGTAGATTTCTGCCCAGGATTTTACACACAGTCATTTCTTGGTGGTGGTTTCATTGTTTCACACATGTGGAAGTCTCACAAGTCACACGTGATTGCTAGGATTCCTGGGAAAGAGGCGGGGCTCTGTAGGAGCAGTCCTGCCAGGTTCCTCTCCTACACCGACAGCTGTGGGGAACGAGGACGACAGCTGCTCAGCAGCACAGGAAACCAAAGACGACTCTAAAATCATCCAGATTTTCCACACTGTGTTCCCGTAGATGCTTCACTGACCTCTGCTAAGGGGAAATTAAATATCTCATAATGCAGCTCCTCTAGATGTTATAAATATGGTATCATCAGGCAGCGAAGACGCTCATTGTCTGTCTCCTCACTCAACCCAAAGCTGTCAGAATGTCCTCACAACGCTACTCATGAACTTCAACAACTTGTCCACACAAAGACAGGAAGCCGATGCTCCAACATTCACACACTGATCTTCTGCTGCTTTATCTGTGGTTTAGTGACAGGTTGTTGGAGACACACACACACCCCGAGTGACAGTCAGGGCCTGTAAATATTGTTGTGGATGACTCACTCGCTGCGTTCTCTCCCATGCTGAGTGTGTGTGAGGTGCAGAGAGAGGGAGTGGGCGAGCGGGGCGGCTGCAGAGAAGCGTTCAGTGTGTCGATGGAGGCGCTGAGTTGCCGGAGAGCAGTGACGGATGACACCGACCAATAACAGTCTCTCCAACGCTCTTCATTGTAGCGTCACAGCGAGTGTGTGTCTTCGGGTCGGGACCCTCTGCCCTCTTTTCCTTGTGATCTGTACCACCCCCTGGT